>CM025786.1:41549331-41617537 GCA_014636745.2 Centella asiatica
TTGTTCACTTCCTCCTTTTCAATTCCTTGAAATACTTCAACCTTTCCTCAAATAGCCTCTTCAATTCCACCTCACTTGGTCCTTCTGCATTTCTTAACAGTCTTATAAAGTCTTCAACATTCCTCTCTGTTAATCGATCTACATCTCTGTCATATTGAAAGAAGATTTTCTGGTCATGAATATTTTCATACCATATTCCAAGTGGTTCAGATTCCACCATGTAGAGTTTTCCCTTGAAACTTAATGGTGGCTCTCTTACTGCAGACTTTTGACTTGAAGAACTGACCATATTGTCCTTTACAGGAGGTTTCCTTGAAGAAATAGGTTGTGGTTTAAGAATTTCAGGTACAGGAATTATAGCAGTTTCCTTAACTTGAAACTTCCTTGCAACTTTCTTTACCTCAGCCTCTGCTATCTCCTTATTTCTCCTTCTTGTTTCTGCTGCTTTTTGCTGTGAAGGCTTTTTCTTAGTTTTAGGAGCTTTCCTTTCTCTTGCTTTCTCCTCCTCTCTCTCCTTGGCTAGGATCTGTTGCTCCTCCTTGTCAAATTTCTCTTGAAGTGCTTGAGCAGCTAAGAAGTCAGATTCCACTAGCCTTGGATCTTGAGGAGCTACTCGAACTACTCCCCCTTCAACTTCCAATTCAATAGGCTTGAAAATCCTCCCAGCTCTTATTGCATCTCCCATTAGTCTAGGTTGTTCAGGCTGTGATGGTTCTTCAATCATAATGCCTTTGCCTTTATCTCTGGATGTGCTTGGGGCTGTTTCAGGCTGTTTTGTAGAGGAAGGAGTTTGCTCTGTTGGAGTTTGGCTTTCTGTTGGAACTGTAGAGGAAGGAGTTTGCTCTGTTGGAGTTTGGCTTTCTGTTGGAACTTGAAGAAGATTCTGGCTTGATGGCTTGGATGATATTGGCAGTTTTTGAACTTTGGATTCAAGCCTTGACAGTTTTGCCTGAATTTCTTCATCAATGTTAGCATATATTGGCTGTGGTAATGAAGATGGTGTAGTTGTTGGTGTAGGTAATGGACCACTCTCCCCCTTTTTGACATCAGCATCCTTAGAGGGGGCAGAGTTGGGTAGTCGGGCAGCAATGTCTTTCAGGAGGTTATGTATTTGATCCATTTTGACTTCAAGAAGGCACATCTTACTGTCAGATTTAGTCTTATCCTTTATCAGGGTTTGAATCTGCATGACAGTTTGCCTTGAGAAGTGACCTTCATAGTGCCTCCTGATGTTGTCAGTCGCCAACTCCAGTTGTTGTTTCATGTTCGCCATTTCTGTCTTCATGCCAGTGGCCAAGTAGTGAATGAATTTTGCATTTAGTTTCACTGCCTTAGTCACTTCATCTGCAACATCTTGAAAGGATTTTGCAGCTGCAATGGACCCCACATTGGTCAAGTATTCCTGCCTGTATAGGGCAGCTGCATCCTCCAGGGAGTTGGTAAATTCTGAATCCAGCCATGCATCGACATTTTCTTGCTCTGGAGTCTCCTCAGTAGCAATAGATTCAAATACAAGTCTAGTCTTCAAAGCAGAAATATGATCTTCTCTTTGTTGAAGATTTAAAAGTTCTTCATAAGCTGTATTTGACATCTCTGAAATGACTTGCAAATTTGCAGCCACTGCACTGGAGCTACCTCCAACTTCTCTTGTTAATGGAGAGACAGTTGGAGCTTCTGTTTGGATTTGGGTGGAGGGAGCCACAGGCTTGAAAAACTCACCTGTAGAAAATTTCTCTATGTTCTTTTCTCCAAGGATCTCATCCTTGCTCACACCCTCTCCTTTTGCCTGAGGTTGGGCACCCAGCTTCTCTATCTCTCCTTTTTCCAAGCTTTCTAAAGCTTGACTCTCTTTTATGTGTATGTGCTCTCTTTTTTCCAGGTCAGGAGCCTGACTCTCACTATTTATTCTCACAGCCTCACTCATTTTGATGGTGTCACTCTTTCCTACAGAAGTGAGGGTTTGAGAAGTGCTTGTGACAGCATGGATAGGGGGTTCCCTTTGTGTATCTTGGGCTAGGGAGCTATCCATGGAAATTGCATGAGAACTTGTCTCGAGTATTGGCTCCTCTTGGGAAAAATCAAGAGAATCAGTTATATTTACATCAAAAGAATCAAGAATGGGAGAAAAAGGAGAAGAATGTACAGTGGGGAGTGTTGGTTGTTCCTCAGAGATTAAAAATTGAGGAACATCAATTTGAGACTCTGTGTGTGCACTCCTTGTGTCACTCTTTTCTTTTGTATTCTCTCTATTTGGTTCCTCTTGGCTGTGACCAAGAGTTTGTGCAGACTCTGTAACAGATGTCCCTGGTTGAGGACTATCTTCAATGTCAATATCCTTTTGGGAGGACATAAACAGATTACTGTCTTTCCTTAAAACCTCCATTGCCTTTTGGGAAGCAATGTATTGCTTTTGGCTTTGGGTTATAACTCTCTTCTTTCTCTGAAGTGGAACTTCAGCTTCTGGTTCTCCCTCATCCTCACTTACTCCCTCAATTATTTTTCTTTTTATTGGGAGCTTTTTGGCTTTTCTGGTATATTCAACCACAGTCTTTTGGGAGGCTGTGGAGGGGGCTTTGGATTGTGATTGAGAAGATGTTGGGGGATAAGTTGGTGTTTGTGTTGTATCCCCAAAGAATTGCAAAGAATATATGTTTGGAAGAGTGTCACTGAGAGAGTTTCTCATGACAATAGGATAGTAAAGAGGTACATTTACCTTGGCTTCATTCTTCTTTAAATCACTGACTACTCTTTTAGTCTGCAAAACTGTAGGAACAACTTGCATACTAGCAATATTAAGGTTAGGTATTAAATGATTTGCAATCATCATTAAAAACCTAGCATAATAAATTTTAGTTTTGTTGCCAGTTTTAAGTTTGTCCATCAAGTTTTGCAAAATCAAAAACCCTAAGTTAATATGCCTATCATATAACACACTATATGCAATTTGTTGTGAAATAGTGGTGATGGCATCATATCTATTGCATTTTGAGGTAAAAGCTTTTGTAATAATGTCAAAGAACAATGACCACTCTGACCTAAGATGGGGACGTGTGATGGTCCCAACAGAACTTATTTCAGTATTATAGTTTAATTCCTTAAACATACCTATAAGTTCTTCATCAGAGGCAAGAGGGTCATAGTTTTCCCTGATGGGTAAATGAAGTGCATTATTAACAATGGTATGAGTAATAGTATATTCTGTGTTTTCATACCTGTAACTTACCTGTGGAGATTCATCACTTTTGTCAGTGACTGTTGCAGTGCTCCACATGGTTGTAATTACTTCTGCAGCTTGGATGGGAGTTTCATAAATGGCGTATTGTAGTGGAGAGTTCTTTAGAAAATCCACAAAGAGGTAGTATTTTGCTTCGTACTCGTACTTATCGGCCACCCCTGCATGGTTAGTCTTGATAAACTCAAACTCACCAAACTTGAAGCAAACTGTTTTGGTCACCATTGAAGAGATCTGTAATCTTAATGAAGAAAACTCAAGGAGAGATTAAATTGCAGAGAATTTGAGAGAGAAATCAAATTGCAGATTTTGATACTTGTGATTACAAACATTTTTGAAATTACTTTTATTAACGTATGAGAAACGTTTGCTATTCAAAGATCATGGGTAACTACCAATTTACCCTTTTTCTGTGATTGCCCTAATCTCTGATTAACCCGTGTGATAAGAGATTGACCCGATTAGTCTCCGATGTAGTAATTACTCATCGGGGACTAAGATAATCTCTGATGTTATAAATGAACGCATCGGGGATTAGTCGAGTCTCCGATGAAATAACTCATCAGGGACTAAGATAGTCTCCGATGTTATAAATGTACGCATCGGGGATTAGGACATTCTCCGATGTTGTAATTTTGATCTATCGGGGATTAATTAAAATACACATCGGGGAATAATCGAGTCTCCGATGAAGTAATTTTAACAGATCGGGGATTAGTTAAACTACTTATCGGGGATTAATCGAGTCTCCGATGAAGTAATTTTAACCGATCGGGGATTAGTTAAACTACATATCGGGGAATAAGTCCTTTAATCTCTTATCACACTTTTTCTCAGGGACTTAATCCCTGCTTCAGTTTTATCTTTCAAAAACTTTTCCAACAATCATATTAATGATTATTAGCTACATTTTTCTGTTTTATCAAATTTAAAACAGCTTCTTTTTCCAAAATTAATTATTCTTGCTTCATCAAAAATCTGTTTAATTAAAAACAGCTACAATCCAGAAATTTAATTCTAGCTTCATCAAAAATCTGTTTAATTAAAAACCAGCTAGAATCCAGAAATTTAATTCTAGTTTCATAAAAATCTGTTCACAGGAACAGCTGCAATCTAGAAATTTAATTCTAGCTTCATGTAACTGTTAAACAACTTGAAAGTTTAAAACTTAATTTTTAGAACCATAATTCAACATTCCTAGTTCAGAAACTAGTCTGTTGAATATAGATTCATCCAATGGTTTTGTAAATATATCTGCAAGTTGTTTATCAGTTGCAACCCAGTGCAATTCAATATTTCCTTCACTAACATGTTCCCTAATGAAGTGATATCGAATATCTATGTGTTTGGTTCTTGAATGTTGCACTGGATTTTCAGTTATGGCTATGGCACTAGTATTGTCACTATAAATTGGAATTTTGGTTAGTGTCATACCATAATCTAGGAGTTGATTTTTGATCCACAAGATCTGTGCACAGCAACTCCCAGCTGCGATATATTCAGCCTCTGCTGTTGATGTAGAGACTGAATTTTGTTTCTTGCAAAACCAAGAAACAAGTCTGCCACCTAGGAACTGGCAGCTTCCACTTGTGCTTTTTCTATCAAGCTTCAGCATCTGAATAACCAATTAGTTTAAAGTCAGATTCTTTAGGATACCATAATCCAAGGTTTGGGGTACCCTTTAGATATCTGAGTATTCTTTTTATAGCAATCAAATGTGACTCTCTAGGATCAGCTTGAAATCTAGCACACAAGTATGTAGCAAACATTATATCAGGTCTACTTGCAGTTAGATATAAAAGAGAGCCTATCATTCCTCTATAACTAGTAATATCAATTTTCTTTCCTTTTAAGTCCTTACCTAGTTTAGTAGAAGTAGGCATGGGTGTTTTTGCAGATGCACAATCAACTAAGTCATATTTTCTCAATAAGTCCTTGACATACTTGGACTGACTGATAAATATTCCATCAGTTGATTGTTTTATTTGCAAACCTAAGAAAAATGTTAATTCTCCCATCATACTCATTTCATATCTAGACTGCATAAGTTTTGAGAATTTTTCACAAAGCTTCTCATTTTTAGACCCAAATATAATATCATCTACATATATTTGCACCAAAATAATATCAGAGCCTTGCTTTCTATAAAATAAAGTTTTATCTATGATACCTCTAATAAATTTATTTTCAAGTAAAAACTGAGATAGAGTATCATACCAGGCTCTTGGTGCTTGTTTCAAGCCATAAAGTGCTTTGTCTAATTTGTAGACATGATTTGGAAATTTGGAGTCTATGAAACCTGGGGGTTGGCAAACATAGACTTCCTCTTCCAATTTTCCATTTAAGAAAGCACTTTTGACATCCATCTGGTACACCTTGAAGTTCTTGTAGGCTGCATATGCCAGGAAGATTCTGATTGCTTCAAGTCTTGCTACTGGTGCAAAAGTTTCATCATAATCTATTCCTTCTTCTTGAGAATATCCTTTTGCAACCAGTCTTGCTTTGTTCCTTGTAATTGTACCAGCTTCATCTAATTTGTTTCTGAAGACCCACTTGGCACCAATGATTGATCTATTCCTTGGTTTGGGTACCAGTCTCCAGACTTTGTTTCGAGTGAATTGGTTTAATTCTTCTTGCATGGCAATTATCCAATCAGGATCTTGAAGTGCTTCCTCAAGTTTCTTTGGTTCAATCTTTGATAGAAAACTGAGGTACAAACATTCATTTTGTGTTGCACTTCTAGTCCTAACTCCATCCTCAATATTTCCAATGATCAAATCTGTTGTGTGGTCTCTCAACCATGGTCTAGGTTTTGGAAGATTTGATCTTGAACTTGAGGCTTCATTTTCTAGATTGATAAGATTCAATCCAGCTTCATGAGCAGAGTTTGCTCCCCCTAAACTATTGATCTCTTCTTCATTAACTCCCCCTGAGTTAGATATCTCAATAGTCTCTGTGTGTGCATCAGGAATACTAGTCTCTGATGTATCATTAGTCTCCAATGAAGAATTAATGTCATCAGTGACTTGTGTTTCATTTTGTTTCAGTACTCTAGTCTCTGATAATACATCAGTCATTGGTACTTCATGCACAACAGTCAACTCCCCCTCAATTAAAGAGGAATCATTGTTGTTTTGGGGATTTTCAGCATTCTCTGTTGGATATTCCCATGCATCCAATTCATTCTCAAAACTGAGAGGTTCATGCAATCCTTGACCAAGCATTCCTGGAATCTTTCCATCATCAAATGCAACTTGAATGGATTCCACAATGACCTTGGTTCTTAAGTTATAAACTCTATATGCTTTGCTTGACAGAGAATAACCTAAGAAGATTGCTTCATCAGATTTATTGTCAAATTTTCCTCTTGTCTCTGATGAATCTCTCAGTACAAAGCACTTACAACCAAACACATGTAAAAACTTGAGAGTTGGTTTTCTCCCAGTCATTAACTCATATGGTGTTTTGTTGTAGGCTTTGTTTATCAAGGACCTGTTTTGTGTAAAACATGCAGTGCTTATAGCTTCCTCCCAAAAATAGGTAGGAAGCTTAGCCTCTTGCAACATGGTCCTTGCTGCTTCAATGAGGGTTCTATTTTTCCTCTCAACAACTCCATTTTGTTGAGGAGTTCTAGGTGCAGAGAATTGATGAGTAATTCCTTTCTTAGTGCAGAATTCAATTACTTGGGAATTTTTGAATTCTGTTCCTCTGTCACTTCTTATTACCCTCACTGTTTTTCCTGACTCAGTTTCTATTTTCTTGACATGATTAATAATTAACTGAGCAGCTTCATTCTTTGCAAAGAGGTATTTTACCCAAGTATACCTTGTGTGATCATCAACAATTACCAGTGCATATCTATTTCTTAATATAGACATCACATTCACTTGACCAAACAAATCCATATGGAGAAGTTGTAAAGGGTCAGTGATTGATGTTACTGGTTTGTTTTTGAATGATACACTTCTTTGCTTTCCTTTCTGGCATGCATCACATAATCCATCTTGTGTAAATTCCAATTGTGGAATGCCAGCTACCAATCCTTTCCCCACAAGACTATTGATATTCTTGAAATTCAAGTGGGAAAGCTTCTTATGCCAAAGCCAACTCTCATCAGTTGAAGCTTTGCTATATAGACATGTGATTTGATCAGTTGGAGAAATGAGATTTGCAATGTACAAATTCCCTTTTCTTTTTCCTGTCAAAATCACAGTCCCTGATTCTTTGTCACTCACTAAGCATTGATCTTCTTTAAAAGTGACATTGAATCCTTTATCACATAGTTGACTCACACTTAGTAGATTGTGCTTTAAGCCGTCAACCAGTGCTACTTCTGTGAAGATGACATCTCCATGTTCAACAGATCCATATCCTCTTGTATGGCCTTTGCTATCATCTCCAAAAGTGACTCTTGGGCCACTTCTCTCTTCATACTGTTTTAGCAGGGACTTATCTCCAGTCATGTGCCTTGAACAACCACTGTCCAAGTACCATGATTTCTTCTTTTTGCCCTGCACAGTAGAGAGAACTAGTTTGAGATTTTTGGGACCCAAATCTTCTTGAGTCCTTTCTCACTAGCTGCAGTTTCAAGACTTGACTCAGAATAAGTCGACTGCCTCTTTCCATGTTTGATTTTAATTGGGCAATTTATAGTCTTGCTTCCATTGTTTGTGAGACTACTTGACTTTGATTTATTATTTTCTATGCAAAGATTACTTGACCTTTTTACAGGTGATTTATCTTTTATTGTCTTTGAGTTAGCAGTCTCAATCATAGGAATTTTATTTCTGCTCCTACAGTGCATAGCTATGTGGTTTGGATTACCACATACATGACATGTTTTTCTAGGAGCATCAGGCATTGAAGCATAGTTGGTATATTTGTTAATGCCTAACTTGCCATTCCTATTTTTCTTGCTTCTGTTTGATTCCACAACTTTTTCAGCCTTTTGTATTGGAACAGTTTCCAATTTCTTTATTAACTTTTTCTTTGACATAAACCCAATATTTAAATGTTTGATTTCATTCTTCTCAACAATATTCACTGTCGTTTGATTAAAACTTGTTTTTTCAGTGTTTTGTTGATCTCGAATGTTAATAAATCTGGGTTCATGAACAGGAGATACAAAGTTAATTTTTCTAGCATCTTTAGGCTTTTCAGTTGTGGACTCAACAGCTTCAAAATGATCAATTAAATCTGAACTACTATCAAGATTTTCATCATAACCTAGTCCATACTTTTGACCTATAGTTTGATACTCTACCAAGTCTTTTAACTTTTTAGAGGAAGTATTCCAGAGTTTAATCTTAGGTTGAGCAATTTCAAGGTGCTCTACTAAGTAATATTCCCTCTTTTTCAAAGCATCAATCATATGATGTGCTTTGTTTAAGTCCGACTTGATTGTATCAAACTGTGCCAATCTCTCTTCAAGAAAATTGTTTCTTTTTAAGAGATTGTCTCGTGATTCTTTTACATTGGTATGCTCTATAGTTAAAGACCTAAAACTGACATGCAAATCAGATATATCTTTTTGCATGCTTTCAATGCTAGATTTATCAAGTAAATTAAGCACGTTAAAATTCTGATTTGCATTACATACCTTTGCAGAATCATTTGACTCGTCACTACGAGCCATAAGGGCAAAGTTGACAACTTCTTCATCAGAATCGCTGTCAATCTAATCTTTTCCCTCAGTAATCAAGGCTTTGCTCTTGGATTTAGCTTTCTTGTCAGCAAAGTCCTTTCTTGATTTTTCATCCTTAGATCTATCATTAGATCTAGGCTTCTTGCACTCATTGGCAAAGTGCCCTAACCCATCACAATTGTAGCATCTTATTTTCTTTAAGTCGAAGGTGACTTTTTGACCTTCTCGTTTAGGGTTAGGTTTTCTTGATGACTTCCTTCCTTTTCTGCTAGCCTTAAATTTCTTAAACTGTTTAACCATGAATGCCATGAATTCCTCCATGTCATCATCGGTATCCAGTTCATCCTCATTATCAGTCGAGCTAGCATTAGAGGATTCATCATCAAGCTTCTCTTGAGACTTGTTTGTCTCAACCATCAACGCAGCTCCTTTATCTCTTCCATGCATGTGCTGTCTTTGCTCTACTTCAAGTTCATATGTCTTTAAGTTTCCGTAGAGCCTGTCCAATGTGAGTGTTTCCATATCATGAGCCTCCCTTACCGCAGTAGTCTTTGGATCCCAGCTAGGAGGAAGGGCTCTCATGAACTTTGGTATTGATATCTTCATTATCATATGTCTTACCAAGTATGGTCAAGTCATTAAGCAAAGAATTGAACCTGTCATAGATTGACATGATTAGTTCATTAGGTTTTGCTTGAAAGAACTCATATTGTTGAGTCAACAGTGAACGTCTGTTCTTTCTGACTTGATCAGTCCCCTCACATAGGACCTTGATAGTGTCCCAGACTTGTTTAGATGTCGTGCAATTGATGATGCTATTGAACATATGTTTGTCTATTCCATTATAAAGTATGTTCATAACTTTAGCATCTTTCAACACTTGTAACTTGTCCTCGTTGGTATAATCACTTTCTGGTGCAAGTACAAAGTGTTCTGCAACAATAGATCCTTCGACGCTTTTTGCAGGAATAAATTTCCTGGGTAGATAAGGACCCTTCTCAATCCTATCTATATAATCTGGATCTGTTGCTCTCAAATGCATATACATCTTTTGTTTCCACATTGAATATTCATCCCTTTTCAGAATAGGGATCCTGGCTCCACCATCACGTCCTCCATTATATGCAATCATGTTAGAGCTGCTTGCTTCGTCGTTGTTGGCCATCTCAGAATCTTATTAATTGATTATTTTCAATTAGAGGCTCTGATACCAATTGTTTTCCCAGTGAGATGGCCTAGAACTTGTAGAAGGGGGGTTGAATACAAGTTCTTGCAACTTTTTCGAATTCCTGTTCTTTAAGAAATTAAATTTCTGCGGAATATAAAGAACAAGATCAAAACTCTATAAACAATTGCTTTTATTGATTTAACAATTGATTACAAGTTTTCTAACAATCAAAACAAGCTTTGATCGTCAGCTTCTATTCTGTGTATAAAATACAACACTTTCAATTCTCTCTCTCTATACACATCTCTTCGCTTCGTATTTCTGTTCTGTAATTTATAATTACAGCTTCTAAAACTAAGTTATCAAAAACCTAGCTTCCTAATTCAAATCAAATACAATCTTTCCAATTGAAAGATTTCTAACAAGTTTCCTTGTCAGCTACGTCTTCAACAAAGTCTACGTGTTCATGGAAGACTTTCCTTCTTTGATTTGAACTTTAACTCCATCAGTGATTAAGTCTTCGACTAATCTCCGATAGCTTCTTTAATTAGTCCCTGATCACTTCGAGTAATCTCCGATGCTTTACAACGTGTAATCTCTGATGCTTTACTTCGTGTAATCTCCGATGCTTTGGCTTTAGTCTCTGGGGATGTCAGCTTTTAATCTCCGAGGTATTGTTTTAATCTCTGATGACGTCAGCATTAATCTCTGACTCTTTAGTTACAATCCCCGATGACGTAAGCTTTAATCTCCGATGACCAATCCTTCAATCTCTGATGAACAAAACATTTTAATCTCCGATGAAGGATTCTTCAATCTCCGATGGGCAAAGTCCAATCTCTGATGAACAAAACTTTATTCTCTGATGGACTTTTCCCTTAATCTCCGACAAGCCAAAATCAATCTCCGAAGGACTAATTAATTTAAACAACTTGTTGAACAAACTCAACAAGTATTCCAGCAGTACATACAAAAGAAATGAACCTATCTCTTTATTATAATGACTAATTTACAAACAAGAGATACTACTGCTAGCTACAAAACTAAAGTGTTACAAACCAACACTTTTCTGTACATTTGTATTTCTAAGTATTCTAAAGACAATCATCATCAAATGTTTATAAAACCTAACACTTTCACAGCCAACGACTGATATCAAATAAATCCGATAGCCCTTGTTGCTCAATAGGTGATATATATATATATATATATATATATATATATATATCATGTTGTTATAACCCTAGTCCCACCTTCATAAATTTCAATACAGCGTACCACCAAATCCAATCTTACTCTCAAAACAACTGTCCTTTTTGGAAGAAAAACTAGAGCTTTTAACTCCTTCTTGCAACCAAGGAGGTAACAACATCTCATTAAAGTCCGGCTCTATTTCTTACACTTTTGTTTTGTCATACATACCACGTTGAATACTTTGTTCATTTATTTCCGAAAGTATGATTTGATGCATGTTTTTAACACCCGGAGTTAATGTCATTTATTTCAAAAAGCTACCCAAGATGAGTGTAAAAATGTTGACAACCACTTGGTAGACAAACTTTTAAGTACCAAACATTCTTTTGTCGGTAGTTACAACCACATGCTTGAGTATTCTTCAACCTGAGTTTGAACCGTAAACCGTGTCTTGGAGGGCATGTAGACCATAGGAAACGTTATGTATCACTGAGAGAATGATGAGTTTGGACCTAAGTATGGATATGATTAAGAACACCACCCATGGAGGAGTGAGGAAGACACCACTGTATCTGAGACAAGTTTTAACTTAGTCTCCGACAGGGTTTATCATAGTCTCTGATGAAGGAATTCTTAGTCTCTGATGAAGGAATTCTTAGTCTCTGATGAAGGAATTCTTAGTCTCCGATAGAATTCTTAGTCTCTGATGAAGGAATTCTTAGTCTCTGATGAAGGAATTCTTAGTCTCCGATGAAGGAATTCTTAGTCTCCGATGAAGGAATTCTTAGTCTCCGACAGTATATGTTAGTGTCCAATAGTATAAGTTAGTCTTCGACAATATATGTTAGTCTCCGATGAAGGAAGGGTGTTATTAGCCTCTGATGATGTCAGCCTTAGTCTCCAACAGGTTACGTTTAGTCCCTGATGACGTCATCCGTAGTCTCCGATGAGTTAAAATGAAGTAATTTCCTGATGCACAGTTTATTTTTTTTGACTATAAAATATTTTTTTCTTAAATTATTTTAAGATGTTTTAATTAATTATTTAACCTCAACAGTTTTTATATCAAATTGAGACATTAAAAAGTTTAAGGACATCACATGTCCATTTTCTCTCATAATTTAATTATAATGTGATATGTATATTTTTACAGAATTTTTCACTCACAAGTAAATTGAATTTGATTGAGTGCAAAGGACCGAGGCAAGTATATACATTCAATCTGATGCGTATTTCAATTCAACGCAGTATCATTTGATTCGATATGTGTGCAAGGCTTGATTATTATGTTTCAATTGTTTTTATGAATGAGCATGCTATGCTTTAAATTCCGATAGCATGATATGAATGATAATGCATGGATATAACTGAGCTTTGATTTTCAGTTAATTCTAAATCTTATATTTGTGCAAATAAATGAGAATGATATGTCTCTTAAATGGGTTATGCCACATGGTTGGCTAGAGGAAAGGAAATGTGCTGATTTGTTCTTCACCTGACCTAGAGGCATTATAAGTGACTACATACATTCACACAAGGAGGGATCATGCAGTCATAGTTAGGCCAACTCTGTACTGTATGGTTAGCAAATCCAACGGGTTTAGCCCCCGATGGATATTTTGAGGAAGTGTATACAGGTGCATACCTGTCTTTCTTTAAGAAGGATTAGACGTTGCTTATCATCAGTAATCCTAAAGATTCTTCAAAGGTTTCCGAGGCATTAGTATTGTTTCACTGAGCCTCACAAACATAATTGAACTTCTTTAAATATTTCAGATTATTCTTCTAAATTGTTTATATACTTGCTGGGCGTAAATCGCTCACTCTTGTTGAACTTAAATGTCTTGCAGGACACAATGCAAAGGCTGAACCCTCTGATAAGGGGAAAGCAAAGATGATCGACTACTATGTTATTTTTTTTATAACGCTGAGGAAGGAAGGAAGATGTTAGAAGTTGTAATGATCTTGGAATTGTAATTTATAAAGATTAAATAGCTTCCGCTGTAATTGTGTTATTTTTTGGTTGTAATAACTCTTTAATATTGCCTTTATCCAGTATTTATACTATCAATGGATGTATGGTTATCTTTTCCTTCTTTTGACGAAGCCCTGATCTAGTAAAGGATTTTAGGGTCGTCACAGTTGGTATTAGAACCTAGTTATGGCCAGAAGTGATTCGTAAGGAAACACTGCCCGTAAGCTGCATCCAAGAGTAGGGAATACTGTGGTATGTCCCAGAATCCCTCAAGTAAGAGAAATTTAGGAAGTTGACACTAGAATGGAAGTACTAAGGCATGTTAATGGGTCCAAGTTTAAGGCTTTATTAGAGTAAAGTTAAGATTAGGACTGCTTAGTAATGATAAGAGCAAACGATGGCACCACCTTTTTCACTTAACGCTGCATTTTGTTTTATTGAGAAGTTTAGAATTACTGACTTGGATTGTTTTATGTAGATGGCCAGAGAGCGCTCTAGATCCCCCGCACTCTTTCGTAGGGTAGATAGCCCAGTTTTCGACGTCTCATCCGACGAAAAAGAGGAGCCTAGCGTAGAGTCTATGTTGTTCACTCCTGCATTACAAGACATGCACCAACCATCTCCAATGCAAGAGAGCCCCAGCCTTGCCCTAGCGTCAACACAGGAAGTTGGACCCTCTATCGTTCGTCGGGGGCCACGCCTCCGCCACACAGCACGGAAGAGTGTACGACATCATCGTTTCAGCCGTAACCATGGTATGGCGTAGGATGCCCCTACAACAAGGTAGGATACTTCTAGACTCACCCCGCCCTTACCTCGGGTGTCAGTACTATCCCACGATAGAATAGTACATGAGTATGATGCAGAAGTTCACCATCGCCTGGCAACTCGCACCATGATAGTTTGACGACAGGCTGCCACTATTATTAGGTTTCGCATAGCAACATCAGCATGGCAATCCTCTTTTTTATTGACTCAGAGCCTGTACCATCGGCTGACATTAGATATGCATGCACAGATGGTAGCAGTAGCAGCAGCTAATCCCACGATGACGTGTTTGGAATAAATGAGCAACCACGCATGCCCCGTATTGAGGAGACATGTATGCAGTCTCGACATTGGGAAAGGGAGGCGGAACGTGAAGGATCATTGGACACGGAAGACGAGGAGGATTAGTTATAGAAGCTGATGTAAAATTTAAGTGGAGGTTATTTTGTGCTTGTTTTGAACTCTGTTGGGTAGTTGTGACTATCACAGATGTATTTTGCCCAGATAATGTATTTTGACTTGTGTTGAGCTAAAGAATGTTTGAGGACGATGTCTATGACAGCCTCCTATGTACATAAATGATAAATATTTTGACGTATCTAAATGCTTATGTGTTGCTTAATGCTCTTCACTTTATTAAGTTATAATTCTTGAGCCACATAAAGAATGGAATGTTTCATGGAGGATGTTTAACTCTTTACGTATATAATACCAGATTATAGCCAGAGGAAGGAGACCAGGACGAGTCGGGAGAAGAAATCTCCGTAACGAATTGTCAAGGTCTGAAAATTTGGCAAATTTAGAAAGAGAAAACCAAGCTGATAATGCTGACGAGGTTGTCGTAGAGGATGAAAGCTCGGAGGAGGTGGTTGGGATGAACCGTAATCCCTCACATGTTCCACCACCACCCCCTATTAATGACAATAATTCCACCAACAACAATGTTACAGGGAATGCGAATGACAACCCGTTAGCTCAATTTCTTCAAATTATTCGCGAGACCGTGGCTGCAAACCAACTAGCTCCCCCACCATCGCAACCGCCAAGGCCTGCTGCCCGTGGTTCATGCATCTGAGAGTTCACTAGCATAAATCCGCTGACCTTTGATGGGAAAGGAGGACCCACTGTAACACAATATTGGTTGGAAGAGATCGAGAAAGCCTTCGGCCTAATAGATGTGCCAGAAGATTGTAAAACCAAGTATGAGGCTTTCATGCTGCAAGAGGAAGCCAACCACTGGTGAAAAGGTTCTAAGAGAATGGAACTGACAAAAAGGGAAATTACAAGAAACACTGACACAGTGATAACCTGGGAACTATTCACCCAGAAGTTCAGGGAAAAATTTTACCCCTTTAGTGTCTCCAATGCAATGGAGTTAAAATTTCTGAACTTGAAGCAAGGGTCCATGATGGTGGACGAATATGAGGCAAGGTTTAATGAAATAATGAGGTATGCTCCTCATCAGGTGAGCGATGAAGGAAGGAAAGCCCGAACAAGGGAAATTTGAGCAAGGGTTGAACCCTTGGATCCTAAGGCAGGTAGCAATTTTCTAACTAGAGACCTTTGATGCTGTTATGGAAAAAGCAAGGATCGCAAAATGGAGCAATAAGACGGTACATGAGTACAATCGAGAAAACAAGAAGGGAGACAAGAAGAAAGGGAATGATAAAGGAAACCATCAGAACTTTGGTAGTGTGATTATGAAGAAGGAGGAAGGAAGCAACCATAATAGTAGTTTGATCAACAGTGGGAAGCGGAAATGGAAAGAGCAACCATCGGATAGCATTGCGAGGAGAACTACGGTATGTTCAAATTGCGGGAAGAACCATGACTCAACTCCATGTGTGAGGGGGAAGGATGTTTGCTTCAAGTGTCGCCAACCAGGACACTTCTCCTCAAACTGCACAACATTGAATCCTGTCCCGATCCCACCACAAGGGAGACCACAACAACAACAACAACAACCTCATTAAAATAATAGAGCACTCACTACAGTAAGGACATGTTATACATGTGGAATGGAAGGGCACATTTCTCCTAATTGCCCCTAAAAGAAAAGTGGCAGACCAATGCTGACAGGAGCCAACACCGTGCCCGTGTGACCACAAGCAAGGACTTACAATATGTCGGTGCAAGATGCTGTGGCTTCTAACGATGTTGTGACAGGTACACTACTAGTGAACTCCATACCTACACATGTGTTGTTTGATTCGGGTGCTACTCGCAGTTTTATTTCTGAACGATTAGCTAGTGGCATGCTAGTCTTGCCGAAACGTCTACCTAATCCCTTAGAGGTAGTCGTTGCCAATCGCGAAGTAGTAAACATTTCTCATGTCTACCCCAACTGCACTTTGAAGATAGATCAGCATGAATTTCTTGCTGATCTTATTCCTTTTCCTTTGGGAGAATTTGACGTAATATTGGGAATGGATTGGTTATTTAAATACCAGGCTAACATTGATTGTAAAAAGAAGCAAGTAGTCCTACGCCCTCCCCAGAAGGCGAAGGTTTGGTTCCATGGAACCAAGATGGTGAAATCATCGCCATTCTTGACCATGATCCAAACACAGAAGATGGTTCGCAAGGGTTGCGAAGCCTTTTTAGCTTATGTGCACGTTGTTGACAAGGATGAAATTAAGATCGAGGATGTTCCTTTCGTTAAGGAGTTTGTAGATGTATTTCCAGAAGAGTTGCCTGGATTACCCCCGGATAAAGAAATGGATTTTGAAATCAACTTGATCCTCGGTACCGCGCCAATCTCCAAGGCCCCTTACTACATGGTACCATCTGAGTTAAAGGAACTAATGAAGCAGTTGCAAGAACTCTTAGAACAAGGATTGATCAGACCAAGCGTCTCACCATGGGGAGCGCCAGTGCTATTCCTTCGAAAGAAAGATGGATTGATGAGACTCTGTATTGATTATCGAGAACTGAACAAGGTCACAATCAAGAATAGGTACCCCTTGCCGAGGATAGATGACCTTTTTGACCAGCTCAGAGGAGGGAGATACTTCTCAAAAATTGATCTTCGCTCAAGGTATCACCAATTAAAGATCAAAGAGGAAGACATACCGAAGACGACATTCCGAACTTGTTATGGCCATTATGAATTCTTAGTGATGTCTTTTGGATTGACGAACGCGCCAGCATCTTTCATGGACTTGATGAATCGCGTTTTCTAACCATTTTTGGATAAGTTTATCATCGTTTTCATTAATGACATTCTTATCTATTCGAAGACGGCGAAGGAGCATGATGAACACCTAAGGACAATGCTGGAAATTCTAAGAAAAAAGTAATTATTTGCTAAATTTTCTAAGTGTGAATTCTGGCTAAAGGAAGTGAAGTTTTTTGGTCATGTAATCAACGAAACTGGCGTCATAGTGGACCCCAGTAAAATAGAAGCAATCACGAGGTGGCCTTGGCCAACAAGCCCAATGGAAGTAAGGAGTTTCTTAGGATTGGCAGGCTATTATAGGAGGTTTGTTAAAGATTTCTCAAAATTAGTCGTACCTTTGACTAACTTGACAAGGAAGACTGTGAAATTCGATTGGACTTCTAATTGTGAGAAGAGTTTCCAGGAATTGAAGACGAGGTTAACTACAGCCCCTACTCTAACGCTACCGGATGACAAGGGAGAATTTGTTGTTTACAGCGATGCATCAAAACATGGCAAGAAACGATACCCTACACTTGACATAGAATTGGCAACAATAGTTTTTGCATTGAAGCTTTGGAGACACTACCTCTACGGTGAAAAGTGCGAAATATATACTGACCACAAAAGTTTGAAGTATATATTTATGCAAAAAGAACTCAATATGCGACAAAGACGTTGGCTGGAGTTGATTCAGGACTATGACTGCTCCATCAACTACCACCCTGGGAAGGCAAATGTGGTTGCAAATGCGCTCAGTCATCGTGAAAGACTAAATGTGATGACTATCCACGAAGATGTCATAAAAGAATTTGAATGCCCACAACTGCATACACTTACCACTACCTAGAAGATGGAAATAGAAGAAGAGATTCGAGCTCGGCCTCAATTGCACGACCTCATTAAAGTCACACAAGGAGAGCATTGTGAAGAAAGGGACAGATTAATTAAGGGAGAGAAAGGCAAATGTCTCATGCATAACGATAGACTTTTACGATATGAAGGTCGAATATGGATTCCTGCAAAAACTGAATTGAGACAAGGGCTTCTCCACGAAGCCCACAACTCAAAATTCTCCATTCATCCAGGAGGCACGAAGATGTATCAGGATTTGAGACAAAATTTTTGGTGGCCCAACATGAAGAGGGAGATAACTGAGTGGGTAAGCATATGTTTAACATGCCAAAGGGTTAAAGTAGAACATCAAAAACCAAGCGGATTGCTACAACCATTGGAAATCCCTGAATGGAAGTGGGAATTTATCACGATGGACTTCGTAGTTGGTTTACCAACCACACTTGGAGGGATGAATGCCATTTGGGTCATAATCGATAGATTGACCAAATCAGCACACTTTTTGGCTATAAAGTATACATACAAGATGGATCAAATGGTGAGGTTATATGTTAAGGAAATTCTGATTCGACATGGAGTGCCAGTCTCCAACGTCTTTGATCGAGATCCGAGGTTTACCTTATGGTTTTGGAAGAGCTTCCAAGAATATCTGGGAACAAGGCTAGACATGTGTACAACCTATCACCCCTAGACAGATGGTCCATCTGAACGCACGATTCAGACACTAGAAGATATGTTACGAGCTTGCGTCCTTGATTTCCAGGGGCATTGGGACAATCATCTACCACTGATTGAATTCTCTTACAATAATAGCTATCATGCCAGCATCGGCATGGCACCATTCGAAGCATTGTATGGTCGGAAGTGTAGAACTCCACCTTACTGGAATGAAGTGGGAGAGCGAAGGCTAATCGGACCTGAGATAGTCCAACAGACTGAGCAAGCGATCAAGGTGATCAGAACAAGAATGAAGGCGGCTCAAAACCGACAAAAAGAATATGTTGTTCAACACAGGAAGGACCAAACCCTAGAAATTGGAAGCTATGCATTATTGAAAGTGTCACCCTGGAAAGGCGGAATACGTTTTGGCAAGAAAGGAAAGTTAAGTCCCCGTTATATGGGACCATTTGAGGTATTGAGGAAGATTGGTGAAGTGGCCTATCAATTGGCACTGCTACTGGCTTTGGGCCACGTGTATGATGTGTTTCATATATCAGTGTTGCATCCTTATAAAGATGACCACAGAGGAGTAATAGACTATCAACCGATAGATCTGCAACCAGATTTAAGGTATGAAGAGGTCCCTGTCCAGATATTAGATCGACAGGTTAAAATTTTTAGGAATAAAGAAATTCCTTCTGTAAAAGTGTTATGGAGGAATCATAGTGTAGAGGAAGCTACTTGGGAGCTTGAAAGCGCTATGGTTGACAAGTACCCCTATTTGTTTGTTAGTTAAGTTTCAAGGACGAAACTTCTTTAAGGGGAGCAGGATGTGAGAACCCGAAAATGTCAGTGAAATTTTGATTATGAGATTTATTTTATTTTCTGCATGAAGGTTTATTTCCCTATTGGGTATAAATGATGAAATTATATTTCTTATAAAAATTCAATGGTAATGTGATGTCCAAAAGACTTTAAATGTAATTTGAAGCTCAAGTATTTAAAAGATTATTACATTCAAGAATTGTCTTGTGAGAGTGTGTGTGTTCACGCAGGAAAGGGCTCACCAAGTGTGAACAGGTTTAGCTACAGTACCCATTTTAATTTTAAAACCCAACTGCTGGGAAACAGTAGCATTTAATGTGCATCACCTCCATTAGTACCCTAGAGTGGGCTATGATAAACGACCGATGGACACTAGCAGCCGTTGCAACCACCCTTTTTCTCACCAGTCACTTCATTTCCTTTCACAACCAACGGCTGATATCAAATAAATCCGACGGTCCTTAATGCTCAACAGGTGATATATATATATATATATATTTCACATTATTAGAACCCTAGTCCCACCTTCATACATTTCAATACAGTATACCACCAAATCCAAGCTTACTCTCAAAACAACTGTCCTTTTTGGAAGAACAACTAGAGCTTTTAACTCCTTCTTACAGCCAAGGAGGTAAGAGCATTTCATTAAAGTCCTACTCTATTTCTTACACTTTTGTTCTGTCATACATACCATGTTTAATACCTTGTTCATTTATTTCCAAAAGTATGATTTGATGCATGTTTTTAACAGACGGAGTTAATGCCATTTATTTCAAAAAGCTACCCAAGATGAGTGTAAAAATGTTGACAACCACCTAGTAAACAAACTTTTAACTACCAAACATTCTTTTGTCAGTAGTTACAACCCTATGTTTGAGTATTTTTCAACCTGAGTTTGACCCCTAAACCATGTCTAGGAGGGCATGCAGACCATAGGAACCGTTATGTATCGCTGAGAGAATGACGAGTTTGGACCTAAGTATGGATATGGTTAAAAACACCACTCATAGAGGAATGAGGAAGACACCACTGTATCTGAGACAAGTTTTAACTTAGTCTCCGACAGTGTTTATGATAGTCTCTGATAAAAGAATTCTTAGTCTCTGATGAAGGAATTCTTAGTCTCTGATGAAGGAATTCTTAGTCTCTAATGAAGCAATTCTTAGTCTCCGACAGTATAAGTTAATCTCCGATAGTATAAGTTAGTCTCTGATAGTATAAGTTACTCTCCGAGAGTATATGTTAGTCTCCGATGAAGGAAGGGTGTTATTAGCCTCTGATGACGTCAACCTTTCCGCAGGCTAAGTGTAGTCCTTGAAGACGTCATCCGTAGTCTCCAATGAGTTAAAATGAAGTAATTTCCTAATGCACAATTTGTTTTTTTTTACTATAAAATATTATTTTCTTAAATTATTTTAAGATGTTTTAATTAATTATTTAACCTCAACAGTTTTTATATCAAATTGCGACATTAAAAAGTTTAAGGACATCACATGTGCATTTTCTCTCATACTTTAACGAAGGCATTAAATTCATCTTGTGATATGTATATTTTTACAGAATTTTTCACTCACGAGTAAATTGAATTTGATTGAGTGCAAAAGACCGAGACAAGTATATACATTCAATCTGATGCTTATTTCAATTTAACGCAGTATCATTTGATTTGATATGCGTGCAAGGCTTGATTATATGTTTCAATTATTTTTATGAATGAGAATATTATGTTTTAAATTCCGATAGCATGATATGAATGATAATGCATGGATATAACTGAGCTTTGATTTTCAGCTAATTCTAAATCTTATATCTGTGCAAATAAATGAGAATGATATGTCCCTTAAATGGGTTATGCCACATGGTTGGCTAGAGGAAAGGAAAGGTGCTGATTTGTTCGTCACCTGACCTAGAGGAATTATAAGTGAGTACATACATTCACACAAGGAGGGATCATGCAGTCATAGTTAGGCCAGCTATGTACTGTATGGTTAGCAAATCCAACGGGTTTAGCCCCCGATGGATATTTTGAGGAAGTGTATACAGGTGCATACCTGTCTTTCTTTATGAAGGATTACACGTTGCTTATCATCAGTAATCCTAAAGATTCTTCAAAGGTTTCTGAGGCATTAGTATTGTTTCACTGAGCCTCACAAACATAATTGAACTTCTTTAAATATTTCAGATTATTCTTCTAAATTGTGTATATACTTGCTGGGCGTAAATCGCTCACTCTTGTTGAACTTAAATGTCTTGCAGGACACAATGCAATGGCTGAACCCTCTGATAAGGGGAAAGCAAAGATGATCGACTACTAAGTTATTTTTTTTATAACGCTGAGGAAGGAAGGAAGATGTTAGAAGTTGTAATGATCTTGGAATTGTAATTTATAAAGATTAAATAGCTTCCGCTGTAATTGTGTTATTTTTAGGTTGTAATAACTCTTTGATATTGCATTTATCCAGTATTTATACTATGAATGGATGTATGGTTATCTTTTCCTTCTTTTGACGAAACCCTGATCTAGTAAGGGATTTTGGGGTCATCACTCTTAAATTGTTCCTCGACAAAAGTTAAGAACTCTTTTGCATTTTCAGAGTTAGGAATGGCTCCTCGAATAGCAACCGGGATAGAGTTCTTCATAATCATAAGGGAAATGCGATTAGGTCTCTCTAACCTTTCATAATCAGCCTTCTGTTCTGTAGTACTAATGGTTGTGGTTGGAGTGGGAGGAATCTTAACACGTAATGCATAATCCAAAACCATAACGCCGAGAACAATGTTTACTTGCTCTTTTCATGCAGAGAAATTAGTTCTATTCAATGGTTCAATTCCAGAGAGATAATTATTAATTGTAGCAAGATTCAATGCTAAAATATGATTAAAATTGTAAGAATGTTCATGTAAAACTAAAGGAATCCACAGTACAACAACAATTAAAAATAACCAACCATAGGACAAAAGTTAGTTACATAAATATATTTAAAACACCTAGAAAATAGATTTAATGAGAGATCGGTGTACATTATTAATCTTTCGTTAGTCCAATTAATAACATACTAATGATAACTCCTTAATATAATGCAAACATATTTATTCATGCATCACCTTTGGGCAAAAACAAAATAAATATGCAAATAATGCAAAATTCTATTTTATAAATACAACTCTAATTTTTCGTTGGAACAAATTAATATTGTCTTTTATTAAATATACGTCATATGACTTTGTCTTATTTTAATTATCTCAATTAAAAAAATCACAAATTATACAATTTAATATACTCAATGATATATTAATTAATATTGAATATATTATTAAAAATTTTATAATTAAAATTAGTCCTATTTATTAAAATATATGTACTCATGTACTAATAATTAAACAGTTTATTAACGTGATATGCAAAATAGCACATGAAGAAAAACATATATTGAATTGAAACACACATAAGCACGTTACTGTAGTTAATCATTACAATTAATTAATTTGCAGAATTGTTAAATAGAATCTAAATATTAGTGCTTTAAGAAACGTTTCAAATAGCTAATTCTCCATAACTGTACATATTAGAATTTTACAAATAGAAAGTCAAATACATCTCCAATAATAGAATAGGTTGAATAGTCTCCTTCTCTGCAGAAATATGTAAAATTGAGAGTACATGATCACATACACATTTCATTAGATTATTTTTTCGAACAGAAAGTTATAGCCAAATCTAATAATCTTTATTTAATAGTCTGTCAGTTTCAAGAATGCACATGGGATTGATTTATATCTCACAGCATGTAGTTTTATAAACTTAATCATATCAACATCTCTGAATTGAAAACATCATCGAGAGATGCACACCAGTATCTAAAAAAATAATTGAATAATTATGTATTGAAATTGAAAATAATTCGAACTAGATATTTAATGTCGAATTCAATATATTCTACTTTATGAACAAATATAATTGGCTCGGATACCATATGCTAGGCCATTAATAGTTATGGATCATATATTTATTCATAAAGTAAGAGTAATGAATATGTGTACCTGAATTGAGAGAAGCCATTGATGTTGACGTTAATACAAACTTTTTAGGGAAAAAGTTTTCTATTGCCTCTCTCAATAATTAGGATGGAATAGTATTTTGGTGTAAAAATATGAGAGGGCAACAGGAACCAACCCTACCTCTATATTTATAATAGCCTTAAGGGTTACAATTCTCCATCAAAATATATAACCCTAAGGCCCATTATGAGATATAATAATTGGGTATTAATTATTAACTTATGGGGCTAATATTACCAACCCATAAATTATTTATAAATAAATGCTATAAGTAAAAAAAACCCTGTAAATAGTATAGGCCACATAATTTAGATTATATAAAATAATTTAACATCCCATTGGTGGGATTTTCCTTGATGCTTGCATCTGACGAGATTCTTGAGGGAGATGTTCATCTAATGGGTAGGAAGACACAACTTCTTACAACCCAATTACAAAGTACTCTCCATTGCTGACATTGAAGATGGGCATATGCATATACGATTGGTCTAATATATGGCTTAAACAACCGGTCCATTCATTATTCCATTTCCAAACCTAGAACTATCCCTCCATAAAGTGAATCGAACATATAAACCATTCATTGATTTGAGGGTCCCTATGTTTAACAAGTGCAATTGTGATTCCATGAGCACCCACTTTTGGATAAGGCCAGGAAGCTTTAGTATACTGGTTTTTTGAGTTTCTACATCAAATTTTACCACATGGGGCCACTCCTCGGATTCTGAGTCAAGGTCTGTGTGGCGCCTTCGAAAATCCCCCAAGCCGGACCTCGGGCACTGTCAGCAATTTGGGCGACAGTCCTCATGATCCCCAGGCTGGAACCCCGGGCTACATTAGAAAACTATAACACAACAAAAAAAAACAACACAGCCAAGCATTTACAACACTCATACTAGAAATATATTCTCAATACATCAGTACAAATTCTCAAGCTCCACATCATCTTACAAAACGTCAAAGCTTGAAAATAAACAAGCTGTAGCGGAAACAAAACTTTAGATGGCTCATACGGCCTTACAACTTAAACATTCTTATGCCATTCTCTCTTTCCTTTTCGTAGGTGACTCAGCCTTCACGACATAATCTGAAAAAAAACATTCATAGCATTTCACATGAGCGTTTATGCTCAGCAAGTACATATTCATAGGAAAGAAGAACAGATAATTCAAAAACTTTAATATTCTTCGAGGTTGGGCGAGGCAATGCCAACACCTCGTGATAATCAATAAACATATAACATCTAGGGTACCCGAGTGATATCAAGGGTTAACCCTTTTTCAATAAAACATGATTCTCCCTCTCTTCATCAGATAATGCATTATCTAACCAGACTGATCATTATCTGACTTCCTTTAACAATCAAGTTTCATCTCAGCTGGTCAGCCTGGTCGTTTGATTCATCATTTGACATACGTAGTCACTTGCGGAAACCAATTAATTTGCGAAAGGTTTGATTTCCGATGCCTTGCCTTGGTCTATCATTCCCTATCATCATTGGCCAGAATACCAGGCAAAAGCATTCAACAGCCTTTAACTCCCCCGTATGGAATATATCTTCTTGAAAACATTTTCTCATTTTAAATTGGCATCCTCCATAATTAAAAACAGTGGCTACCAAACACATTAGCGTGCTCAACAATTAAAAGTAGACAGCCGATGATTTTTCTATATACCTATACGGAAGCATGCTTACGTGTGCATAGAAGTTCACGACTGCAACACCCTTACATCATCATCATCATCATCTTTTGGTGTGCTAGTGACTTTAAATAGGTAGCAATCACCCAATAACATATAGCTCAATCAATAACATCTTTTCATGTACATCGGATCAATGATCGTATGTTACTTAATCCTGAATGAAATCATCATCATGCGTAAGCTTTAACATCATTCATTTGCGTAAATCAAAATAATGATTCTACATAATCAGTAAGAAAGAAAGTGGAATGAATATATATACTTGCCTTGGTCCTTAGTTAAAAACATTATACTGGTTGCAAAAGGGTTTTGTAAAACATCATTATTGATATAACATGAGAAATCCATACTTAAAAGATGACCATTAAGATTAGAAAATGGATATCAGGCATGAGGTTACCCGTCGGGGAAAAAATTCACTCATCAGAGACTAACAAATATCTCATCAGAGACTGCTGACATCATCTTAACTCATCGGAGACTAAGGATGACGTCATCATCAGAGACTAATTAACTCATAAGAGACTGATGACATCATCTTAACTCATTGGAGACTATGGGTGACGACCTCATCAGAGACTAATATTTACTCCTCAGAAACTAACATTAACTCATCAGAGACTAATGTTATCTCGTCAGAGACTAATGTTATCTCGTCAAAGACTAACTTTATCAGAGATTAATATTTACTCCTCGGAGACTAACATTAACTCATCAGAGATTAATGTTATCTCGTCAGAGACTAATATTAGAGCTTGTCTCCGTTTCGATGGAAGACCTTACAATAACAAACTCAACCTAGGATACCTCATGAACATGAATATGCAAAAGAACGCAACTTTTCTTTCAAAGCTTTATTCTTCCTTGAAAACCTAGTATGCACGGCTAATACTCTCGGATGACATACAAAAAGGAACAACAGAGGAGAACTTAAGATTCTTACCTCCTAGGTTGATGAAAGAGATCAAATCCTATTTGAAAGTAATCGTCCAAAAGAAAGAACTTGAAATTATGTGGAGATGGTAGGTTTAAAGAAGAACTTTGGAAGAGAAAATTGTTAGAAAAGAGACTGAAATGTTCCTCCGAATGAGGTATTTATAGTAGGCTGAGATTAAGCCTTGAAATAAAGTGATTGGTTAATCTAGACGGTAAAATGGCTGCTCATCATTATTCTTAGCAGCTAAGCATGAAATAATCCTACTGTCCTTCATGCAAATAAGCCAGCTATTAAAGCAACTTACTAATCTGATTTACATACGTGAGCACTGATGTCATCAAACTTAAGCTCCTAAGTCCTCCATAGGACCTAACAATTAGAATGCATGGCTTCCTCTAGTACTTACGAAGGTTACCAACATAAAAACATCAATTGTTTTTCCTTGCAACCAACATCCAAACAAAAATAACCCCTTTAATGGATCCAAAAATATTTAGACATCTAAAAACATCATATATTAACTATACCCGTTAATATATATATATATATATATAAAGAACAATATGAATAAATAAATTATTTATAGATAAACAAATTTTCTAGGTCGTTACATTCTCCCCTCCTTACAATAAGTTTCGTCCTCGAAACTTTACTGGTGAAACAGTTGAGGGTACTTTTGCATCATCATTTCTTCTAGTTCCCATGTTGCTTCTTCAACATTATGATTTCGCCATAAAACTTTTGCAGATGCAATTTCCTTATTTCTTAAAACCTTTACTTGACGATCTAAAATTTGCATGGGCGTTTCTTCATAATGCAAATTTGGCTGTAACTCAATAAGCTGGTAGTCAATTATGCCAGAATGATTTCCTCTATAAGGTTGTAGCATTGAGACATGGAAAATGTCATGAACATGACCTAGAACTGGGGGTAACGCTAGCTGATAAGCCACTTCACCAATGCGGCGGAGTACCTCAAAAGGTCCAATAAAACAAGAACTCAACTTCCCTTTTTGTTCGAAGAGCAATATGCCCTTCCAAGGTGAGATCTTAAGCAACGCATAACCTCTTACTTCTAGTGTTTGATCCTTCTGATGTTGGTTTGCATATTGCTTTCGTCGATCTTGAGCTACTCTTATTTTAGCTAGGATCGTTCGGATTGCATTCTCAGTTTGTTGGACTATTTCAGGTCCCTCTAACTTCCTTTCTCCCACTTCATTCCAATACAATGGTGTTCTGCACCTTCTTCCATACAAAGCTTCAAATGGAGCCATCCCTATACTTGTATGATAACTATTATTATAAGCAAAATCAATGAGTAATAGATGTTCATCCCATCGTCCTTCAAAATCCAAAGAATATGCTCTCAACATATCTTCTAAGGTTTGGATTGTTTTTTCAGATTGCCCGTCAGTCTGCAGGTGGAAAGCGGTACTCATGTCTAATCTTGTTCCTAAATACTCTTGAAAGCTCTGCCAGAACTTGAACGTGAAATGAGGATCACGATCAGATATAATTGAAACTGGCACTCCATGACGACTAAGGATTTCCTTTACATGCAATCTGACCAGTTGGTCCATTTTATAGATGTCATTAATAGGTAGGAAATGTGCAGATTTGGTTAATCTGCCCACTACTACCCAGATTGTATTTAATCCTTTTTGAGTTACTGGCAATCCAACCACAAAATCCATTGTGATATATTCCCATTTCCATTCTGGGATATCCAAGGATTGCAACAACCCACTAGGCTTTTGGTTTTCTACTTTAACTTGTTGACAGTTGAGACATGTACTTATCCATTCATCTATTTCCTTCTTCATGTTAGGCCACCAAAAATTTTGTTTCAAATCTTGATACATTTTGGTTCCACATGGATGTATTGAGAATTTAGAGTTATGGGCCTCCTGTAGTAGACTTCTTTTTAATTCCAACTTTGTCAGAATCCAAATTCTATTCTCAAATCTCATCAATCCATCATCATGGATCTGACATTTCCCACTCTCCCCTCTTAACAATTTTTCTTTATCTTCCACATGTTCTTCTTGGGCTTCCTTGATGCTAGTCAATAAGTTTGGTTTTACACCAACCTCTTGCTCTATCTCTTTCTTTTGCTGAGTTGTGATGACATTTATCTGTAACCTCTCCAAATCCATCCTTATCTCTTCTTGACTTGTCATCACATTTAACCTTTCACATCTACTTAATGCATTAACTACAATATTTGTTTTACCAGGGTGATAGTTGATCAAGCAATCATAGTCTTTAATTAGCTCAAACCACCGTCTTTGCCTCATGTTCAAATCCTTTTGGGTGAAAATGTACTTTAGGCTCTTATGGTCTGTATAAATCTCACACTTCTCTTCATACAAATAATGCCTCCAAATCATTAATGCGAAAACGATTGCGGCCAATTCCAAGTTATGTGTTGGGTATCGATTTTTGCAATCCTTGAGTTGCCGAGATGCATAGGCAATAACTTTTCCATGTTGCATTAACACAGCTCCTAATCCATTTATTGAGGCGTCACTATAGATCACAAAATCTCCTTTGTTATCAGGTAAACTTAGTACTGGGGCGGTGGTTAACCTTTTCTTTAATTCTTGAAAACTCTTCTCACATGCGGGAGTCCAAACATACTTTTCTATCTTCCTTGTCAGATTCGTTAATGGAACTGCTATCTTAGAGAAATCTTGAACAAATCGACGATAGTATCCCGCTAACCCTAGAAAACTTCGTACTTCTGTAGGTGTCTTTGGTTGCGGCCAACTTATGATGGCTTTAACTTTAATAGGATCAACCAAAATTCCAGATTCATTGATCACATGTCCTAAAAATTTCACATCTCTTAACCAAAATTCATAGTTTGAAAATTTGGCATAAAGTTTCTCTTGTCTCAATGTCTCCAGTGTTATCCTCAAATGTTCATCATGTTCTTTTCTTGTCTTAGAATAGACGAGAATGTCATCTATGAACACAATGATGAACTTATCCAAATATGGTTTGAAAACTCGGTTTATCAAATCCATAACAACAGCTGGGCTATTGGTGAGTCTAAAAGGCATTACCACAAACTCATAATGACCATAACGGGCTCTAAAAGCTGCTTTTGGGACATTTTCAGTCTTAATCTTTAATTGATGATATCCTAATCTTAAGTCAATTTTCAAGAAGTATTTCGCTCCCTTGAGTTGGTCGAACAAGTCATCAATCCTAGGTAAAGGATATCGGTTCTTCACCGTCACCTTATTCAATTCTCAGTAATCAATACATAACCTCAATGATCCATCTTTCTTCTTTACAAATAAAACGGGTGCTCCCCAAGGTTAAACACTTGGCCTAATAAATCCTTGATCCAGCAACTCTTGTAGCTGTGTCATAAGCTCTTTTAATTCTAAAAGGGCCATCTTATAAGGGGCTTTGGAAATTGGAGCAGTTCCTGGTACTAGCTCAATTCCAAATTCAACTGTCTGTCTGGAGGTATACCTGGTAATTCCTCAGGAAATACATCTCCAAATTCTTTTACTACAAGGATATCTGAAATCTTTAATCCTTCTATCCTCTTATCATAAACATGAACTAAAAATGCTTCGCATCCCTTGCGTAACATTTTATTAGCTTGTAATACTGTAAGAAGATGAGAGGGTTCGGTAGACTTACATCCATGGAATAACACTTTACTATTTGAGGGTGTTCTTAAGGAAACCTTCTTTTTCCTGCAATCTATACTAGCTTGGTATTTATGTAGCGAATCCATGCCTAGTATTAGATAAAATTCTCGCAATGGAAACGGTATTAAATTGGTAGGGAAGTCATGCTTTCCTATTCTTATACTACAATCAGGTAGTATACTCTTGGCAACGTACACCTCTTGCTAGATACTATGACTTCTAGAGGTGCTTCTAAACATTCAGGAGCAAAATTCTTATCCTTAAGAAGACGTTTAGATATGAAGGATCTAGTCACGCCAAAATCAAATAAAGCATATACTTCAATTGAATTAACCAAAATCGTACCTGAAACCACATTATGAGACAGTAGTGCGTCCTGCGTAGTCATATTGTAAGTCCTAGCTTGGGGTTGATTGACTATCATGCTAGGTCCTACTAATGGGAGTTTACCATGACTCTTTTTCTGAGGATAAGAAGTGGAAATGTGGCCTTCCTGACCACAACTAAAGCATCTCCTTACAGTTCCAACTACACGACTAACATTTTGTGGTTGATATTGCTGCGGAGGAAACCTCGGTTGGGAAATGATCGGTGCCTGGTTTGGACAGCTACTGGTAGTATGCCCAAATCGACGACATTTGAAACACAAATCGGTTCCTATTAAACATTGGGAAGTTTGATGGTTCCTTCCACAAACGCCACAAATAACAATCCTCCTTTTATTCTCACTTAAATCCGCATTGAAATTTCTTTTCCTACTATTATCATTATACCTATTTCCTTCCCCTTGTTTCACCATAACCGAACTGGTTTGTGGTTTTCCTTGTCCCCCAATCCTTTGATTAAAATTTTCATAATAACTCCCTTTCCTCTTTCCTTCCTTGCGTTTCTCCCAATTGAATTCCCGAAGTAGCTTGCCACTTTTCTCTGCTACCTTTGACCTTTGAACCACTTCAGCATAGTTGTTCAGACACAAAATAGCAATCTTATCCTGCAACCATGGATTTAAACCATGCTCAAACCTTCTTGTCTTTCTTCCCTCAGTATCTACCAAGTGCACGGAAAATCTTTGTAGTTCATTAAACTTCTTCTCATACTCTTCCACAGTCATGCTCCCTTTTCTCAATTCTAGAAATTGTTTATCTAGCTCATCTGCAGCACTGGTGGGGAAATACTGGCTATAGAAAAATTCTTTAAACTGGGACCAGGTGATAACTTGATCCACTTCAGGGACTGCTTGATCATTCCTAATTGCCAATCTCCTAGTCATCTCTAATCATTCGGTATTTTCCCACCAATAACTAGCTTCTCCTTTCAATAGATACGTGGCATATTCCGTCTTAAGGTCATCAGTTACTTCAGCAATACGAAAAGCTTTCTCTATTTCCTTAATCCAAATTAGAGCGGCAGTGGGACCTCCATCACCATTAAAAGTAGGTGGACAACTATTGGTAAAATCCTTAAATGTCACCCTTCTAGGTTGGAGTGGAAGTGCTTGGTTATTGTTATTTTGGGAGGCTTCCTTAATCATGTTTACCAATAAGGCAATAGGATTCTCTTGATTCTCATTTTCTGGATTGTTGTTCAAGTTGGGGTTCTTTTGGTTAGCTTGACAAGTTCAAGGTCTTCCTCTTGGGGCCATTTTCCTATAAATTAAGGAAAATATAAACTTACCATCAAAAGTTCCTTTTCTCTTTTAAAGAATAACATATATACAAAAATGAAAGAAAGAATTACAAATTAAACCATCAACATAAATATATTAAGTAACGAAAATTACATCATAGTAAATTTGCACAATAAAGCTTCCTTGTTACAACATTATACAAAAACATAACAACATTGACTACTACCAATGCCTAATACAAGGGTTGGGAATCAAGTTCACTCATTGTCTTGCATGCAAAACGACACGCTCCCTCAACCTTCTCTATAACGTTATTCATAAACTGATCTCGATCTGTTACAGTAGGCTAGCATAGCCTAAGATAATTACTAACCGAGATCACCACCTCTATCAGAGTCTCAGTGAGAACTAAGGACACATCCTAAAATGATACCCTCCAAAGGTCCAACAGTCTGCTAGTTCTTTGATGAGCCATTGACTGACGCATCATGGTGGTATTGTGTGTTGCCAACTCTGATTGTGTCATACGGATTCTGTAGTGAAGATAATAACAGAATCCATTTCGAAAATGCAAGGGTACTCGATTTTCTGGTGCTGGTACTACAAGTTTCAACATTTGATATGGTAACTGGTGTAGAAATAGCATGTGGAGTGGCTGACTCTGTAGGTTATGTGTGCCTATCTGCAGGAGAACCTCTTAGTTGGGAAGGATCCAAGGTTGGAGAATCTGTTTGATCATGGGGTGAGGAAGGACTCTTCATATGAACTGAAAAACTTGACCCCTCAAATGGATTGGTTGGGTTTTGCTTAATTCCCTCAGGTTCTACAGACCCCTTTACATGGTTATTAGAACTTCTAGGCACCTCAAAATAGAAAACCTGAGTTGGTTTATTCTCTCTTTTGCGAGGTGTCACTCGCCAACAAGCACCTATCCTCCCACGGTTGACATCTAACAGATGGTGTCTACTAGACTTGAAAGGTCGAGCAGCATTACTACTAGGGATATGCTCCTTCTCTGAACTTTTAACCATAGGTGCCTTACTCTTATCTACATGTCCGGGAGTAGGTGGATTCATCTCTAAGGAAACATAGCTTAAATCAATATCAACTTAACATTTATAATAAGGATTTAACATGCATACTAATACTGCAACAAAATATACAATAAAATTTAGTGTAAACTGTTCTATCTTATAACCTCCCATCTAACTTGATAACCCAAGAACAACCATGACTCAACTTAGACATCTATGTCTTATTCAACTCTCCTTATCCTTTCAGTCATTTCCTTACTTTACTAAATCCCAAATTCTATTTTCCGAGAACAGGTCTCACAACTTGTGTTTGGCTGCTGTGCTCTGATACCAAACTGTGGCACCGTCGAAAATCCCCCGAGCCGAGCCCCGGGCATTGTCAGCAATTTGGGGGACAATCCTCGAGATCCCCAGGCTAGAAGCCCGAGCTATACCAGAAAACACAACAACAAAACAAAAAACACAACCAAGCATTTACAACACTCATGCGAGAAATATATTCTCAATACATCAGTACAAATTCTCAAGGTCCACATCATCTTATAAAACCTCAAAGCTTGAAAATAAACAAGCTACAACGGAAACAAAACTTTAGATGGCTCATACGGCCTTACAACTTAAACATTCTTATTCATTCTCTCTTTCCCTTTCTTAGTCGACTCAGCCTTCACGACATAAGCTGAAAAAAATATTCATAGCATTTCACATGAGCGTTTACTCTCAGCAAGTACATATTCATAGGCAAGAAGAACAGATAATTCAAAAGCTTTAATATTCTTCGAGGTTGGGTGAAGCTATGCCAACACCTCATGATAATCAATAAATATATATCGTCTAGGGTACCCGAGTGATATCAAGGGTTAACCCTTTTTCAATAAAACATGATTCGCCCTCTCTTCATTAGATAATGCATCACCTGACCAGACTGATCATTATCTGACTTCCTTTAACAATAAAATTTCATCCCAGCTGGTCAGCCTGGTAGTTTGATTCCATCATTTGACATACGTAGTCACTTGTAGAAACCAATTAATCTGCGAAAGGTTTGATTACTGATGCGTTGCCTTGGTCTATCATTCCCTATCATCATTGGCTAGAATACCAGGCGAAAGCATTCAACAGCCCTTTAACTCCCCCGTATGGAATATATCTTCTTGAATACATTTTCTCATTTTAAATTGGCATCCTCCACAATTAAAAACAATGGCTACCAAACATATTGGCGTGCTCAACAATTAAAAGTAGACAGCCGATGATTTTTCTATATATCCATACGGAAGCATGCTTAGGTGTGCATAGAAGTTCACGACTGCAACACCCTTACATCATCATCGTCATCTTTTGGAGTGCTAGTGACTTTAAATAGGTAGCAATCACCCAATAACATATAGCTCAATCAATAACATCTTTTCACGTACATCTGATCAATGATCGTACGTTACTTAATCCTGAATGAAATCATCATCAAGCTTTAACATCATTCATTTGCGTAAATCGAAATAATGATTCTACATAATCAGTAAGAAAGAAAGTGGAATGAATATATATACTTGCCTTGGTCCTTAGTTAAAAACATTATACTGGTTGCAAAAGGATTCTGTAAAACATCATTGTTGATATAACATGAGAAAATCCATACTTAAAAGATGACCATTAAGGTTAGAAAATGGTTATCAGGGCATGAGGTTGCCCGTCGGGGAAAAAATTCACTCGTCAGAGACTAACAAATATCTTATCAGAGACTGCTGACGTCATCTTAACTCATCGGACACTAAGGATGACGTCATCATCAGAGACTAATTAACTCATAAGAGACTGATGACATCATCTTAACTCATCGGAGACTAAAGGTGACGACGTCATCAGAGACTAATATTTACTCATCAGAAACTAACATTAACTCATCAGAGACTAATGTTATCTGATCAGAGACTAATGTTATCTCGTCAGAGACTAACTTCAACAGAGACTAATATTTACTCGTTGGAGACTAACATTAACTCATCAGAGACTATTGTTATCTCGTCAGATACTAATATTAGAGCTTGTCTCCGTTTCGATGGAAGACCTTACAATAACAAACTCAACCTAGGATACCTCATGAACATGAATATGCAAAAGAACGCAGCTTTTCTTTCAAAGCTTTATTCTTCCTTGAAAACCTAGTATGCATGGCTAATACTCTCGGATGACATATAAAAAGGAACAACAGAGGAGAACTTAAGATTCTTACCTCCTAGGTTGACGAAAGAGATCAAAGCCTGTTTGAAAGTAATCGTCCAAAAGAAAGAACTTGAAATTACGTGGAGATGGTAGGTTTAAAGAAGAACTTTGGAAGAGAAAATCTTTAGAAAAGAGACTGAAATGTTGTTCCAAATGAGGTATTTATAGTAGGCTGAGATTAAGCCTTGAAATAAAGTGATTGGTTAATTTGGACGGTAAAACGACTGCTCATCATGATTCTTAGCAGCTAAGCATGAAATAAGCCTGTTGTCCTTCATGCAAATAAGCCAGCTATTAAAGCAGCTTACTTATCTGATTGACATACATGAGCACTGATGTCATCAAACTTAAGCTCCTAAGTCCTCCATAGGACTTAACAATCAGAATGCATGGCTTCCTCTACTACTTACGAAGGTTACCAACATAAAAACATCGATTGCTTGTCCTTGCAACCAACATCAAAAAAAAATAACCCCTTTAATGGGTCCAAAAATATTTAGACATCCAAAAACATCATATATTAACTATACACGTTAATATATATAAAAAAAGTACAATATGAATAAATAAATTATTTATAGATAAACAAATTTTCTTGGTCATTACAGTCTGTGTCTTTGACAAAGTAGATGTGCCTATTTCTTAGGGTTGAGAACTAGATAGGATTGTGGTGCTCTCGTAGGCGACCGGTGTCTTGAACTTTCCCTTTGTCTCTTCATTCTCTTGTGGGAGAGATGTATTCTTTGCATTCCATGATGAAGTCATATAATTCACCAAACATGGTAGTTACCACAAAGAGTTCATACCCTTCTTGACCAGGAGGATAGTGGAAGATGGGGTAGATGCCATTAACAAGTTGATTGAAAGGCTGGATGAGTGGTGGTATTAGCACAGAGGCTCTAGTGGCAGGATTGCATATGAAAAGTGGCCACTCATTGATATTTCAATGGAGACAACAAAGAAAGTCATTGCTTGAAGCTACAATGATTCCATGTTCATAGTGTTAGGTTTTCAAGCACATAAACACAACAGAAGTGATAAATTAAAACAATTTATAGAAACCCTACCAAGATCCATGCAAAATAGGAAATAGAAATTTGATAGAAGAGTACCTGTTCTAGTTGTAGATTCTAAACTTGGTGGAGATAGTGAATGAACCACAAGCTCAATTCAAGTTAACCAAGCCTCTACAAGTATCCACACGAGCGTATAACTCAACGAAGGAGATGAATGACTTCCCTTATATGGTACTAGCCAAAAGGAAATCAAAGAACAACATTTATCTCACTCTCTCTATTTGGTCTATTCCTTTCTTCTCTACTCTTTGCTGTACAGAGCATAAGAAAGAATTGAAGGTTATGTATATCTAGTATATATCTCTATCTATGTATATGTCTAACATATCTCATGAAGGAGATAAGAAAAAAAGGAGTATTTATGGGCAACTAACCTTCTCTTCCACCACCCTTTTCGACCAATAGATTAGCATATATATCACATATATAGTTAGATTCAATGAACTTAGACATATGTGGCTAACCTCCTCTTCCACAACCTCTTTCAACCAATAGATCTTTATATATATCATATATATACATACATACATATATATATATATATATTTAAATTCAGTGAACCTGGATAGAGGTGACTAGATACAATGAACCTGGACAGAGGCGTGTCTACATACAATGAACCTGGATAGAGGTGTGTCTAGATACAATGAACCTGGACAGAGGTGTGTCTAGATACAATGAACCTAGACAGAGGTGTGTCTAGATACAATGAACCTGGACAGAGATGGTTAACCACCTCTTGCAAGCAGCTATTAATATTTAATACTTTGCAGTGGCTGTTACAATTGACCAAGTCAATCACTAATATTAATTCTCAACTACAATTTTAAATAAGCTAATCATATTCACTTATTTAAAACCTAATATTCGAATTAATTCTCAGTTTAATTATGCTCTTAGTGTGAGACCCTATAGGTTATTATTACGTTGGGAATAATTTTATAATCATATTATAAAATTATAAAGAGTGAGCGACATCTAATAGTACATCATTGTTACCCAAGTAATAATAATGTTGGTCATTCAACATAACCTTTTCTTGTGACCAATGTTTCAATGTAATATAATTCCTTTTGCCCTTGATATCCAAGATTAAATTCAAGGCTAAAGTGTGTCATCCTCCTTATAATTTAATCTTTATTTTCTTGATCGATGAGTAAACTATAATAGACAAATCACTATTTGAGCATGACCATGCATTTCATAGTTCTATTCAATCAAGAAGCCCAAGGATATCACTCCTAATATACATAGGAGGGACAAATCCTATCTAGATCATTCACATTCCTCACACGACTGATAATATAGCCAACAGTCACTTTTATGATCCATCCGGTTAAAGATTACTTTTGGTGATGTCAAACCATACGAATCCTCGGGTAAAAATGTAATGACTTCAAGTCGAAGGACCATTACATCATTGTCACTATGAGAATATCTTATGACACTTCACTTTCATGTAGAATTCTCATGGTGGGTCAATCTAGTAAATTGTTATCCAACATTTACCTATGTATTGACTTGATATCTCACATATCCATGGCCAATGAGATTAGGTCATCAGTCAACCCACATACTAGTCTCAATATTTTATTGTTGTCCCATTAACAATAATACTTGACTAGGGATGTTTAAGAATATTGATAGATTTTACAACAATATGATCTCATGTTCCAAGTCACATACTTGAACCAATATAGTCTATATTCATTATTCTAGGGACATTTATTATCTTAATAATTATATCACACAATAAATTGAAGCATAATAAACTAAACATTATTTATTAAATCAAAACATAAGTACAAGTGCGTCATGACAATTATCAAATAATTGCCTCCTGGGACATACACTCCAACACATAGACCCATTTGAGAACATAATCTTGCACTCCCACATTTTGAGCATCATTTTCTTTGAGGAAGGCAACTTTAGCATGATACCTTAAACCCATGTCTTGATGGTTAGAACCTTCTATGATGATGGAATTCCCCTCCTTTGTCATGTTTGAGGATTTCATTTTTATGAAGTAGGGTGAAACAAGGCATTTTTTGTTCTCTTTATTGACACAAGCCAATCGATGTAGAGCTTTAGCATGTAATTTGGACAAAATTTTTTCAGCAAGATCCACTTGCTCCAAGAGAGTTGGTTTGATGAATTGATCCATCCTTATTAATATTTTGTATAAAACAAATGCAAGTCTTATTCTTTGGACAAAATGGAATGAACATAAATTTGCAAAACTTTATTTATTAATCAAAAATGTTTTGCAAAGTACAAGATGGATAAAAGAAAACTAAACATCTCTAGGAGACAACATGTCTTGGATTTTTGTAATGGTATCAAAATTGAGATCTTTCCTTAGCCTCTTGGTATTTGCCATGATAGTGCCAATCCTTCTCTTTAGCTTATCTCTTTCTTCGGTGACTTCCACTAGTTTCCTTTGTGCTAGATTCGCTTCATAGCTTTTCTCTTCTAGCCTTTCCTCAAGCTTAGCAAACTCAAATTCCAAGACTTGAACCCTCTGATGATTAGAGACTTTGATGGCTTTTGGTGATGGAGATGAATTTTTACCCCTTAGCTATTTGTATGATTCCCCAAAGTTGATAGGCTTCTTTCATTGGCTTCTCATATTGTGTTGTGATGACCCCATGGAAACTATTTCTATGATGATGGGCACTCTTTGATAATGTCCAAACTGTGCAGCTACCAATGATTGGTTGTAAGCCACCATTATTCTAATAACAACTATGAGAATGAACTTGTGTCCAAGTACATGTAATCTATAAGAGCTTGGTGAGAAATGGTCGATATCCATGCACACATCACCTTTAGGAATTTTTTGAAAGAAGTCTACCCATGTTTCTTTGTTGACACACTTCATGGGTTTGATGCAAAACTTCTCCATTCGGTTTGATTATATCCATCTAGCCATCCCATTTATTCGATTTGGTGGGAGCAATTGAGTAGTAGTCCACATGTATAGCAAGGCTTGATTTCTATGGAACTCATGAGTGGGATTGAAAGCACATTTTGATAGTGACCCCAATGTCTCGACCAAGATGGTTGGAATGATGGTGTGACTAGATAAGAGTGGTATGAGCAATGATGAGACTCCTATGTCAAAATGCTTTGGTTTTGGACGAAAGTAAAACATAGGGAGAATGCAAATAATGAGCGCTCCTTTGCTCAACCATTTCCACTTCATTGGATCAATGTTGGTGTGAAACTCGAAGGCATGTTGGTGGAACCCTTCAATGCTAGAGAACCTCTCCTCTAGGTATTTCATTGTTAGAGTGTTGGACCCAATTAGCTTGGCTTGGATTAGATTCTTTCTCAATCCTAATACCTCTCCAAATTGATCTATCATACTCCCAACTATTACTTGATGTGAAGCCCCACATTTTTGTAACCATTATTATAATATTTAAAGCATTTATTAAATAAACCTTAGCCAAAAGATTATTTATAGTTATAATTAAATATTTCTTTATAATACTAAAGGAAACAAATTTTTGTAATAGTTTATGCAATAGTATGGATTATTACTGCGATTTCAGTGAAAGTGAGTTAATTAATAATTATTCTTGATGAGTAAGTATTACGGATGTTGTAATTTTTTCTTGATGAGTAAGTCTTACGGATGAGTAAGCATTATAGATGTTGAGTCATTAGTAGTACGGAGTACTACCTTTTGACACCAATGAGAAGTTCACACTTACGTGTGGACGTAATGATCAAGTAATTGTTTATCTTATCTTAGTAGTTTAATTAATTTCACATCTGATACTAATCTAAAATGAGAGATACCCCACATCAGATATTTTTATTTCTCCAGGCTCACCTATATAAAGAGGGCCCTCGTCTTACTACTTCATCTCTCTAAACACTCTCAAACTCAAATAATATCCTACAACATGTGCTGCAGAATTAAAAGCTCGCACGGTAAACTTGAAAACTTTAATTAAGTTATTTATTTTAACAATTTGGTCATTTAACTTAAAGAAGAAGTTGCATGAAACCTAGGATAACCCAAATGTCATAGTTTCCCGATAATTTTCTCATAGAGATCAACTGCATGGATAATCTCTATTCGAGAAAAAATTCTATACATATAACTTTGCCATCCTTTATACCTTGAAAAGATTGTATTTTTGTCCTTCTGATATTCACAAAAGCTACAACAAATATATGTTCATTATGGAAGAACCCAACTGCAAGTTATCGAAGGATAAATATCTATCGATGAGTTGTTTTTAGCTATCGGAGGATAATTTATCCACTGATAAGTTTGGCGCTGAACAAACTTATCCACCGTTGTGTTTGGCGACAGCCAAACTGAGTTTGGTGGTAGTTAAAGGGGCTACCGACAAGTTGGCGATGAACAAAATGTATCCACTGATGAGTAAATCATCTCCTGAAGGGTAATTTATTCCCTGACGGGTAGATATCCACTGATGAGTAAATCATCCCCTGACGAGTAATTTATCCCCTGATGGGTAGATACCCATTGATGAGTAGATCATCCCTTGATGGGTAATTTATCCCCTGATGGGTAGATACCCACTAATGAGTAGATTATCCCCTGAGGGGTAATTTATTCCGTGACAGGTAGATATCCACTGATAAATAAATTATCCCTTGATGGATAATTTACCCCCTGATGACTTAAAGTTATCCCCTGACGGCAAAAACTTTATCCCCTAATAAGTATAAATCATCCCCTGATGCACAGTAACTAGTGTAACCATTTCAAAGTTTATACAACACCATCTAGTGTAATCAAGAAATAATAGATATGAACTAAACACATTCTAAACGTTTCATAAAGAATCTTGTTGCTTCGATTTTAACTATTAAATCATTTATGGATCATGAAACAGATCTTGCAACAACACTTAAACCCATCATTTGTTGTAACCCTTAGCAATGCAAGTAATATAATTGTTATTATTCCAACGTATAACTTAGTTGTTCCGTTATATGTGATTCTGTAAATGACGTATTTACAATTCTTCAGCATATAACAGAGTTGTTTATGCAGGCATACATGTGGTATGATGCTTATTGCTATGAAACGTCTGATTCATTAACTTAATTAGTGTTAAGACATGTTATGCAAATACTCGAACTTTTCCTTACGTATACATAGTTGCTTCGTATACATAATGATTGAGAATAATTGTTACCTATTTCAACTTGAGCTAAAACTTAGTTAAATGCTTGACTACTTGTATCCAGTTTACAAGCATCTTATCTGTTCCATGTCAACACATGACATATTGAACTATTCAATTTAGTTTAACTTATCTAATATTTTCTACAAGGTTAGCTGTGTGAATACCTTGTGATTCTCACTGAAGCATCAAGATTCATCCACTTTATAAGCAAGAGAAGGGAACGAACCCGGATGTGAGAATGGGTTACTCTATTCTGCCAAGCCCTAAAGATTGTAGATGTAATTAAATCTACAAAATGTCTTACGTATGTACATAGTTGACCACATTGAGATAGCCTTGGCCTGCTATTGTCACGTGGTAAGAAATACTCTCAATGCCCTAGTGCTGAACAAAGTTAAGGCAATCTAGTAAGTCATAGTAATGAAAGACATCAAAAGAGCTTATGTGGATTCGTTTTTCTTCATTTCTGAAGCATTGTTTTGCCAATCTTTCTTCTATCTAAGAATATGGATTCTTCCCATATTCGACGGAAATCCAACAATTTGAATTCTTAATATCTTTGATATTGTCTTGGAAATTGTATTTCGAAACTAGTTGTAAATCCTTATTTCTTTCAACTGTTCTATGACATATTACTTGTTGTGCTTTTATCGCTCATACTTGTTTGATTCTTTTTCAGTTAAGCATGAGAAAGGAGAAAATTCCAAATACATCTCCTACATGAACTGTTCCTCCAACCCCTCTGACACGCCCGCCATGCTCCTTCTTTCCAAGTGCACGCGACAATATGTCATCATCACCATGAGGAGTCCATGAACCTTGAGAGGATTTTTCTTTCCATTCCACCTGTACCAAAATCAATTTAATGATTAATATTTTAAGCATATATGTAAATATAAATCTCTGTACTAAATACTCTTACCATTTTGTCACTAGTACAAAACTGATCATATGTGTCGGTTAATTAACACATTTTGCGTCGGTTACGAGGAGACGCATATGGAGGATACGCAAAAAACTTAAATATTTTGCGTTGGTTAAAGACCCGATGCAAATCCGAAGAATTTGTGTCGGACCTTTATAAAACCGACGCAAATAATATCATCATTTGCATCGGTTAATTTAAGAAAATCGACACAAATGATTGTTTAATAAAATTTATTTTAAAAATAATTTAATCTATTTGCGTCGGTTAATTTCAAAACACCGACGCAAATGAATGTTTAATAAAAATTTATTTTAAAAATAATTTAATCTATTTGCGTCGGTTCATTTAAAAAAACCGACGCAAATAATTGTTTAATAAAAATTTTTTTTAAAAATAATTTAATCTATTTGCGTCGGTTGCGGCATCATATGTTCTTGGAGATCTTGTATCATATCTTCCACCCTATCAATGTCCACATCATCTTCATCATTATCGATCGAATTATCGCACTTGGTTGCATAATTCGACCTTAAGCTACCAGTCACATCAGACTCTATTCCCTCGCCGTGCCAAATCCACTTCGTATAACCTTTCTTAAAACCCCGACGAAATAAATGTTCACGCACTGTCTCTGCGCTCGAATATTTTTTTAAATTAACACAAAGGCGGCACGGGCACACAATCATGTCTTCTTTTCCATGTTCCTTTCTGATTTTTTGGTGTTGAACCGCACATATAATAAACTCATCAACCCCTCTCACATATGCGTCATCGTTACTCAATATATTGTACATCCATGTTTGACGATCCATGTTTAACTAAATAACCACAACGATTAACTAAGTAAGCATAGCGATTGTACAATTATCATAAATAAGATGCGGACAAACAACAGTTCAAGCAAACATACTGCTATTTTAACTAATGCCTGTGATGAATGTATTATTTTAATCAACAATTACTTACACAACAAAGCTAAGCTCTCGGACGGAGACACTGAAGAAAGAAACCTGCAAAATATCAGCCAAGTTTCCCGCCAAAGAAGATTTCGCTCTCTCTCCTTTCTTACGAACCAGGCCAAAATAGAAACTACGATTAGTTCGAATCCAATCGTAACTACGATCAGTTCGATCATTTGATATAATCGATGAATTAATGGATTCGGAAGAAGGTAAAGAATCAATAGGGTCATCAACCATCCACTTAGTTTTTTTGTATGCATATCCAATTCTTCCAAGATAATGTGGATACTTATTGAATTTCTGGTTCTCCCTTGCCTTGTCACTTTTAGTCTATTATAAAATGAAAACATGATGTTGTAGTAAGTGAAACAATCATATCACAAAAATCACTAATATAAAATATAATTTATACAACTAATATACCTGAAATTCTTCACTTGTATGATCATTCTTCAATTTATCCCATTGCTCTTTAGTGATGAAGTCATACGACTCGCAGGGGTCCTTGTCTACACGCAAATATCGGCAGACTAATCTAGACTTGAAATCCCTCCAAATTTTTCTAGCAGGTTTAATGTGTCCTTTTTTCTCACATCATCCTTTATATTCCACTCAGTCTGAAATAGTAAAATAATGTATATAAGAAACTTGTATATAAACTTTTTTTTTTTTGTTAAGTTGGGGTATAATATAAAATGAGAAAATTACAAAAGTAATGAGAAGCATGCCCCCCCCCCCCCCCCCCCCCAACCTGCTGGAACAGATAGACTCTAGCTAGGAGAACAAGAAATAAAGTACAAGCAAACAATAGACAAGAATAAACTGCAGGCGACATCCCCTGATGCAAGTAGCTATCCCCTTACAGGTCAAAAGGCCTATCATTGGATAAATATTCCCTAATGACAAAAGGTAGTCATCAGTGGATAGTTATCCTCTGATGATTAATATGCACACTTGATGATGACACTAAACTTCTGGAAGACGTCGCCCCCTGATGCAAAATCACCTTCCCCTGAATCTTGGTTCGACATCCCCTGACGTAAGTAGAAGTATCCCCTGACGCAAGTACTCAACCTATTCTCGGCAAAGTTACTCATCCCCTGACCCCTGGCAGCGTATCCCCTGATGCATGAAGTGTATACCCTGACACGAGTAGGACTTCCCCTGATGGACATTAGATAATCCTTGATGCAGGTACGACATCCCCTGACATGGCAGTTAATCCCTAACAACTCAGGACCTGTCTTTAGGCCAACCCCTGATGCAATCTGATATCTCTTAGAGCACTCCACAACCTCTGACCAAGAGCATCCATGTTGAGCTTTGTTTACCATATTATAGATGAGCAATTCCTTATAGTAACCAATTTCGATAACAAGGAAAAGTTTTGCTAAGCTTGTGGAATTTCCCAGAGCTATGCAATTTACTTTTAATTATATTAACACAATCAGAATGTGAGAATCTGAAAATTTTAAATGTATTTTACGATAAGAAATAATGTTATTTTGTATTATTTTATTTTTGCATAGAGGTTAGCCTTTTTAAATATGAATGATGAATTCATATCTACAATGAAAATTTTTATGATGATGTGATATCCATGATTATGAGGTTAAGTTCCTTAAAAAATATATTAAAAAGGGGACTAACAAATTCCACATAAGATTATATTGATCAGCTTGGAAGAGGGTGAGAGAATTACGTAAGTGTTATACTTACGTGTTGATCAAAGAGTTGTTTAAGTGGCAGTAGTTAATCAAGGCATTGTGCATGTAGGACAACAGTTGTTAGCTGTTAAAGAATAATGATAAGTAGCCGTTTTACCGTCCAGATTAACCACTCTTCTTATCTTAAAGCTTAACCTTAGCTTATTGCTCTTGAACTCAATAAATACCTCATTCGAGATGAAATTTTAATTCCTTTACCAAAATTTCTCTTTTAAGAGTTTCGTTTAAACTTATCATCTCCATAAATTTCCAAGTTCTTCTTTCAGAAAATTATTCTCAGACAAGCTTTGATTTCACCCTTAAGAACGAAGTGCTTAGAACCTGGTACTCTACTTAGTTTCTTTCATGCATAGCAACAAAGATTTATGCTAAGTTTATATTCTTTTACATTTTCATGATGCATCCTAGGCTGAGTTTGTTCATGATTAGCCTTTCATGGTAGCAACAGCAAGCTCTAATGTTAGTCTCTGATGCGATACTTTAGTCTCTGATAAGATGTTCTTTAGTCTCCGATGCTTTAAAAATCCTAGTCTCTGATGACGTCATCCTTAGTCTCTGATGGCTAAAGATATTAGTCCCCGAGGAGTTTGTTGCAGAACAAATGATCCACTATTGAAGTTCAGTGATGACTTACTAAGTTTGGCGATGAACAAAACATCCCCTGTCAGCTAAGAGAGTTCGGCGATAGTCAAAGTTACCACCCGATGAGTTTGGCGGTGAGAAAATCATTCCCTGATGGGTAAGTTATCCCCTGATGACTATTTCCTGATGAGTGAATGATACCCTAATGGTTGAAGGCTATCCCCTGATGGGCGAGACATTCCCTGACGGGTAGTTTTTTCCCTGATGACCAATTATCCCTTGATGCACAGTCTGTCATTAAGACTATAAAACATTATTTTCTTAAAATTATTTTATGATGTTATTATTTAAGATAGTAAAAGTCTAAGGACATCACATACACATTTTCTTTCATAAATTCTTATTAAGGTATTAAAATATTACTTGCATAATTTACAGAATCTTTCACTCACCAGTAAGTTGAAATTGAATCTTTGTTGCAAAGGACTGAGACAAGTATATTCTCACTCTTATGCGTATTTCAGTTAAGCGGATGATCAATTGATTCGACATGCATACAAGGCTGTAACTTTTATGTCTTGATGTCTTTGTGAATCAGTATGCTATGCTTTATTTTTCCGCTAGCATGATATGAATGAAAGTGCATGGATATAAAGAAGCTTTGCTCTATCAGTTATTTTCAATATTATATCTGTGCAATAAATGAGAATGATATGTCCCTTAAATGGGTTATGCCACATGGATGGCTAAAGGAAGGGAAAGGTGTTGATTTGTTCTTCACCTGATCTAGAGGAATTTTATGTGACTACGTATGTTCACGCAAGAAGGGATCATGCGGACACAGTTAGGCTAGCTGTATACCGTATGGTTAGCAGATCCAACGGTTTTAGCTCCTGATGGATTTTTTTTTACTTCAAAGAAGTTATGCTTTGTGTTAAGAAGGATTACACAATTTTTTATCATCAGTAATCCTGAAGATCCTTTAAAGATTTCTGAGGCATTAGTATTGTTCCACCAAGCCTCTTAGCAGAATTGAATCCTTTGAAACAATCCAGATTTGTTTTCCCAAACTGTTTATATACTTGCGGGGCGTAAATCGCTTATTCTTGTTGAATTTTAATGTCTTGCAGGGCAGAATATAAAGGCTGAGCCCTCTGACAAGGGGAAGGCAAAGATGATCGGTTATTGAGTTTTGGCTAACCCTTTGTAGTGCCGATAAGGAAGGAAGGAGGGAAGATGTTTGAGGAGTGATGTTTTGTATTATAGTATAGAGATAGAATAGCTTCCGCTGAAAATGTAATATTTTGGGTTGTAATAACTCTTTAGTATTTTTTTTTTCCAGTATTTATAATATGAATGGATGTGTGGTTATCTTTTCCTTCTTTTGACGAAACCCTGATCTAGTGAGGGATTTTGAGGTCGCCACACAAAAGCTAAGCAACTTTCAGGAGTAGTTTATATACAAGCTAAGCAACTTGTATACAAACTTGAACGACAATATATGTTAAAACAACTAAATCTTCTTTTCAATTCATACGTACCTTAATGTCTTCCCATATCGTATCCTTTAATCCATCACTTACTAAATTCTAACTACGAATATTAATATCCACTTGCACTCTAACTACTGCTCCTATATACGACCTGAATTCAGCAGCATATTTTCCAATTGGATAACGATATTGATCATCAAAATCAATAACTTTCTCGAATTGTTTATTAGTAGACTTCTCTTTCAATTTTTTGCATGATGTTGGACCTCTAGTTTTTTTAGTAGGTCTCTCACTCGAACTGTGCTGGTCCATGATATATCATTGTTGCATTACACAAAATAAAACAGACAATGTCAAAAGCACGACCAACATAAGCATACAAACTCACTTTACATTACTGAAGGAACAGAAATTAAGAACAATAGCAACAAAAACAGAGGTCCATCTTTTACATAACGTTTTTAAAACCCCTAAAGAAAATTTTCAGCTTTAATAGTTAAGGTATGTTGTCGGTTTCTTTAAGGGTTTTATAGTGTTAATTATAAATTCTTGTTGACTCGAACAAATTTAGAATATTTCTGATAGTTTAATGGACTAATGTAATTGATATGTTTCTGATATTGTTAATATTATCAAATTGACGCTATAGGTTGGTCAATGTCATAAAAAATAACAAAATAACACATAAGTAAAGGACAGAGCATGCAAGAAGCTGTTTCAGATTATATGCATCACTAATGCAGCCTTGACCTGGTTGGACTAGACCTCAGACAAATTCAAGTTCAGACAAATGGAAAATCCCTTGTAGTCCAACTTTTCTTTAATTTGCGATTTTTGAGCTATTTCTACACCTTCTAATTTTTTACTCGTAGAAAAAGGTTTCGGATTTCTATGAGTTAAAATTTACAAAAACAAAAAAAAAAAACAAATGTTCTGTTCTTTCCTGGTGGTGCAAGTGCGAATAATGTATAACAACTGACAAAGATGTTAAAAGTGCGAAAAATGTATAGCAAAGATGTGAACAATGTATAGCAACTGAATAGCATAACGTAAGAGGTAGAGGACATGCATGTATCTCTTAATAAAGCATTCAAATGGTAACACCAAAATATACCAACAAATGAACGGAATGGACGGTACTGACCTTTTTTCTAAGGAAGTATAATCAACGGAATGAAAGAGTTTACAAAGAATTTGTCGATTGGGAGATTAGGGTTTTCAAAATGATTTGCAGCAGCTTTTTTCAGATTATTCCGCGCAATGGAAATAAAAAGGCAGTAATATGTATTTGTAGGGACGGTGGCATACTTGTAATTAAACATACAACTTTTTTCCATTGGGTCTTTTAAAGCACGGACGCAATTTCAAGACTATTTGTGTCGAGTCTTCTAAAGCACCAATGCAAATATATATACATAAATTTTTATTTTTTATTTTTTTCATGCAGGGATTATTTGCGTCGGCCCTTCCCTCCGACCAACGCAAATAACCTTTACTTTAAATTTTAACCTTTTTTTTTATTTTCATTTCCTATTAGACTATTTGCGTCAGGCCTTTTCCTCCACCGACGCAAAAAGGTGAACGCAATTATTAGACTATTTTCGTCAGGTTTTCTAAAGCACCGACACAATTGTACATACGTAAATTTATTTTTTTTTCATGCAGGGGTTATTTGCATCGAGCCTTCACTCGGACCGACGCAAATAACATTTACTTTCAATTTTAGGATTTCTTTATTTTTTTCCTATTAGACTATTTGCGTCAGGCCTTTTCTTCAACCGACGCAAAAAGGTAAACACAATTATTAGACAATTTGCATCAGGCTTTCTTAAGCACCGATGCAATTGTATATACATAAATTTTTATTTTTTGTTTTTTCATGCGGGGGTTATTTGTGTCGGGCCTTCCCTTCGACCGAAGCAAATAACCCGTCAGGCGTTTTCTACCGACGTAGTTAATTTTTTTTTTCATTTTTCCTATTTAACTATTTGTGTCGTGTCTTTTTTTTCTAACCGACGCTAATAATATCTTTTGCATCATATCTTTTAAAGCACCGACACAATTTATTTTACGTTTTTTTTCTTTTTTTCCTATTAATAGACCACTACGTTATATAATTACAATGCACACTTTGCTGTATGATAGTTTCCAAAAACTACTTCCCAAAATCAACCTTTCCATGTATATAAAATTGACTTGACAAATCAATCAGCTACAGCTATTGGAATATTAAAACAAATTAAAATTTACAATAATTTGCTCATCGATATTATTTGCAAATTTGTAATTACAACTTCTTTAACGTACAAATTTGAAACACTGGTCACTTAGTTTCCATGATTAATCCATAACCCTTCACCATGGTCATTACGTACGTAGTTTGTTTCTACATTATCGTCACCATATGGGGTAGGTAGACCCATAGAGAAAGGAGGATTCTCATCAATTTGGTTATACTCGTCTTCATCAACAACATCATCAATACCAAGAATATTTCTCTTGCGTTGAACAACAATTGAACACTTAGGATCGGCAAGGTCTTGGATATAAAATACTTGTTCTACTTGCGTTGCGAGTATAAATGGGTCATCCACGTGACCCCACTGACTAAAATCTATCAAAGTAAATCCTAAGTCATCCTTTCGAACACCACGACATATATCAATCCAATTACAACGAAAGAGACCAACCTTGAAATCTCGGTACTTAAGCTCCCAAATATCTTCAATCACCCCATAGTATAAGTTTTTCACATCTTTCAATCCTGAAGATTTGCCTTTACAAAATTCTGTTGATGAAGCTTCCATGGTAACTCCATTATTTTGCATAGTGCTCTTTCCATCTTGACGCTGGGTGTAAAAAGTATATCCATTAGCATCATAACTTTCATAAGATCTCACAAGCGTGTTGGGGCCATATGCTAACCATTTTATCGTATTAAAAATGACATTTGGTGTATCTGACAACTGGCACATTACACGATCTTTAAACCATTGAACAAATGAGCGATTATGTTCAGTTGTGACCCAAATGCCACTTTTTGAAGGATTCTGCCTCCTAATCAAATTTACATGACAATCTAAGTAAGGATGAACTTTAGTCATGTGTTGCAAGACAAAGAGATGCGCTCTATCACGTAGTTCACACCCAGGAGAGATCCATTTGGATACCAATGTACCCTCACCGTGAAGTCTTCCCTCGTGACGAGATTTGGGAATTCCAATTGGATACAGCTACTAAATACTCTGTGCAAAATTCAATAGCCTCCTCAACTGAATATCCTTCAATTATACTAGCTTCCGGCCGATATTGGTTCCTCACATATCCTTTCAAGATACCCATGATCTCTCAAAATGATAAATATACCGCAAATATACCGGGCCACATAACTTAATCTCTCTAACCAAATGGATAACTAAATGTAACATAATGTCAAAAAATGAAGGTAGAAATTACATTTCAAACTGACATAGTGTGACAACAATATCAGCTTGTAATTTATCCAACCTGATAGGTTCAATAACCTTGCTACAGATGGCATTGAAGAAAAAACAAAGTTTCATAACAACAAGTCTCACGTGATTTGGCAATATCCCTCGAATTGCAATTGGTAATAGTTGTTGCATTAACACATGACAATCGTGTGACTTCATACCCAACAGTTTCAAATCCTTCATCGACACAAACCTTTTGATGTTTGAAGAATACCCATATGGAACCTTCACACCAAACAAACACTTACAAAAATCAATTTTCTCTTTTTTACAGAAAGTATAACAAGCTGGAGGTAGATATGTACGCTTCTCCGATTCTTGTGGTGCTAACTCTAGTCGTATACCCATTTCTTTCATATCTTTTCTGACATTGATCCCGTCCTTTGTCTTTCCCGATATATTCAACAATGTCCCAACAATACTATCACAAACATTTTTCTCAATATGCATAAAATCAAGACAATGTCTAACTTGTATGTGTTCCTAATATGGGAGATCCCAAAATATGGATCTCTTCTTCCAAAGATTCTTCTACTTAGGAGGTTGATACAACTTTCCAAATACAACATCAATATCCTTAACCCGCTCAAAGACTTCTTTCCCAGTTAAAGGCAAACGGGCTTCTCGAGTCTCGATATATCCATCAAAAGCCTTTTTCATTTTACAATAAGGGTGATCACACGGAAGAAATGTTCGGTGACTCATAAACACATTTTTCTTGCAATTATTTAGACGGTGGTCAATAGTAGCATTTTCACAAATTGGACATGCTTTAGCTCCTTCGACAGTGGACCCTGACAAGTTTCCATAAGCAGGAAAGTTATTTATGGTGCAAAATAACATCGCACGTAATGTGAAATCCATTTGTGTATTTGCATCGAACACCGTCACACCTTCATCCCACAAAAGTTTTAAATCTTCAATAAGCAGCTGAAGATAAACATCTATGTTATTCCCAGGTTGTTTAGGCCCTGAGATTAACAAGGACAACATAATATACTTGCGCTTCATACACAACCACGGAGGCAAATTATAAAACTCCAAAAGAACTGGTCAAGTGCTATGTTGACAGCTTAGAGTGCCATAGGGATTCATCTCATCTGTACAAAGTCCAAGCCGTAGATTCCTAATTTCTCAACCAAATTCAGGAAACTTTCCATCAATGGTTCTCCATTGTGGAGAGTCACTCGGGTGTCTAAGCATCCCATCTGATTTCCTCCCTTCCGCATGCCACCTCAACTGTTTTTCATCTTTTGCATTTGCAAATAGGCGTTTGAATCGTTGCATTATGGGTAAATACCAAACCGCCCTGGTAAGAGCCCTTTTTTTATCATCCTTAGAAGAATCATTACCCTCCCGCTTGTACCGAGATGCTCCACGCTTAGGACATGTGTGTAAATGTTCATTCTCATTTCGAAACAACACACAGTCATTTGGTCATACATGTATCTTCTTCACGTCCATACCTATAGGACACAACATCTTCTTTGCCTCGTACGTGGAAGTGGGAAGCTCGTTATTCACCGGAAGTATTTCTCGTAAAAGTTGTAACAATTCTGTAAAACTCTTGTTATTCCATCCATTCTTTACTTTCAACTTGGACAACTTCAAAGTTGTTGACGACCTTGTCAACTCGTTGCTACACCCAGGATACAAAAGTTTCTTAGAATCGCGGACCAAGCTCTCAAATATATCCGGTTGTGGCATCATATGGTCTTACAGATCTTGTATCATATCTTCCACCCTATCAATGTCCACATCATCTTCGTCATTATCGACCGATTTATCGCACTCGGTTGCATAATTCAACCTTGAGCTACCAGTCATATCAGAATCTATTCCCTCACCATGCCAAATCCACTTCGTATAACCCTTCTTAAAACATCAACGAAATAAATGTTCACTCACTATCTCCGCGCTAGAATATTTTTTAAATTATCACAAAGGCGGCACGGGCACGCAATCATGTCTTCTTTTCCCTGTTCCTTTTTGCTTTTTTGGTGTTCAACCGCACATGTAATAAACTCATTAACCCCTCTCACATATGCGACATCGGAACGCAATATATTGTACATCCATGTGTGACGATCCATGTATAACTAAGTAAGCACAACGATTGTACAGATAAATCAGATGCGGACACACAATAGTTCGAGCAGACACACTGATATTTTAAATAATGCTTGTAATAAATGTATTATTTTAATTAAGAATGACTTACAGTACAAAGCAGCCAACCGGGCCGGACACACGGAAGAAAGAAACCCGCAAAACTCAGCTAAGCAACCCACCGAAGTCGAACTACCTCTCCCTCCTCTCTTACAAACCAATGTAGCAAATGTTATAACTTATCTACTTTACTAATATTATAGAATATGCATCGGTTCTTTAAAATAAGAGACGCAAATTTGTTATTAATTTATTTTTTAATTATTTTTAAAGATTTAGCGTCGATCTGTTATCAGAAATGACGCTAATTCTCTAAAACATTTGCGTCGGTTCTTTAAAACAAGCGTCACAAATTCTTTTTTAATTTATTTTTTAATTATTTATAGATATTTTGCGTCGGTTCTTTAAAACAACCAATGCAAATAATCCAAAACTATTTGCGTCGGTGTTTTAAACTAAGCGATGCAAATTTTGAACTAATTTATTTTTTAAATATTTTCATAGATTTTGCGTCAGTTCTTTTAAAGGACCGACGCAAATACTTTTTCTTCTATTTACGACATTGCCACCACGCTACTATATGCGACAGTTCTATTAAACAACCGATGCAAATAAGGCGACGCATAAGACAATTTTTGTACTAGTGCCAGGTTCCTTTTCCTTATCTTTTGCAACAAGGACTCTCTCTTCCATTTTGCTATCTTCACTTGTCAGCATTGTTGTACCTGAGCTGGAGCTTTTGTTTTTGTTATAGATGCTTCTTTTTTGAGCTTGCTCCAACTCATAGGTCTTTAAGATTCCACAGAGTTTATCTAAGGTGATTTGTGTTAAATACCTTGATTCTCTGATTGAAGTTGTCTTGTTCTCTAGAGGGTCTAGGAGGGATAACATAAACTTTAGATTTACCTCTTCATTATCATATCTCTTTCCATGTAATAGGAGGTCATTCAAAAGTTTATTGAATCTTTCAAACACCTCAGTTATGCCTTCATTTAGTTTTTCCAAGAAGGTTTCATACTGAGTCACCAGAATCTACCTCTGGTTCTTTCTTACATCTTCTATGCCCTCACAAAGAACCTCTAGAGTTTCCCAAATCTGCTTTGTAGATGTGTTGTTCATAACACTATGATACGTCATCTCATCTGGAGCTTCACTTAGTATGAGTTGAAGGTGTGTATCCATTGATGCCTTCCCCCTCTTTGTATCAGTATACTCAGATGGATCCTTAGGCTAATTGTGTTGTTCTATGACCTGACCATCATTTGTAGTTTTAGGAATATGTCTTATAGGGATGAAAAACCCTTTTTCAAGAATTCCTAGATATATGGGATTTTGGGTGTTGATAAACAGCGTCATTTTTCTTTTCCATATGTTGTATTTGTTATTTTCAAGAACGGGGATTTTGATGCTTGCAATCTTCTTAGTACTCATCTTGGATCCTTTGAAGTTAATGAAAACTATCTCGCTATGATACCAATTGTTATTCCTGGATGAGTATTGTAGATGGGGGGTTGAATACAATACTCTGAAGCTTTCAAACTTTTTGCAAACAATGAACAAAAGGGATGGACAAGTATTGTATTCCTCTATAACTTCTATGTGTCCAAGAGAAAGAATGTAGCAGTGAACTTAAAACAATACAGAAATTTCAAGACTAGAAAAGTTTATTAATCTCAAGGTTTTGTTACAACCTAATTTTTCAATCAGCTTCCTTTTCTGAAACAAGAGTTTCAGTTTCTATTTACAAGAGAGAGATCAAGCTATTTCTTGCTTGTTGTATTGTGTATGTATCTTGTATTTATTATGATAGAGAGAGGCTATCTATATATTTTCATATTTCTTGTTCAACACTCTTTCTTTATATGGAAATGTGTAAAAGTGTGCAAATAGGAGTTGGTACAGTAAAGATACAGAAAGATTGTTTTCTGTCCATTCCTACTTTTCTATAGATCTTTTTCATCTCTCTCTTTCACTTTAGATTGTTGTAGTCTTCTTAGGATTAGAAAACTAGCCAAAAATGTCCAATCACTTTTCTTTCCTGTTTTTGTAGCTCTGTCATGTCGTGCGAAGTCATCATTCTTTATGGTGCACAAAATCAGTGGACTTTGGCGATGGTCCAGAGCAGACTTTGACATTGAGTTCATTATTCCTTGATGGTACTCACTTTGGTGCTAAGTCTTTTAACTATATTTTGGCGTTAGGCTTTAGTCAACTGATGTCGACCACTTTTGCAATAGCCTTTTTATCCCTGATGTCGAGTACTTTGGTGACAGTCATTTCATCCCCTAACGCCGAGTACTTTGGCGCTTAACAATTTATCCACTGCCAAATAAACTTTGGCGCTAGTATAAACTACCCGACAACTTTGGTGATGAGTAATTTTGGGTTTCACTTGACTTCAACAATAGAGAGACTTCCCGATGACTTTGGCCATAGTCATTTTGTTTTTGGCGATAGTCATTTTGACTTTGGCGATAGTCATTTTGACCTTGCGATAGTCAAATGACTTTGGCATTGAAGTTCTTTGTACAGACTTTGGTGACACTCGAATGACTTTGGCATTGAAGTTCATTGTACAGACTTTGGTGACACTCGAATGACTTTGGCATTGAAGTTCATTGTACAGACTTTGGCGACAGTCCAATAACCTTAGTGTTGAAGTTTTTTGTACACACTTTGGCGACAGTCAAATTTGAAACACCTTGAAGTATTCTAACTCTTTTCCGTGTTGTCTTCAACTTTAGTGACAGAGCAAATTCATAGCAATTGCATAATTGTGCTTCCAAATTTGACAAGGCTAAGTATGTTAAGTTATTTATTCCTAATTTACTTTTTTTTTTTTGGCTAAATTGCGAGAATATATAAAGGAAAAAAGATACAAAATTAACGAGAGGCACCCCCTCGACCTACTAGCACATCTCGCTAGCTAGGGAGAAACAATCCAAAACCAAGAGCAAAAAGCATAGACCATAAACACAAAGCATTCAAGGCTAGCTAGGGGGAACAAACCAACCCAGGGAAGCCAACAGCCAACAACCCCACAAAAGGAAAACAGCATTAAACAATAAAACAACTCCTATCAAGATTACATCGCTAAAAACACTCTAAACCAGGGGGCATTACTGCTGCAGCAAACCCAAAAAACAAACATCAACGCATCAAGGAAGCATCAGCAGAAAAAAAATTTCCTTCCATTTCAACAGCAGCATAAGCAAATTCTGCAGGAGCAGCGGCAACAAAAAACACATCAGTGCAGTAGCAGCAGAAGCAGCAGCAGCAGAAGCATTTTCCGCAGGAGCATAGCGGCAGAATCATCAGCAGAACAAATTTTCATCACTTCAGATTCCAGAAAAACAAACATCAAAGCAACACGGAAGCATCAGCAGAACAAATATTGATCACTGCATTTCAACAGCAGCGGAAGCAAATTCTGCAGGAACAGCAAACAACAAAAAAACACAACAAAGCCGCAGCAGTAGAAAGAAACAGATCTGCTGGAGCAGCAGCAGCAGAAACTTTCCATCACTGTAGATTCTGCAGGATTTGCAGCAGCATAAAAGCATCAAACCAGCAGCAGAAAAACACATCAATTTAGATGCAGAAAACACATCAAATCAGCAGCAGAAAACAAAGAGATGCAGGATCTGCGCATAAACCCTTCAGCAGTGCAGCAGAGGATTCAATTTTGGGAAGCTATCTTAATTTCACAATATAAAGTTTTTGCATTTAAAATGAGAATTAAGGCATTTTCCAATGAGCTAAACTAGGTTTCAAGCGCAGTACTTTGGGAAAACCTTTCTAACTATGAAGCCTTGACTTCACTATATAGATACATTCCTGAGCCACCTGAAATTCATTGTCACCATGACCTGCATGTCTCCTTAAGTTTCTTTCAAGCCAGATTTTGTATATCACTGTGATTATACATAAATGACTAATGAGCTTTGCCCCTGCAGTTTGCTTGATGGTCATCTAATGAGCAAGATAATGACTGAAGGAGATCCAAGGGCCAATCCAACCCACCATGCCCATTACTCGAGCAAAGATAGAGGAGCTGAACCTGCAGTTAAAGAAAAGGTGAGCTGAAGTTTCTTCAGGTTCATCACAGAATTGGCAAGGTGTGACTATTTTTGGAAGAATTTTGTCTTGGACTGCTAGCCAACCGAAAAAAGACATTCGAGGTATAGAAAGAGAATTCCATAACAGGTTGCACCAGGGAGAATAGGGGAGCTTCCTTTGGATCGAGTTCCAAATTTTACTTAAAGTGATCTTGGAAATGTCTTCTCCTTGCCAGAGAATCATGTCATGGTCCCAGCTTGGCTTAGGAAGCTGAGCAATAGATGTTCTCAGATCAATCAGCAGAGTGTAATTTGATGTAGGCAAGCACCAAGAGTTTCCTGATATAAAGGAGTTGAGTTTAGAGCATAAACTACTATTTGCATTAGAGATAATGGGCATATCTGGCCTGCCAGCTAGGGGCTGAGAGGAGATCCAAGGGTCTTGCCAAGTAAGAATATTACATCCATTTCCAACTTTATAAGAGATAAACCCCCGGGCTAGGTCTCGAATTTGGAGAATTTTTCTCCATATCCACGAGGAGTCTTGAGATGCAGGAATATATTGTCCAGAAACCATAATGAGAAAGTTTATAGTTTCGGATACAGGTGACCCAAGGAGAATTGCAGTTCCAATCAATAATCTGTAGCAACCTGTGGAGGATTTGAGCTTTATTCCAATCTTCCACTTGCTTAATGCCAAGGCCACCTTCCCTTCTAGGAAGGGCTACATGCTTCCAAGCAACTTTGCATCCGTAATTGGAAAGAGAAGAGCCTTTCCTTAGGAAATAAGTAAAAATTTGAGTGATCTTTTTAGAAACTGCAGTAGGCAAAATGAAGTGTGCAGTCCAAAAAGCTTGAATAGCAAAAAGGATAGATTTAAAAAGTTGAATTTTGCCTGCATAGGATAAATAACAGTTAGTCGAAGATTTGATTCTAGAACTGATTTTATCAATTAGAGGTTTACAAACGAGGGAGGAAAGTCTAGTTGAAATGAGGGGCACCCCTAGGAACCTCATTGGTAACATGCCTAAAGGAAAACCACATCTATCCAAGATTTGGGATTTAATGGCCTCCTTGACATTTGAAAGGAAACAAAGGCTTTTCTAAAAATTAATGGATAGCCCCGACAGATTTGAAAAATTCGTAAGTCCGTCAAGTAGCATATTTACAGATGAAAGGTCCCCATGAGAGAAAATCATCAAATCATCTGCAAAAATTAAATGAGTGAAGCCACCTTTTTCCGTTTTCTTATGGAACTTGAAACTGGGATTTTGGCTCACAAAATCTAGAATGGTGCTGAGAACTTCCATAGCAATAATGAACTAATAAGGTGAGAGAGGATCACCTTGTCAAAGACCCTTCTTGCCCTCAAAATAGCCACAAAGCTCTCCATTAACTTTTACTGAGTATTTCACTGTAGTAACACATTCTTTGATTCATCCGATGAATTTCTCAAGGAAATCCATTTTATTTAGAACTACAAAGATAAACTCCCAATTTGCTGAGTCAAAAGCTTTGCTTAATTATGTCAATCTTAAGAGCGCATCTGGGAGTGCCTCCTACACAATGATAGTTAAGCATAAGCTCTTGAGCAAGAAGGATATTATCACCAATGCTCCTGCCTTGAATAAATGCTAATTGACGATTTGAAATAATGAAGGGGAGAGTCTTCTTTAGTCTATTGACAAGAATCTTTGAGATGCATATATAGATAGTAGAGCAACATGAGATAGGGCGAAAATCCCCCATCCTCGAAGGATTTTTAATTTTTGGTATAAGAGTGATGGCTGCATGATTTAGTTCTTTAAGCAGCTTTCTAGAGTGGAAGAAGGCTTGAATAGCTTTAGTGAAATCCGCTCCCACAATATCCCAAGAAGATATGAAGAAATTTGCATTGAAACCATCAGGTCCAGGAGATTTGTTTTTGGGGATTGACTCGAGAGTGGTCAGAATCTCAAGATTTGAGATAGGTGCCGAAAGATGGAGCAAGAGATTAGGAGGAACTTTATTGAGGTTTAGGCTTTGGAGAGCTGAAAGGTGCCTTTCGGGGGGATGAAAATCAGCACCGAGAGTATTCTTGAAGTAGGAGATAACAATGGATTTAATCTGAGTCTGATCATAAGTAATAACCCTCTTATCATCTTCAAGAGCCATGATTTTGTTTAAGTTCCATCTGCCTTTAGCTTTAGCGAAGAAGAACTTGTTGTTTTTATCACCAACCTTTAGCCAATGAACCCGAGCTTTTTGGTTTAGAATTTTTTCCTCTTCCTCTAAAGCATTTAAGAGATCAAAAGTAAGAAACTTCTCTTTCTGAATGTAATCTGCTGAAGGAGTATCCTGAGAATCTGATTGAAAAGTTAGAAGGGCTTCCCTTGCTGTAGCAACTCTAGTATGAAGATGTCCATGATCCTTATTTAGAATAGTAAGGTCCTTTTTAACTCTTCTTAGCTTTGAGGCTAGGGAGAATTGAGTTGATCCTACCACAGGATCTTTCTAGGCACCTGAAACTGCAGAATGATATCCTTCCAAGTCGATGAGATGGTTTAGAAACAAAAAGGGCTTCCTGGGAGGGGTAATTTTGAGCCCTAACTAAAGAATCGCAGGGGAGTGATCTGAAAGCCTGCTAGCCCCAACAAATGTATAATCAAATTCCCATTGTGATAATTGTGATAACACTAGTGTTATTGCTATTAAAGAGAATCCTGTGCAACACTCTAGGACAAAACACGTAGACAACAGGTATCACTTCGTCAGAGAACATGTGATGAATTTTACATTGGAACTTCATTTTGTTCCCACTCAGAAGAAGCTTGCAGACATATTCACCAAATCATTGGATGAAGTCACCTTCAACATGTTGGTAAGTGAGTTGCGTATGCTCAACTTTGGTGAACAAAACCTTGAAAATCTTCTGCAAGTCTAATAAAATGTAGTAGATAATTTTTTTAAAAATTATTAGCTAATAAAACGCAGTAGTTGTTAACTTATCCCCTGATGAATTACTCATCAATGGATAATTACCTACTAGCAGCAGAAATTAAAATTAAAATTTTTGAGTTATCTTCTTTATTTCTTCTAATTTTGCAACAGTGAAGGATGTTAGTAATGATCCAACTTCTTCTACCCAAGTAGCAAAACCCTCTAAATACAAGTCTATAACAAAAGTCACCTCCCCTATCTCTCAAAAGATAAAGGTTGTAAGAAGAAAAACAACCACCACCACCAATAGTTGAGGAGGAGGGTGAGCATTTTAGAGGAAGAAATAAGGAATAGTGAGAACCCTTGGAGACAGCTTAATATTCTCTCGAAAGGATATTGAGACTAAAAGGAAAAAGCACATCTCTAGGTGCAACCTCTTAAACGGTTGTATGTATTGAAAATAGTCCACCTCCAAGGACATATGTATTTGAGTCTACCATGATCACATCTATAAATACCTTTCAGAGAAAAAAGAAGAAGAAACAGGTTCTGATCAATGATCAACCTATCATTAAATATACACACAGGATCTCACATTGATGCTTCTCTTTTCTCTATTCAAGAGGAACAACCAATATTCAAATTCAACCCTTATTATTTCTTCTTCTATTCTTGATATTTCTTTAGAAGCAATGAAAATCTCTTAATTCCATTAGTTTCAATTTCTCTGATAGTTCAATCATCAGAGAAGCCAACTCCTGAAGCTTAAACACAAAGAGCAGCTCTCAACTCATTAGTGGATAATGCAATTGTTCTTTATTAAACATCAACTGATGTAGAACAATTACTTCTTATATTTCCTACACCACTCCAGGCCATCCACAAATGAAAATTTTAAATATTTCTAGTGAGCCTGAGAGAATACAAAATGAGAGTCAAACCTTGGGACTAGAAAAAGGTAAGGAAAATGAGATTAAAACAAAAATGTAAAAAAAGTGAGTGTGATAGGTGGACTTGTACAAGTCAAGCAAAAGGAGAGGGTGTGAGCAAGGATAAGAACCTTAAAGAAAGGAATAGAGAGAAATTGTTCACACACTACTACATTTGCAACCTATGTATTCTCTTATCACCATTTTGATCAAACATCAGAGGATACTAAGAAAAGAATTACTTTAGGAGATGTAGAACAATTGCTCACTGACATGTCTAATCAGGATATTATAAAGACAGGTTGTCAGATCTCACAGACTACAGATGAACTTGAAGAAAAAATTGTGGATGCTTCATTGGATGCAAACAACACAAGAAGTATTAGATGATGCATCAACACACCTTATACCAAAATATTTGATCACACAAAGATCAAGTGCAGTTGTACTCATAAGATATTTATCAAGCATTGATCAACACAGAAAAGAGAAACATGAAGCTCCAACACTTCATGATCAATGGTCTTCAAACTAATCTTAAACATTTCTTCCTGCTAAGTTAACCTGATCTATCCATTTATACCCTTCAACATTAAATGTTGATATCAAAAAGAGTGAGAATCATCAGGCTAGGGGGAATAAAGAGTAATTTTGATGAGGACATGTGGAGAATTGATAAAGATGTTAGTAGATTGATTGCTGAGCTTGAAGAACTGCAGAAAGCCAACAAAGCTATTAATTCAATCGTGACTGTTAGCAGAACAGAACTGGTAGAACTAGTAGAACTGGTACAATGGGGTTTACACATCTTTAATTTCAATTCTAAGTAACTTGTGTTATAAGGTTATGTTTTAACATCATCGTCAAACCTTGATTTATGTTATCATTTGATAATCATAAATAGGGGGAGATTATTAGGAATTATAACATTTAATGATGATGTAGAGTACTTAGAATTTCTTAGAACTTTGAATTGTACTAGATACTGTAGTAGTGTACTATCAGATACTATAATTATGACATTTGATGATGATTATATAACTTAGAATTGTTAGAACTTCGAATTGTACTAGAATCTGCAATATTGTACTATCAGAGACTACTATTAGAGACTACCAGGAATGCATTGGGAGAGTTCAACAAAGTTGAAGTTAGACAAGTCTATCGGAGACTAGGAATTAGTTTATCGGAGACTGAGAATTACCTATCAGAGACTAAGAATTAGCCTATCAAAAACTAAGAATTTAACCTCGAAGACTAAGAATTAGCCTATCAGAGAATAAGCATTAGCCTATCGGAGACTAAGGATTGCACTATTGGAGACTATTGTTGAAGCTGTAAAAGACTAAGGTAAAGACATTCTGTTGCATTGAAGAGTACACGAAGTTGGTAAGGGGACAAAGCTTGTTAGGGGATAAGTCATCAGGGGACAAATCTCCACTTATGAACTAGTCATCAGGGGATATATATTCACTAATGAATAAGTGAATAAGTCATCAGGGATAAATATCCACTGATGAATAAAGTCATATCAGGGGATACATATTGTAATACCCCAGAGATGGATAATTACTATTATAATATTAAAAGTTGTTAACAAATAAATTTGTGTACATAAAAAGTTATTTACTAACTAAAATATTTTGTAGTGTTAAATTACTATTACCTTGGAATTAATGTTTCGAAATAAGACGCTACCGGAATTAATTTATGTAATATTAGTTACACAGAAGTAATATGAATTACTATACTGTTAGATTAATTTTTAGGGAGCAAATATATGTAAGAGTAACATAAATTGTCAATTGATATTACGGTGAATGACTCCATAATAAGAAAGTAATAGCTCTGTAATAGATAAGTAATAACCCTGTAATGAGTAAGCATTACAGGTGTTGAAAACCTCTTCAATGAGTAAGCATATTACTAAGCTGAGTCATTTGTTAGTTATACCATAGTCTGACACCTATCTGTAATTGTTAACATATTACAATGTTTCAATAACTTTCAAGTCTGAAAAATCATAGATATTTTCATGTTTCCAGTACCTATATAAGGAGGATCCCCGCTACTCATTTTCCTCAGAACACTCTCAAACACAAACTATCTAAACCCACGATAATATTTCTATAGCCTATTCTGCTGTATCGGAAGCTTGTCAAGTAAATATTAAGAACTTTTATGAAGTTATTTAATTACTTTAGCTATTTAGTTGTTCTGCATGTATGGAACCTGCATGAAACCTTAGATTACATTGTCCCTGTAGAAATAAATCATTTGAACCATCTCTATATACTTAGATTATTAATAGCTAGTCTCTGATGATTACATATTAGTCTCTAATGACTATTGATGTTAGTTTTTGACGAAATAACCTTAGTCTCTGATGAGATAATTCAGTCTCCGCTGACGTCAACCTTAGTCTCTGATAGGTTAAGATGGCGTCATCAATCTCTGATGGGATAATTAGTCTTTGATGATGTCAGCCTTAGTCTCTGATTGGTTAATGTTAGGTTTTATAACATTCGATGATGATTGTCTTTAGATTACTTAGATATACAAATGTATAGAAAGTGTTAATTAGTAACGCTGAAGTTTTTTAGCCAGTAGTTATCTCTTTGATTGTAATTATTCATTCTTTGTAAAGAGATAGATTAATTTTTACTTGTAAGTAAACTGCTGGAAAGTTGTATCAAAGCTTCAACAAGTCAAAATGTGTATTTGATCCGTCGGAGATTACAAAAAGGCTTATCGGAGACTAATGCAACACTTGTCAGAGACTAAGTATTTTGCCTATTGGAGACTACGGCTTACGTCATCAGATACTAAGTCTAAAGCGTCAGACACTAATGCTTACGTCATCGGAGACTGAATCTAAAAAGCATCAGAGACTAAGCTGACGTCATCGAAGACTAAGCCTAAAAGCATCGTAGAGTAAATAACTCTGTCGGAGACTACACAACCTGATCAGAGACTATACGACCAAAGACTAAACGATCAGGGACTAAAAGCTGAAGTCGTCAGGGACTAGTCGTGACTTATTCCCTGATGAGATACAGAGTTCGAATTGAATAAGGAATGTTTTCCATGTAGATCAAGATATTATTAAAGACGTAGTTGGTAAGGAAAAAAGCCAGAAATCTGTTCCTAATCAAAAAGGAAAGATTGTATTTGATTTGAATACGGAAGCTGAATCATTATTGATTTAGAATAGAAACTGAGTTAATTGTAATTTCAGTTTTTTTGAGAAGCTGTAGTTAGGTTTACAGAGAATTGTAATTCGAAACTATATAGGTTTTCATAGTTTTGTATCTTTATTATATAGAAAAGAAAAGAAGCTGATGATCATATTATTGTGATTGTTAGAATTTGTATTCAATTGTTAAAATCAATAAAAGCAATTGTTTATAAATTGATTTGAGTTCTTGTTCTTTATTTTCGCAAGTATTATTTAATTTCTTGAAGAACAAGTAAACGAAAAGAATTAAAAGAACTTGTATTCAACCCCCCCCCCCCCCCCCCCCCTCCTTCTACAAGTTCTCCGCTATCTCACTAGGAAAACAATTGGTATCAGAGCCTTTAATTGAATTTACTCAATTAACACGTTCCAAGAGATGGCCAACGATGAAGCAAGCAGCTCTAGCATAATGGCGTATGCAGGCAGTCGTGATGGTGGTACTAGGATTCCTATTATTAAACGAGAAGAATATCCTATTTGGAAGCAAAAGATGTACATGCACTTGAGAGCAACAAATCCAGATTATATTGATAGGATTGAGAAGGGTCCGAATCTACCCAGGAAATTTATTCCTGCTAAAACAGTTGAAGGATCTGTTGTGGCTGAACACTTTGAACTTGCTTTTGAAAGTGATTATAAAAACGAAGGCAAGTTGCAAGTGTTAAAGGATGCTAAGGTTATGAACATACTCTACAATGGTATTGACAAAAATATGTTCACGAGCATTATCAACTGCACAACATCTAAGCAAATCTGGGACACCATCAAAGCCCTGTGTGAAGGGACTGACCAAGTCCAAAAGAACAAAAGGTCATTGTTAACACAACAATATGAGTTCTTTCAAGCAAAGCCTGGTGAACCAATAACGTCAGTATATGACAGGTTCAATACTTTGCTCAACGACTTGAAGATACTTGGAAAGTCATATGATAATGAGGATGTCAATACCAAGTTCATTAGATCTCTCCTACCAAGTTGGGATCCAAAGATTACTGCTATAAGAGAGGCTCATGACTTGGACACACTCACACTGGACAGACTCTACGGCAATTTAAAGACTTATGAACTTGAGGTAGAGCAATGACAACGCATGCATGGTAGGGACAAAGGAGCTGCGTTAATGGTTAAGACAAGCAAGTCTCAAAAAAAGCCTGATGATGAAACTTCCAATGCAAGCTTGACTGATAAGGAAGATGAACTGGATACTGATGATGACATGGAGGAATTCATGGCATTCATGGTCAAACTGTTCAAGAAATTTAGAGCTAGTAGAAAAGGAAAAAATTCGTCAAGGAAGCCTAACCCTAAACGTGAAGGTCAAACTGTGACCTTTGACAAGAAAAAAATCAGATGTTATAACTGTGATGGGTTAGGGCACTTTGCCAATGAGTGTAGGAAGCCTAGATCTAGTGATAGATCTAAGGATGAAAAATCAAGGAAAACGGGGCACGACTTTGCTGACAAGAAGTTCAAATCAAAAAGCAAAGCCTTGTTACTAAGGGCAAGGATTGGATTGACAGTGACTCTGAGGAAGAAATTGTCAACTTTGCCCTAATGGCTCGAAGTGACGAGTCAAGTGATTCTACAAAGGTATGTAATGCAAATCAGAATTTTAATGTGCTTAACTTAATTGATACATCCAGTATAAAAAGCATACAAAAAGATATGTCTGATTTGCATGTTAGTTTTAGATGTTTAACTATTGAACATACTAATGTAAAAGAATCACGTGACCTTCTCTTGAAAAGAAACAAATTTCTTGAAGAGAGATTGGTGCAATTTGACACTATCAAGTATGACTTAAATAAAGCTTATCATATGATCAATGCTTTGAAAACGAGGGAATATTACTTAGTAGAGCAACTTGAAAATGAAAATGCTCAAGCTAAGATTAAACAATGAAATAATTCCTCTAAAAAGTTGACAGACTTGGTAGAATGTCAAACAATAGGTCAAAAATCTGGACTAGGTTATGATGAATATCTAGACAAAAGTTCAGATTTAGACGATGTATTTGAAACTGCTAACTCCTCTACTAGTAAGCCAAATGTCTTAAAAAGAATTAACTTTGTCTCCTGTCAATGAACCCAAATTTATTAACACTCAAAATCAACAAATCATTGCAAAATCAAAGATTGAACAAAAGATGGTGAATGTTGTTGATAAGAGTGAAAATAAAAGATTAAATATTGGGTTCATGACAAAGACACAATTAAATAAAAAAATTGGAAAATCTTCCTGACAAAAAGGCTGAAAAGTCAGTGGAGTTAAGCAGAAATAGGAAAAATAGGAATGAAAAGATAGGCATTAATAAATACACAAATTATGCTAGAATGCCTGAAGCTCCTAGAAAGACATGTCATATATGTGGTAATCCAAATCACATAGCTATGCACTGTAGGATAAAAATAAAATTCTTATAATAGAGACTGCACCTTCAAAGACAATAAAAGATAAATCACCTGTACAAAGGTCAAATCATCTTTGCATTAACTGTGAAAATACTAAGCTTGGTAGTTTCTCACAAAAAGGTAGCAAGACTAGTGATTGTCCAATTAAAGTCAAAAATGCTAAAAGACAATCAACTCAATTTGAGTCAAGTCTTGAGTCTACAACTAGTGAGAAAGGACCCAAGAAAGTCTGGGTCCCAAAAATTTCTAACTGGTTACTCCTTACTGTGCAGGGCAAAAAGAAGAAAACATGGTACTTGGACAGTGGATGTTCAAGGCACATGACTGGAGATAAGTCCCTGCTAAAACAGTATGAAGAGAAAAGTGACCCAAAAGTCACTTTTGGAGATGACAGCAAAGGTCATACCAAGGGTTATAGCAGTCTTGAACATGGAGATGTCATCTTCACTGAAATAGCACTAGTTTATGGCTTAAAGCACAATTTACTGAGTGTGAGTCAACTATGTGATGAGGGATTCAATGTCACCTTCAAAGAATATCAATGCTTGGTGTGTGACAAAGAATCTGATAATGTGATATTGACAGGGAAAAGAAAAGGAAATTTGTATATTGCAAACCTTATCTCTTCCTCTGATCAAATCACATGTCTCTATAGCAAAACTTCAACTGATGAAAGTTGGCTTTGGCATAAGAAGCTTTCTCAGTTGAATTTCAAGAATATCAACAAGCTTGTGAGGAAAGGATTGGTAGCTGGCATTCCACAAGTGGAGTTTACACAAGATGGATTGTGTGATTCATGTGACGACCCCATAATCCCATACCGGACTAGGGCATCATCATAAGAAGGTAAAGATAACCATTCATCCATTCCCAAATAAATACTGAATAAAAACAGCATTTAAGAGTTATTACAACCCAAGAATTTAGTAATTACAGCGGAAGCTATTACATCATTTCCTAATAACAAAATAAATCTCATCGACTCTTCAAACGTCTTCCTTCTTTCCTTCATTCATTCCTTTCTTTCCTTCATCAGTTCTATCAAAAAGATAAACACTTAGCAGCTTATCATCTTTGCTTTCCCCTTGTCAGAGGGTTCAGCTTTAGCTTTCTGTCCTGCAAATCATTAACATTCAACATGGGTGAGCGTTTTACGCCCAGCAAGTATATACACGTAGAGGCAAATATGAATAATTCAACGAATTTCATCTGGAATCAAAGGAGAGAAATTCAAATTCTGTTTGTGAGGCTTGGTGAAGCAATACCAAGTCCTTGGAAACCTTCAAAATCTTTGAGGATTCACTGATGATATACAACTTGTGATCCCCCCCTTGAAGAAAGTCAGGTATACACCTGATCATAACATTCTCAAATATCCAACGGGGGCTACACCCGTGGATCTGCTAACCATACAGTACACAGCTGGCCAGGCTGGACCGCATGATCCCTCTGAGTGACTACGTAGTCAAATAACATTTCTTCTTGGTCAGGTGAAGAACACATCAGCACCTTTCCTTTCCTTTTGCCAACCATGTGGCATAACCCCCATAAGGGGCATCATTCACATTCTCATTGCACAGATATAAGATTGAAAACATAGCTGAAATTCAAAGCTCATTTATATCCATGCATCATCATTCAAATCATGCTAGCAGAATCAAAAGCATAGCATGCTCATGCATCAGAACAATTAAAGTATAAATCTAACCTTCTACGCATATCGGAACAAATGATAATGCGTTAAACTGAAATAAATATGAGATTGTGAATATACTTGCCTCAGTCCTTTGCTCACTACCAAATTTAATTTACTCGCGAGTGGAAAATTCTGTAAGAATATACATATCACAAAAATGAATTTATTATCTGGGTTTAAAATATGAGGGAGAAATGCACATGTGATGTCCTTAACTTTTAACGTCTCAATCTGATATAAAACTATTGAGGTTAAGAAATCAATTCAAACATCTTAAAATAATTTAAGAAAATAGCATTTTATAGTTTTTAAAACAAACTGCGCATCAGGGAAGTACTATGCTTTAACTCACTGGAGACTAGTAACCCATCGGGGATTATCAGTCCTTCGGGGATTATTAACCCATCGGGGATTATCAGTCCTTCGGGGATTATTAACCCATCGGGGATTATCAGTCCTTCGGGGATTATTAACCCATCGGGGATTATTAACCCATCGGGGATTATCAACCCATCGGGGATTAACCCATCGGGGATTATCAACCCATCGGGGATTATCAACCCATCGGGGATTAACTCATCAGGGATTAACTCATCAGGGATTAACTCA
>CM025786.1:41624849-41645211 GCA_014636745.2 Centella asiatica
GCTGCTGTGTCCTTCGGTCATCTTTCATAGCTGACTCTAGGGTAATGATAGGGATGATGAGCATTTAATGCTGCTGTCCCCCCCCAGCAGTGAAGTATTTTAAAAAGAAGATGGGTACTGTAACTACCCGCGAAACACTCTTTTAAGGGTAGAACAACTCATAACCTCATGAGCTTTACAAAATAATAAAAAAAAAAATCTTTTGGACATCACATTGCAGATAAAATTTTTTTTTTTTTTTTCCATAAAAAGAAATATATAATTTCGATATTCACAACTTATAAGAAAATAATTTTCATGAAGAAAATAAGCTAAAATAATTAAATTTCATAACGAAATTTATTTACAAATCCGGGTCTTCACAATACTAGTGTCATAGCTATAACAGAGAATCCAGTGTAGCATTCAAGAACAAAACACATAGATATTAGATATCACTTCATAAGAGAACATGTAAGTGAAGGAAATATTGAATTGCACTGGGTTACAACTGATAAACAACCTGCAGACATATTCACAAAGCCTTTAGATGAATCTACTTTCACTAGATTAGTTCCTGAATTAAGAATGTTGAATTATGCTTCTAAAAATTAATTTCATATTTTTAAAGCAAGTTGTTTAGTTGTGAGAAGCTAGAATTTAATTTCTAGGTTGCAGCTGTTCTTTGTGAACAGAATTTTAGAAGCTAGAATTTAATTTTTGGAGTGTAGCTGTTATTTAATAACAGAATTTTTGAAGCTAATAATCATTAACTTGATTGTTAGAAATATTTTGAAAAACAAAATTGTAGCAGGGACTACATTTTCTTAGTCCCTGAAAGCTTAAGAGAAAGAGACTATCTTAGTCCCCGACAGTGTTTTTAATTAGTCTCCGACTTAATTTAAAATTGAACTATCAGAGACTATCTTAATCCCCGACTCAATAAAAAATTGAACTATCAGAGACTACTTTAGTCCTCGACAGTGTTTTTGATTAGTCTCTAACTCAATCAAAAATGAACTATCGGAGACTAATCGGGTTTATTCTCTTATGAGTGAACATATCAAATATTAGGGCAATCTCCGATCGAGGGCAATCTGGTAGTTACTCATACCCACAATCGAAAACGGTTCACTATCCCGTGAATTGCAAATGTTTCTAACACTTTGATAAAAGTAAATTCAAACAACTTTGCAATCACAATCTCTCAAGCTTTGAAATTATTTTTTCTCTACAAACATTCTGCACTTTAACCCTTTTTCAAAGAATTTCTTCACAAGTTCACACACATCTATTCAATGGCGACCAAAACTGTATGCTTCAAGTTCGGAGACTTTGATTTCATCAAGACCAACCATATAGGGGTGGTTGATAAACATGAATTTGAAGCACAGTACCATCCATTTGTAGATTTTCTACAAAACTCTTCACTGTCGTACGCCATATACAAAGCTCCCACACAAGTCGCTGAAGTTATCACGGCGATGTGGTCCACTGCAACCATACAGGATGAGGATGCTAACTCTCCTGTGGTAAGTTTTAGGTATGATAATTCTGTCTATACTATAGATCATACTGTTGTTAATAATGCTTTACATCTACCTGTTTTTGAAAACTTTGACTCTCCTATCTCTGATGAAGAAATATTTGCAATGTTTAAAAACTTACATTATTCTTTAGAAATTGTTTCTGTTGGGTCCATAACTCGACCCCATCTCAGGCAGGAATGGTCACTGTTCTTTGATATAATTACAAAAGCTTTTTTTACAAAATGCAGTGGCTATGATGCTATCACTACACTCACACAGCAAATTACTTTTAGTGTGTTGTATGATAGACATCTAAACATTGGGCTTTTAATTCTATAAAATCTTTTGGTAAAACATAAATCCGGTAATAAAAATAAAATTTATTATGCTAGGTTTTTGATGATGATTGCATATTATCTAATACCTAACCTTAATATTACTGGAATGTAAGTTGTACCAACTGTTTTGCAGAGTAAAAGAATTTTTACTGATGTGAAGCACAAATCTGCAAAGGTAAAGGTCCCTTTATTTTTTCCTCTTGTCATGAGATTTACTCTCATTGACAGGCTCTCAAAACCTTTATTCTTTGTTATTTCTTGAGGATACTGAACACCAAAATCTAATTAATCCTCCAACCACTTCACAACAACAATCAATAGCCCCCTCCACAATTTCCCAAAAGACTGTGGTTCTAAAAACAAAGACAACCAAGAAACTCCCTATAAAAAGAAAAATAATTGAGGCAGTAATTAAGGTTGAGGGAGACAAAGAAGCTGAGGTGGCACCTCAGAGAAAGAAGAGAGTCATAACCATAAGCCAAAAGGAATCCATAGCTTCCCAAAAGGCAATGGAGGTTATAAGGAAAAAATAGTGAACTGTCAATATCCTCCCAAAAGGATATTGACATTTAAGAAAGTTCCCAACCAGGAACAACCTGTACAGAGTCTGCACAACCTCTTGTTCCCCAACGAGAGGAACAACAGAGAGAGAAAATACAAGAAAAGAGTGACACCAGGAGTGCAGACACAGACTCATCTATTGATGTTCCTCAATTTTCAATGTCTGAGGAACAGCCAACACTCCAAACTGTACATTCTTCTCCTTTATCTCCCATTCTTGATTCTTTTGATACTACTAATTTAAATCTTCTTGATTTTTCCCAAGAGGAGCCACTATTCGAGACAAGCTCTCAAACTTATTCCATGGAGAGATCCCTAGCCCCAGCAGCACAAAGGGAACCCACTCTCCATGTAGTCACACACACTTCTTCTTTAGCCCTTACTTCTTTAGGACAGAGTGTACATATCCATGAGTGAGGATGTGAGAATAATTAGTGAGAGTCAGGTTTCTGACTTGGAAAAAGGAGAGGACATACACATACAAGAGAGTTAAGCATTAGAGTGCTTGGAAAAAGGACAGCAAGAGATGCTGGGTGCCCAACCCCAGGAAAAAGGTGAGGGTGTGAGCAAGGATGAGATCCTTGAACAAAAGAATATAGAGAAATTTTTAGCAGGTGAATTTTTGAAACCTGTTGAAACCACCACTACCAGTAAAGCCCTAGTTTCCTCTGCACCATCAACTGCTACAATATCAACAAAGGAAATTGGAGGAAGCTCCAGGACAGGGGATGCAGCCTTAAACGTCCTTTCTGAAATGTCCAATGCAGATTTTGAGATTCTCTATGGATTACAACAAACTCAAGATCACATTTCTGCATTTAAGACAGGGCTTGCACATGAACCTATCCCTAAAGAACCAGAAGAGGAGAATGTGGATGCTTGGCTCGATGCAAGCTTCACAAACTCTTTTACAGAAGCAGCTGCCCAGCTTAGACAAGATTACATCACAAATATCGGATCTGGTGCAGCTAACCCAACCAATAGTGAAGTACTTGAGGAAGTGACCAAAGTGGACAAAAAGCACACAAAATTTCATCACTTTTTGGTCACTGGCCTCAATGATGCTTTCACCAAGTTGGAACAAAGGATGGAGTTGGAAACAAAAAAAATTAGGAGGTGCTATGAAGGACACTTGCCAAGGAGGACTATCTCTTCAATTGATACAATCATCAAAGACAAGTCCAAGACTGACAGTAGACTTCAAGCCCTTGAATCCAATGTCCAACTCCTCCTTCAAAAACAAGACAGAATGAAACAACTCCTGCTACAGGCAATTCCTCATTTGGCCACCTCCTCACAACCCAAAGATGTTGATGTCAAAAAGGGGGAGAGTGGTCATTCCAAACATGTTCCTGTACCTAAATCGCAACCAAAATTTGTTCCAGTCCTTGATGCAGAATTGCAAGAAATAATGGACAGAATTTTGAAGAAACATTCTGATCTTGATGCAGCTACAAAGTCAACAACAACAACAATTATACCAGCAGCAACAACAAAGAAAGCTCCTCCTCCTACTCAACAAACTGCACAAGCCCCAAGCATAACCAAAGACAAAGGCAAGGGGGTCATGGTTGAAGAATAAAAAAAACACTCTACTCAACCAGGACAGCCAAAGCTAATGGGGGATGCCATGAAGAATGCTCACTTTCCCACTCCAGTTGAGTTGATAGTGGATGGGAAAGCAGAGTTAGTTTATCCTCAAGAGCAGAAATTAATTGAAGTTGATGCTTTACTAGCTCAGAAACTACAAGAGGAGGAGGACATGGCAGCAGCAAGGGAGGAGGAGGAGACAAAGAAAAAGAAGATCTTTGCAAGAAGATCAAGTGCACAGAAAGCAGCCATCACCAAAAAGAAAAACAATGAGATGGAAGACGCAGAGAAGAAATCGAGAAGGAGGTCTTTGGTCCAAGAATCTGCAAAGAAACCTGTGATTAAAGCATCTATCAAGAAGCCTATATCTCAAGAACCCCCAAGGCCAACCGAGACTGCCTTAATGGCTGTGAGTGGACCAACAAAGTCACGACTTGTTCCATCAAGGAAGTCTTATAAGGTTGAAATGGCTAGTACTGAAGAAATCATCAAGGCCCTGAAAAGAAGTACAAAGTACATAAATTGGTTCAAGGGTAAGGACAACAAAGAATTGCTCCATATCTTTTTAAAAGATGGAGAATCTTTGAAGTTCGAGAGGCCAGCCTTGGAGGAGCAAACAAAAGAAAATTTGGAGTGGTTGCTGACTGTAGTGCTTGAGACTTCTGATCTCAACAAGGGATTTCAAAGCCAAATTCAGAAGGTGATGAAGGTGAGACATAACTTGGACACAGTGCCAGAAGTTGATCCTAAACCTCTTGGATTATGGTATGAGACTTTCCATGGAGAGAAAATTTTCTTCAACTATAACAGAGATATCAACAGTGTCACTGAGAGACACATCGAAGGATTTATTAGTCTACTCAAGGATGTAGAAGAAGAAACAGAGATAGTCCTGAAAAAGCTATTGATAGAAAGAATAGAAGTGCTGAGGAGAAATAGAAGGTAAAGCTGTTGTGTTGGAAAGTATGTTGATTGTTGAATAAGCTGTAATTTTAATTTTTTTTTTATTGAACCCAGACTTAAACGATTTAAACCTGAGTCTTGGTGGAAGCTGAATGACAGATCAGAGATCTTCATTCAGATACATTTGTAGTTAGTAATTCTTTTTTCTTTATTCTAAGTAATACTTGTAAGTTTGAGTTTTGACATCATCATCAACCTTGAAATTATACTTATCATTCTGATATTCATAATTAGGGGGAGATTGTTAGAATTTATAATATTTGATGATGATTGTCTTTAGATTACTTAGATATACAAATGTATAAAAAGTGTTAATTAGTAACACTGAAGTTTTGTAGCCAGTAGTTATCTCTTTGATTGTAATTATTCATTCTTTGTAAAGAGATAGATTAATTTTTACTTGTAAGTAAACTGCTACAAAGTTGTATCAAAGCTTCAACAAGTCAAAATGTGTATTTGATCCGTCGGAGATTACAAAAAGGCTTATCGAAGACTAAGGCAACACTTGTCATAGACTAAGTATTTTACCTATCGGAGACTACGGCTTACGTCATCAGATAATAAGTCTAAAGCGTCAGAGACTAATGCTTACGTCATCGGAGACTGAATCTAAAAAGCATCAAAGACTAAGCTGACGTCATCTGAGACAAAGCCTAAAAGTATCAGAGACTAAATAACTCTGTCGGAGACTACACAACCTGATCAGAGACTATACGACCAGAGACTAAACGATCAGGGACTAAAAGCTGAAGTCGTTACGGACTAGTCGTGACTTATTCCCTGATGAGATACAGAGTTCGAATTGAATAAGGAATGTCTTCCACATAGATGAAGATATTATTGAAGACGTAGCTGGTAAAGAAACAAGCCAGAAATCTGTTCCAAATCAAAAAGGAAAGATTGTATTTGATTCGAATAAGGAAGCTGAATCATTATTGATTTAGAATATAAACTGAGTTAATTGTAATTTCAGTTTTTTTAAGAAGTTCTAATTAGGTTTACAGAGAAGTGTAATTCGAAGCTTTATAGGTTTTCATAGTTTTGTATCTTTACTATACAGAAAAGAAAAGAAGCTGATGATCATATTATTGTGATTGTTAGAATTTGTATTCAATTGTTAAAATCAATAAAAACAATTGTTTATAAATTGATTTGAGTTCTTGTTCTTTATTTCGGCAAGTATTATTTAATTTCTTGAAGAACAAGTAAATGAAAAGAATTAAAAGAACATTTTTTAAACCCCCCCCCCCCTTCTACAAGTTCTTCGCTATCTCACTGGGAAAACAGTTAAGATGACGTCATCAGTCTTTGATGGTTAATTTAGTCCCTAATAATGCTGGTCTCCGACCAATTTGGCGTTAGCTTATTAAGTTTGGCGCTAGCTTATTGAGTTTGGCGCTGAAGAAATCATCCCCTAACAGCCAAGTTTGGTGATAGTCAAGTTTAATATTGACGAGTTTGGCGCTGAACAAATCCATTCCTTGATGGTCAAAAGCTATCCCTTAACCGGTAGTTATCCCTTAATGGGCAATGTATCCCCTGACGGATAATTTATCCCCTGATGATAAATATCCACTTATGAGCAACTTATTCCCTGACAGCTATCCCCTGACGGCTGTATGTATCCCTTTATGACTATAAGTTGTTCCCTGACAATTGTAAGCATCCACTGTCAGATGTAAGCTATACCCTGATAACACATAGCTTATTCCCTGACAAGTAAGATACATTCCCTGACGCAGACTTAGCATGACTTAAACATTATAACTCTATTACCTACACATATTATGATAGTTCTAATTTATGTTAATCATTTATGATTCATAAAACAGATTTTGCAGATCTATCATACAAATATCATCCTGGTCAAGGCAAGTAATATATGTGTTATTGTTTCAACGTATAACTTAGTTGTTCAAGTTATGATACATAAATTACTTTTTTAGTGATATATTTATCATCTTTTCGATATATCACACAATTACATATATGAATATGAAAGTAAGTATGATTTATTAAACACATGATCAATTAACTCGATCGGTGTCAAGCTATGACAGATGCTTAAACCCTCCTTCTTACGTATACATGATTGTTTTGTATACGTACTGATAGATAATTATTTTGCTCAAACTGAAACAAATGTCATTCTGAGAAATACTTGATTATAATATCTCGTTTATAAACATTCATTTGTTTTATACTATTTTGAGTTATTCAGCTTTTAAAGGTAATAAATACCTAGTGACCTTCATTGAGACTACAAGAGTGCTGTGTGATCATCTTGGACAGTCCCTTGAGGTGTCACGACCCATATTGAGATTACAAGGATATTATATAATCACCTTGATAGTCTCATTAAGGTGTCAAAATCTATCCATTGTCTCTGTAAGGGGATCAACCCGGGTAATAAGAATGAGATTTTGGATACTCTATTCTCTAGTTCCTTGTGTTAATATATATATATGAAATGAAATTGATGGGTTCAATTCGGGTAGTAAGAATGGGATACTCTATTCTTCCGGCCCCATGAGAAAGTAGATATAATTAAGCCTACTAAAAGTCATACGTATGTACATAGCAGACCACAATGAAATAGCATTGGCCCCTTATTGTCATGTGGTAGATGATATTCTTAGTAGGCCCTTGTGCTGAACAGAATTGATAATCAAGTAAGTCATAGTACTAAAACACATCATTGACGTGAGATGTTCAAGTAAGTCATAGTACTGAAAAGCATCCGAGAGTTATGTGGATATTCCTTATTTCTTTATTTCAGTGACATAATATTGCCAATATTTCATCTATCTAAAGATATGAGTACTCCCCATCTGAATCCAACAGATGAAACTTTAATACTTTTATGTTATTTTGAAAACTGTATTTTTGAACAGATTCCCTCAACCAGATTTATTATGTTTGTTCTATATTATATTACTTGCTGAGCTTTAATGCTCATACTTGCTTGATTCTCTTTCAGTTCAACCCAAGAAAGAAGAAGGTTCAAAGGGTAAAGAAAAGTCTTATCAGAGTCAGTAAATTTGGCAGTCCAAGACTCATAAATAGGATTTTCGGTTGGTTGATCTTGTTTTGTTTTCTAGAAAAAGATTTGGAATTTTCGCTGCAGAAAACTTTCAAATTAATGTTTGTAATAATTACTATATGTTTCACTTTCAACTGTTATTACAAAGGAAAGAGGTTTTGGTGTAAATGTTTTCCTTGATTTTCCTCGCTGACAACCTCGTTTTCCTCCAAAAGCTTATGTCACAATAGTTGGTAATATACTGATGACACTGGTCTTTGGTTTGGGAAATCGGGCCTGTCACACATATCCACAAGTGAATAAGTTAACAAAGGATAAATGACGTGACATAACAGACCTCTACGAGAGTTCTTCAACAAAGGAGTAGCCGACCAAGATCAATAACAGAGTCACAATTGGGATTGACAACGCTGGGGAGCTGATCTATAAAAGGAAAGAGATTAAGTAACAATGATGTGACTTACCAAAGATGTTAGCTAACAAAGTTATTACAACTAATAATAAAGAGAAGTTGTTGAAAAGTAGAAAAGATAAGAGATAAGAAGTTTTATAGAAAGTATACAGAAAATAAACTTTAAGATTACATAATAGAAAATTTTAGATTAAGAGAGCGATTATTCAGTTTGTTACTGATTAATATTACGCAGTAAAATCTAAGAGATTTTGAGAAGCAAGTTTTCATAACTTGAGAAGCTAGAAATTAATTTCTAGGTTGCAGCTGTTCATACCTGAATAAATTTCAGAAGCTGGTATCAATTATTGATAACCAGATTGTAATTTTAGATTCAAAATCAATATATGTCATTCTTTATTGATTGATACAATCTGTTGTGTTTTAACTTTTGCAATTTATTTTTGGATTGTATTGTTATCTTGACATTGGGGAACAAATTTGTGAATTGTATTCACCCCCCCCCCCCCCCCCCCCCCCAACCCCCCAATAACAGAACACTAGCATTATAAGGAACCGGTTGATGAATATTATCCATTTTAATATGAAAAAATCCCAAAAAAATACATTTGCTTATCATATTTAGAATGCCCCACTAGCAATATGAAGAAATATGCATTATCTAAAAGCAATAGAATAAATATGAAAAAATTTAGAAATATTTCAACTAAACCTAGACAAAATAACTTCCATTCTAAAATGAAAAACTAAAATAGAAATTAAAGATATTACTTACATGAAATTTGTAGACTGCCAATGCAAGGATGAGGAGATGAGGAAGAAACTAATGCCACCACTAGAGAGATACAATAAGTTAGAGAAGAAAGAAAGAAATATTAGGGTTCATTGGGTAATAGGGAACTATATGCGCCACATTATTGACATGGTTGAATATGCACTAGCAAAAATATGTGGCCCTTTCTTTTTCGTCTATAAAGTATTATAAAATAGTATTTATAGATCAATACACGCTACCAAAAATACATAGCCCTTTCTTATTGGTGTGAGAATCCAAAAATTTTAAATGTATTTTATGGTAAAAAATAATTTTATTTTGTGTTACTATATTTTTTTTATGGAGTTAGCCTTTTTTAAATATGAATGATAAATTCATATCTACAATGAAAATTTTGATGATGATGTGATATCCATGATGATGAGGTTAAGTTCCTTAAAAAGGTATCAAAAAGGGGATTAGCAAACCCCATATAAGATTATATTGAACAGCATGGAGGAAGAGGAGAGGGTTACGTAGCATTTGTAATTACGTGTTTGATTAGAAACTGTTTAGGTGGCTATGTTTTCATGCATGTACGACAGCAGCTGTTTGCTGTCAAGAAGTCATGATGAACAGCCGTTTTACCGTCCAAATTAACCAATCGTTTTATTCCAATGCGTAACCTTAGTTTACTGCTCTTGAACTCTATAAATACCTCATTTGAGATGAAATTTTAATTCCTTTACCAAAATTTCTCTTTTCAGAGTTTCGTTTAAACTTATTATCTCCATAAATTTCCAAGTTCTTCTTTCGGAAAATTATTTTCAGACCAGCTTTGATTTCACCCTTGAGAACAAAGAGGTAAGAACCTAGAACCCTACTCAGTTTCTTTCATGCATAGCATCAAGATTGATGCTAAGTTCTTATTCTTTTGCATCTTCATAAGACATCATAAGCTGGGTTTGAGCAGGATAGGTCTTCTATCGTAGCAGAATCAAGAGATGTTGTTAATCTCTGATGAGATATTCTTAGTCTTTGATGAGATATTTTTACTCTCTGACGAGATATTCTTAGTCTCTGACGAGATAATTTTAGTCTCTGATGAGATGTTGTTAGTCTCTGATGATGACGTCACCCTTAGTCCCCGATGAGTTAAGATGATGTCATCAGTCTCTGATGACGTCAGCCGTAGTCTCTGACAGGCTAAAGTTTAGTCCCCGATGACGACATTAGTCTCCGACGGGTTATTTACTCTCGGATGACGTCAGCTTTAGTCCCCGATAGGCTAAAGTTTAGTCCCTGATGATGTCATCAGTCTCTGATGAGAAATTAGTCTCTGATGACGTCACTCTTAGTCTCCGATAGAATTAAGATGACGTCATCGGTCCTTGATGAGTTGTTAGTCCCTGATGACGTCATTCCTTAGTCTCTGATGGGCTAAGTTCAGTCCTTGATGACGTCATTCATAGTCTCTGATGAAGGAAATTTCGTAGTCTCTGATGAAGGAAATTCTGCAGTCTCTAATGAAGGGGATTTTTTAGTCTCCGATAGAGGAAATTCCTAGTCTCTGATGGCTAAGGATATTAGTCCCTAACGAGTTTGTTAATGAGAAAATTATTCTCCGATGCATAGTCTGTTATCAAGACTATAAAACATTATTTTCTTAAAATTATTTTATGATGTTATTCTTTAAAACAGTAAAAGTTTAAGGACATCACATACATATTTTCTTTCATAAATTCTTATTAAGGTATTAAAATATTACTTGCATAATTTACAGAATCTCTCTCTCACAAGTAAATTGATTTGAATTTTGTGCAAAGGACTGAGGCAAGTATATTCTTACTCTTATGCTTATTTCAGTTAAGCGCATGATCAATTGATTCGACATGCGTACAAAATTATGATATTTATATTTAAATTTCCTTGTGAAACAGAATGCTATGCTTTAATTTCTGCTATCATGATATGAATAAAAGTGCATGGATATAAAGAAGCTTTGCTCTTTCAGCTATTTTTCAATGTTATATCTGTGCAATGAATGAAAATGCTATGTTCCTTGAATGATGATGCCACATGGATGGTTAGAGGAAAGGAAAGGTGCTGATTTGTTCTTCACCTGATCTAGAGGAATTTTATGTGACTACGTACGTTCACACAAGGAAGGATCATATGGGCACAGTTAGGCCAGCTGTATACCGTATGGTTAGCAGATCCAGCGGTTTTAGCCCCCGATGGATATTTTTACTTTAAGGAAGTTATGCTATGTTTTAAGAAGGATTACACAATTGTTTATCATCAGTAGTCCTAAAGATTCCTTAAAGATTTCTGAGGTATTAGTATTGATTCACTAAGCCTCTTAGCATAATTGAATTTTTTTTTGAAACATTCCAGAATTGTTTTTCCCAAATTGTTTATATACTTGCTAGGCGTGAACTGCTTATTCTTGTAGAATTTTAATGTTTTGCAGGACAGAATATAAAGGTTGAGCCCGCAGACAAGGGAAAGGCAAAAATGATCGGTTACTGAGGTTGGCTAGCCTTTGTAATGCCAATAAGGAGGGAAGAAGGGAAGATGATCTGAGAAGTGATGTTTTGTATTATAGTCTAGAAACAGTATAGCTTCCGCTGACAATGTAATATTTTAGGTTGTAATAACTCTTTATATGGATTCTTTTAGTAATTATTATATGAATGGATGTGTGGTTATCTTTTCCTTTTCTTGACGAAGCCCTGATCCAGTGAGGGATTCTGGGGTCGTCATAGTTTGACGAAGCCCTGATCCAATGAGGGATTCTGGGTTCGTCATAGTTGGTATCAGAGCCCAGTTACGGCCAAAAGTGATTCGTAAGGAAACACTGCCCGTAAGCCACATGCAGGAGTAGGGAGTACTGCGGTATGTCCCAGAATTACTCCAGTAGAGGAATTTAAGAATTTGATGCTAGAACTAAAGTACTAGGATAGGTTACTAGGCCAAGGACTAAGACTTATGTTGGACATTAAGGTTGTTGAACACCTTAAGGTTGGAAACTGCTAAGGGAAAATAAGACTGAAATGCAGGCACCACCTCATAGATATATTGCTGCATGCATTGTTTATTAAGAAGTTTAGACTTATTGACTTGGATTGTTTCATGTAGATGGCCAGAGATCGTTCTAGATCCCCCGCACGTTCTCCTAGAATAAATCTCCCAGTTTATAACTCTTCATCTGAAGAGGGAGAGGAGCCTAGTGTGGAGTCTCCACTGTTCACCTCTACACCATTGAACGAACATCCACCATCACCAGTATATGAAGGTCCCAGCCTTGCCATGAAGCCAATACAGGAGGTCGGACCTTCCACTGTTCGCCGCGGGCCGCGCATTCGCCACACAGCACGGAAAAGCACAATACAACAACGTTCTGATCGCGATCATGTTGTGACACAAGATACCCCTAGGATGAAATGTGATACTCCGAGGCCTGCTTCATCCTCACCACAGGCAGCAATGCCATCCCATGACGAGATGGTACGTAGTTACGACACAGAAGTTCACTATCGTTTGGCAGCTCGCACCATGACAGTTCGACGACAGGCTGCCATTATTACTACGTTTCGCACAGCAGCATCAGCATGGCAATCTTCTTTTTGGTTGACTCAGAGCTTGTACCATCGGCTAGCATTAGAGATGCATGCACAGATGGTAGCAGCATCAGCAGCTAATCCCATGGTGACGCGTTTGGAGCAAATGAGCAACCACTGTGCGCGCCGCATCGAGGAGACACGTATACAGTCTAGACATTGGGAAAGGGAGGCGGAACGTGAAGGATCTTTGGACACGGAAGATGAGGAGGATTAGTTATAGAAGTGGATGTAAAATTTAGACGGAGGTTATTTTGTGTGTATTTTGAACTCTACTTGGGATAGTTGCGACTATCTCAGATGTATTCAAATGTATTTTGATTTATGTATGGCTTGTTTTAAGAATGTTAGAGAACGATGTTTATGACAGTCTTCTATGTACATGAATGATAAATATTTTGACACATCTAAATGCTTATGTGTTGCTTAATGCTCTTCACCTTATTGAGTTATAAATTCTTGAGCGATATAAAAATGGAATGTTTCGTGAAGGATGTTTAACTCTTTACGTATATTGTACTAGATTATGGTCAGAGGCAGGAGACCAGGAAGACCTGGGAGAAGTAATCTCCATAACAACCTATCAAGGTCTGAAAATTTGGAAAATTTAGAAAGAGAAAATCAAGCTGGTAATGCTGACAAAGTGGTTGTAGAGGATGACAGCTCAGAGGAGGTTGTTGGAATGAATCGCAATACCCCACATGTTCCACCACCGACCCCTGTTAATGACAATGATTCTGTTAACAACAATGCTACAGGGAATGCAAACGACAACCCGCTAGCTCAATTTCTTCAGATTATTCGTGAAGCTGTAGCTATGAACCAGCCAGCGCCACCACCACCTCCAGTCCCAAAGCCTGTTATCCGTAGGCTATGTATCCGAGAGTTCACAAGCATTAACCTGCCAACTTTTAATGGTAAGGGAAGACCTACTGTAGCACAATATTGGTTGGAAGAGATCGAAAAAGCTTTCGATTTAGTAGACGTGCCGGAAGATTGCAAAACTAAGTATGCGGCTTTCATGCTGAAAGAGGAAGCCAATCACTGGTGGAAAGGTGCCAAGAGAATGGAGTTAACAAAAAGGGAAGCTACAAGGGACACAAACATCGTAATAACATGGGAACTGTTCACCCAAAGGTTTAGGGAGAAATTTTACCCCCTAGTGTCTCCAATGCGATGGAACTAAGGTTCCTAAATTTGAAGCAAGGGTCCATGACAGTGGACGAGTATGAGGCAAAGTTTAATGAACTGATGAGGTATGCTCCTCACCAGGTAAACGATGAAGAGAGAAAGGCCCGAAGATTCGGGCAAGGATTGAATCCTTGGGTTTTGAGGCAGGTAGCAATTTTTCAACTACGAAACTTTGATGCAGTTGTGGAGAACGCAAGAATTGCGGAATGGAGTAACAAGACAGTATATGATTTCAATCGGGAAAATAAGAAGGGAGATAGGAGGAAGGGAGATGATAAAGGAAGCCATCAGAACCTTGGTGGTGTAAGTGTAAAAAAGGAAGAGAGAAGCAACAACAATATTAATCTAAGTAATGGTGGAAAAAGGAAGTGGAGGGAGCAATCATCTGATATCATTACAAAGAAGGTTACTGTGTGTGCAAACTGTGGAAAGAACCATGGCACAACTCCATGCTTAAAAGGGAAGGATGTTTGCTTCAAGTGTCGCCAACCAGGGCACTTTTCCTCAAATTGTCCGACTTTGAACTCCACTGCTGCCCCGCTCCAAGGAATACCACCACAACCTCAGCAAAATAACAGGCTGCTGGCCGCAGTAAGGACATGTTTCACGTGCGGAATGGAAGGACACATCTCCCCCAATTGCCCTCAAAGGAAAGGTAGGAAACCAATGTTGACGGGATCCAACACTATACCGGTACGACCACAAGCAAGGACTTACAATATGACGATGCAAGATGCTGTGGCTTCCGATGATGTTGTTACAGGTACACTTCTAGTGAACTCTTTACATGCTCATGTGTTGTTTGATTCGGGTGCTACTCGAAGTTTTATATCTGAACAGTTAGTTAGGAACATGTCAACTCGGCCTGAACTACTACCGAAGCCTTTAGATGTAGTAGTTGCCAATCGTGAGGTGATAAGTGTTTCTCATATTTACCTTAACTGTACTTTGAAGATAGATCAACATGAGTTTCTTGCTGATTTTATTCCTTTTCCTTTGGGAGAATTCGACGTAATATTGGGAATGGATTGTTATTAAAATATCAGGCCAATATTGACTATAAGAAGAAGAAAGTTGTCTTACGATCTCCCCAGAAGGTGAAGGTTTGGTTCCATGGCACTAAAATGGAGAAATTCTCGCCATTCTTGACCATGATCCAGGCAAAGAAAATGATTCGCAAAGGTTGCGAAGCTTTCTTAGCTTATGTGCACAATGTCAACAAGAACGAGAGTAAAATCGAGGATGTTCTTGTGGTAAGGGACTTTGTAGACATATTTCCAAAAGAATTACCTGGACTACCCCCAGATAGAGAAGTGGATTTTGAAATTAACTTGATCCCCGGTACCGCGCCAATATCCAAGGCCCCGTATCGAATGGCACCATCCGAATGAAAGGAGCTGATGATACAGTTGCAAGAATTCTTAGAACGAGGGTTGATCAGACCAAGTGTTTCACCATGGGGAGCACCAGTGTTATTTGTTCGAAAGAAAGATGGATCGATGAGACTTTGTATCGATTATCGGGAACTGAATAAGGTTACGATCAAGAACAAGTACCCCCTGCCAAGGATAGACGATCTTTTTGATCAACTTAAAGGAGGAAGGTACTTCTCTAAAATTGATCTACGCTCAGGGTACCACTAATTGAAGGTCAAAGAAGGGGACATATCAAAGACAGCATTTCGAACTCGCTATGGTCATATGAGTTCTTGGTAATGCCATTTGGACTAACAAATGCACCCGCAACCTTTATGGACTTAATGTATCGTGTCTTCAAGCCATTCTTGGATAAGTTCATTATCGTTTTCATTGATGATATTCTTATCTATTCAAAGATGGCAAAAGAGCATGAGGAACATCTAAGGATAACGCTGGAGATTCTAAGAAAGGAACAGTTATATGCCAAATTCTCCAAATGTGAATTTTGGCTAAAGGAAGTAAAGTTTCTTGGTCATGTGATCAATGAAACTGGTATTGCAGTGGACCCCAATAAGATAGAAGCAATCACGAGATGGCCTCGGCCAACAAACCCAACTGAAGTAAAGAGTTTTTTAGGTTTGGCAGGCTATTACAGAAGGTTCGTTAAAGACTTTTCAAAACTAGCTATACCTTTGACGAACTTGACAAGAAAGGCTACAAAATTTGTTTGCACCCCGGATTGTGAGAAGAGCTTTCAAGAATTAAAGACAAGGTTGACTATAGCTCCTATTCTGACATTACCAGATGACAAGGGAGAATTCATTATTTACAGTGATGCGTCAAAATAAGGACTTGGAGCAGTTTTGATGCAGCATGGCAAGGTGATTGCTTATACATCAAGACAACTAAAAGATTGTGAGAAACGATATCCTACGCATGACATAGAATTGGCAGCTATCATTCATGCGTTGAAGATTTGGAGGCATTACCTTTATGGTGAGAAGTGAGAGATATATACGGATAACAAAAGTTTGAAGTATATATTCATGCAAAAAGAACTCAACATGTGACAAAGGCGTTGGTTAGAGTTGATTCAGGACTATAACTGTTCTATCAACTACCATCCCGGAAAAGCAAATGTAGTTGCCGATGCGCTCAGTCGTTCTGAAAGACTGAATGTAATGACCATTCAAGAGGAGATCAGAAAAGAATTCGAACGCTTGCAGCTTCGTCCCCTTACCACTGCTCAAAAGATAGATATGGAAAAAGAAATTCAAGTTCGGCCTTAATTTCACGATCTCATTAAAATCGCACAAGGAGAGCATTGCAAAGAAATGGACAGATTAATTAAGGGAGATAAAGGCAGATATCACATGCATAGCGATGGATTGCTGTGATATGAAGGTCGGGTGTGGATTCCTGCAAATGCTGAATTAAAACACGAACTGTTGCACGAAGCTCATAACTCAAAGTTTTCTATTCATCCAGGAAGCACGAAAATGTACCAAGACTTGAAACAAAGCTTTTGGTGGCCTAACATGAAGAAAGAAATAGCTAAATGGATAAGTAGATGCTTAACATGTCAAAAGGTTAAAGCAGAACATCAAAAACCAAGTGGACTACTTCAACCATTGGAAATCCCCGAATGGAAATGGGAATTTGTCACAATGGATTTCATAGTTGGATTACCAACCACGCTTGGAGGGATGAATACCATTTGGGTCATAGTCGATAGACTGACCAAATCGGCACACTTTTTGGCCATCAAGTACACATAAAAGATGGATCAAATGGTAAGGTTATATGTTAAAGAAATTGAGAGTTGACATGGAGTGCCTGTCTCCATTGTCTCTGATCGAGATCCGAGGTTTACCTCAAGATTTTGGAAAAGCTTCCAAGATTATATGGGAACAAGACTAGATATGAGCACAGCCTATCACCCCCAGACAGATGGTTAATCTGAACGCACGATTCAGACACTAAAAGATATGCTTCGAGCTTGTGTTCTCGACTTCAAAGGCCATTGGGACAACCATCTACCACTAATCGAATTCGCGTACAATAATAGTTATCAATAATAGTTATCATGCTAGCATTGGCATGGCCCCTTTTGAAGCATTGTATGGTAGAAAATGCAGAACTCCACTTTACTGGAACGAAGTAGGAGAAAGGAAGCTAATTGGACCAGAGATAGTTCAACAAACTGAGGAGGCAATTAGGATGATCAGAATGAGAATGAAAGCAGCTCAAGACCGACAGAAACAATATGCTGATCAACATAGGAAGGATCAAATTTTGGAAGTTGGAAGTTATGCACTATTGAAAGTATCACCCTGAAAGGGCGTAATACATTTTGGTAAGAAAGGAAAGTTGAGTCCCCGTTATGTAGGACCTTTCGAAGTAGTAAGGAAGATTGGAGAAGCGGCCTATCAACTAGCACTGCCACCGACTTTGGGCCACATTCATGATGTATTCCATATATCTGTGTTACGTCCTTACAAGGCAGACCATGGAGGAGTAATTGATTATCAACCGATAGAGCTGCAATCGGATTTGAATTATGAAGAGGTTCCAATTCAGATTTTGGATCGACAAGTTAAAACTCTTAGGAATAAAGAAATCCCTTCTGTAAAAGTGTTATCAAAGAACCATAGTATAGAGGAAGCTACTTGGGAGCTTGAAAGTGCTATGATTAACAAGTACCCCCATTTATTTCATAGTTAAGTTTCAAGGAAGAAACTTCTTTTAAGGGGGGAAGGATGTGAGAATCCGAAAATTTTAAATGTATTTTATGGTAACAAATAATTTTATTTTGTGTTACTATATATTTTTTTTTATAGAGTTAGCCTTTTTTAAATATGAATGATAAATTCATATCTACAATGAAAATTTTGATGATGATGTGATATCCATGATGATGAGGTTAAGTTCCTTAAAAAGGTATCAAAAAGGGGATTAGCAAACCCCATATAAGATTATATTGAACAGCATGGAGGAAGAGGAGAGGGTTACGTAGCATTTGTAATTACGTGTTTGATTAGAAACTGTTTAGGTGGCTATGTTTTCATGCATGTACGACAGCAGCTGTTTGCTGTCAAGAAGTCATGATGAACAGCCGTTTTACCGTCCAAATTAACCAATCGTTTTATTCCAATGCGTAACCTTAGTTTACTGCTCTTGAACTCTATAAATACCTCATTTGAGATGAAATTTTAATTCCTTTACCAAAATTTCTCTTTTCAGAGTTTCGTTTAAACTTATTATCTCCATAAATTTCCAAGTTCTTCTTTCGGAAAATTATTTTCAGACCAGCTTTGATTTCACCCTTGAGAACAAAGAGGTAAGAACCTGGAACCCTACTCAGTTTCTTTCGTGCATAGCATCAAGATTTATGCTAAGTTCTTATTATTTTGCATCTTCATAAGACATCATAAGCTCGGTTTGAGCAATATAGGTCTTCCATCGTAGCAGAATCAAGAGATGTTGTTAATCTCTGATGAGATATTCTCAGTCTCTAATGAGATATTTTTAGTCTCTGACGAGATATTCTTAGTCTCTGACGAGATAATTTTAGTCTCTGATGAGATGTTGTTAGTCTCTGATGATGACGTCACCCTTAGTCCCCGATGAGTTAAGATGATGTCATCAGTCTCTGATGACGTCAGCCATAGTCTCTGACAGGCTAAAGTTTAGTTCCCGATGACCTCATTAGTCTCCGACAGGTTATTTACTCTCAGATGACGTCAACTTTAGTCTCCGATAGGCTAAAGTTTAGTCCCTGATGATGTCATCAGTCTCTGATGAGAAATTAGTCTCTGATGACGTCACTCTTAGTCTCCGATAGAATTAAGATGACGTCGTCGGTCCTTGATGAGTTGTTAGTTCCTGATGACGTCATTCCTTAGTGTCCAATGGGCTAAGTTCAGTCCTTGATGACGTCATTCATAGTCTCTGATGAAGGAAATTTCGTAGTCTTTGATGAAGGAAATTCTGCAGTCTCTAATGAAGGGGATTTTTTAGTCTCCGATAGAGGAAATTCCTAGTCTCTGATGGCTAAGGATATTAGTCCCTAACGAGTTTGTTAATGAGAAAATTATTCTCCGATGCATAGTCTGTTATCAAGACTATAAAACATTATTTTCTTAAAATTATTTTATGATGTTATTCTTTAAAACAGTAAAAGTTTAAGGACATCACATACATATTTTCTTTCATAAATTCTTATTAAGGTATTAAAATATTACTTGCATAATTTACAGAATCTCTCTCTCACAAGTAAATTGATTTGAATTTTGTGCAAAGGACTGAGGCAAGTATATTCTTACTCTTATGCTTATTTCAGTTAAGCGCATGATCAATTGATTCGACATGCGTACAAAATTATGATATTTATATTTAAATTTTCTTGTGAAACAGAATGCTATGCTTTAAATTTCTGCTATCATAATATGAATAAAAGTGCATGGATATAAAGAAGCTTTGCTCTTTCAGCTATTTTTCAATGTTATATCTGTGCAATGAATGAAAATGCTATGTTCCTTGAATGATGATGCCACATGGATGGTTAGAGGAAAGGAAAGGTGCTGATTTGTTTTTCACCTGACCTAGAGGAATTTTATGTGACTACGTACGTTCACACAAGGAGGGATCATACGGGCACAGTTAGGCCAGCTGTATACCGTATGGTTAGCAGATCCAGCGGTTTTAGCCCCCGATGGATATTTTTACTTCAAGGAAGTTATGCTTTATTTTAAGAAGGATTACACAATTGTTTATCATCAGTAGTCCTAAAGATTCCTTAAAGATTTCTGAGGCATTAGTATTGATTCACTAAGCCTCTTAGCATAATTGAATTTTTTTTTGAAACATTCTAGAATTGTTTTTCCCAAATTGTTTATATACTTGCTGGGCGTGAACCGCTCATTTTTGTAGAATTTTAATGTTTTGCAGGACAGAATATA
>CM025786.1:41653208-41681519 GCA_014636745.2 Centella asiatica
TTCAAAAATACATTTAAAATCTTTTGGACATCACATTGCCATTGAATTTTTATAAGAAAATATAATTTCATTATTTATAACCAATAAGGAAATAACCCTTCATGCAGAAAATAAAATAAATCTCATAATCAAAATTTCATTGAGATTTTTGGGTTCTCACAAAGATGGAATGCACAAGCAGTTACCTTTGAACAAGAATCCATTTTGAAGCACATACTCTCCTTTAGCTCCTCGTGCACACGATTCAATTATCGGTTGGAAATCAAGGTCCAGCTTGTAGTATTCCTTGATTAATTCAAACCCGAGCAATTTCGAACTCAGTACCCCCAACAATGTATATCTTCTTGATAATGCGTCAGCCACAACATTATCTTTGCCATGTTTATGCTTTGAAGAGAAATTAAATGATTGCAAAAACTCAACCCACTTAGCATGACGAGTATTCAGTTTCTGCTGCCCATGAATGTATTTTAAAGCATCATGATCCGTATGCAATATGAAATGATTCAGTCACAAATAATGACCCCAATGGTCAAGACCTCTCACTATTGCGTAGAACTCTTTGTCATAAGTCGAGTAGTTCAGTCTTGCACCATTGAGCTTTTCACTAAAATAGGCAATGGGCCTTTTCTTCTACACTAGGACAGCTCCTATGCCAACTCCACTTGCGTCACACTCTACTTCAAAAGGACTTGAAAATCTGGTAGAGCTAAGACCGGTGTATCGCATAACAGCTCTTTCACCCTTTCAAACGCCTTTTGAGCAGTTTTCGTCCACTCGAATTTTCCCTTCTTAATGCATTCAGTAATAGGTGCGACCACACTACTGAAATTTCTAACAAATCTTCTATAAAATGATGCAAGACCATGGAAAGATCTTACCTCTGTCACTGTAGTTAGTACTGGCCAAGATTTGATAGCTTCCACTTTTGGTGGGTCAACTGAAACTCCATCCTTAGAAACTATATAGCCTAGGAAGGTTACACTAGGCACCAAGAAGTAGCACTTTTCTAATTTGGCGTATAGCTTTTGCTTCCTCAACATATCAAACACCAATCTTAAGTGTTTAAGATGATCTTCTACGTTGTTGCTATGTATAAGTATATCATCCAAATACACCACAACAAATTTTCCCAAGAAGGGTTTTAGTACCTCATTCATCAGCCTCATGAAGGTACTTGTTGCATTGCTAAGTCCAAAAGGCATGACCAGCCATTCATACAAACCTACTTTTGTCTTGAATGCTATCTTCCATTCATCACCTTCCCTCATTCTGATTTGGTGATAACCACTCCATAGATCAATCTTGGAAAATATCACTGAACCATGCAACTCATCTAGCAAATCATCCAATCTTGGAATTGTAAATCTGTACTTGATAGTAATGTTGTTTACTGCTTTACTATCAATGCACATTCTCCATGTTCCATCCTTCTTTGGTACCACCAAAGTTGGAACAGCACAAGGGCTCATGCTCTCTCGTACATAACCTCGTTCCATCAGCTCCTCAATCTATCTCTGTATCTCTTGAGCTTTCTGGGGGTTACATCTGTAAGCTTCCTTGTTTGATAATGTTGCTCCTGGGATTAAGTCAATCTGATGCTCAATTCCCCTGATAGGTGGCAAACCGAGTGGTAAGTCTTCAGGGAACACATCCTGAAAATTCTCCCAACAATTTTTCCACGTCTTTGTTTGGTTCTGCTGACTTCAGCTCAGATTGAAAACCAACAGCAATCAGTAAGTAGCCCCGACCTTCTTGTTCCAGTTCAGCCTGCAATTGTTTTTCAGTCACCATTAAACTCTTCTTGCGTGCACCCAAAGAGGATATAAGTTTTAGGGCCGTCTTTTTATTGCCTACCTTAGCAATGTATACATTTGTTCTACCGTCATACTTAACAAACCTGTCATACTTCCATGGTCTTCCCAATAGTATGTGGCAGGCATCCATGACACAAACATCACATAACACCTGATCCTTGAATTTGCCAATCTCGAAGGAAATCAGTGCTTGCTTTGTCACCTTAACTTCTCCTCCATCACTCAGCCAATGTAACTTGTATGGTTTGGGATAGGGTGACATTGGCCAATTTAATTTATCAATCAATGTAGTAGAGACCACATTGGTGCAACTACCCGTATCAATTATCAGGTTGCACAGTTTGTCCTTTACCAACATTCTAGTCATGAAAATCTTGTCCCTTTGGTCAGCTTCCAAGGGGACTGGTTTGGCCTGTAACAGTCTTCGAACGATCAATTGTGATCCATGAGTCTTGGGTTCTTCCTCAGAATCATCTTCGAACTCATCTTCAACTTCACAATTATTCAACTCCTCTTCTTCAAGTGTTTCTCTCTCCTTAGAAGCATAAGATGCCTCAATCTCTTCGACATCATGGAGAGTCATTACTCTATTGCTACGACAATCACGTTGCATGTGTTTGTAGCCTTACACTTGAAGTAAATTCGTCTATCTTCCGTCACCAATGGCGTAGAAGCCTTTCCTTTGTCCTTCTTGAACTTGTCAAAGGTAGGAGTGAATTTTGTAGCAGATGGTGCTTCGTTTCTCCTTTCGCTTCTACCTCTTACCACCGTTTTATTTACTGGTCGTATATAATTGTTGACCTTGGCCTTGGCATGTTTCTCAGCCCTCATGGACACCTTACATACTTCTTCGAAGGACCAGTAGGGTTGTAACTCTACTCTCTCGGCAATATTATTGTTTAGTCCTATTAAGAACCGAGCAATCTTGTGTTCTGCCCTTTCCTCAAGATCGCATAACATGGTGAGTTTCTCAAACTCCATCGTGTACTCTTCCACCGACAGTGGCCCTTGTTTGAAACTTTGTAGTTTCAAGAACACATCTTGTACATAATTTGTAGGTAGGAACCGTTTCTTCATCCTACCCTTTAACGCTTCCCATGACACAATCCATGCCTTACCTTCTCTTTTTCTCTTATTCTTCGAGTTTTCATACCACAGATTAGCGTAACCTATGAATTTTAATACTGCCACCTTGAACTTCTTGTGGTCATCATAGTCTTTGTATTCAAAGGCTCTCTCAATTCTTTGTAACCATTCCAAGAACTTTTTAGGCTTCATGCTACCATCGAAGTCTGGGATATCTAACTTCAGACCCTTATCATCGTCAGCATTGTCTCTCTACCTCCTCGGTGCTGGTCTGACCACTTCTTCTCCTTCTGAGTCTGAAGTGCGAGCAAATCTTGTACTACGATTTAGACTTGTGGAAGGGTTTCTTCGATCTAACCTGGCTAGTAACTCGTTCATCTTTTCAGTCAGGTCATTGATCTACCTATCAAGGCGCAAGTTTTGTGCTTGCTCCATGGTAAGTCCTCGTGGAATAATTTGTTCTTCTTCCCCAGCCATTAGATTGTAGGTTGTAGAATGAGTCAAGAGAATCCGTCCAACCTAGGCTCTAATACCAAGATGATGTATTTGATATGGTAGGATTAAACACAGGTTGCAGAAAATAACTTTAGGAGGATTTCGTAAAGAAATTAATCACCAGAAATCAACACTAAAGGATCAATTTGTTTAGTTTGCTTAAAGAAATTAATCACCCGCAAAACTAATACAAATTAGTTGTGAAAGTATAAAGGAATTAACCACCAACTTTCAGGATAAACGTAAGTAAAAATTCACACTAGTTTATTAATCAAAGTCTCCCTAATGAATATTACAAGCAACTATTTATAAGCTGAAAAACAAACCTTAATTCCCACTTCGAAAAGAATTTTACAATGGAAAGAATTTCATAATGGGAAGATATCTAATCTAATATGGAAAATAGATATTCTAATTCAAACTAGAAACAATTTCCAAAACAAACACGGAAAATAATAAAATATAAGAAATAACATAACTGTACCCGTCAGTGGATAATTGCCTGTCGGAGACTAATTATCTCCTGACGGACCAAATACACTATCGGAGACTAACTCAACCCCTGACGGATAAAATAGACTGTCGGAGACTAATTATCCCCTGACGGGTTAAATTAGTCCCTGATGACAAGACTAGTCTCCGATGCACAATATATCCCCTGATGATGACGTCAGTCTCAATCTCTGATAGAACAATAAAATCCGCTGATGACATCATCGTTAGTCCTCGATGCGTTAATTATCCCCTGAAGCCAGACGCATCCCCTGACGCCAGTCTCTGATGACTAATTCTCGACTAAGTCCCAAAGTTGTTTAACTTAGTATTAATAAGTAAAGTAACCACAGGTTGACAAGCCCCTCCTAACCAACCTTTCGCCAATGCATTGACAGAAAATAAATCTAAGGATACTTCCTTCCAAGCAAGATTTACATTTGCAACCGACTGCTTATCACCCAATGCCTCCAATGGATCAGTTTGAGACTAATATTGATTGTTTGAGGAAACGTGTATCACTTTGTACACCTCAAAATAATAAGATAACATTCTATAGAACCAAACCAACTAATTCTAGCTATATCCTTTCTAACATTCAAGCTAGGAGACTAATCAAGAAAGCATGTGAAACCTTCCTAGTCTTTGTCCAAGACATTACTAAAGAGAAACCTTCAATAGATGACGACATTCTAGTAATTCCAGAATATAAGAACTTTTTCGCTGAAGAACTACCCGACTTACCTCCTGACCGAGTGATAGAGTTTGACATTGGATTAACTCCTAGTACAACACCGATGTCAAAGGCACCATATCGTATGACCCCAATGAAATTAAAGGAATTAATGATACAACTGCAAGAATTGTTAGATAAAGGTTTTATCCATCCTAGTGTTTCACCTTAGGGAGCCCCTGTTTTGTTCGTGAAGAAGAGGGATGGATCAATGCATTCATGCATTGATTATCGTGAATTAAATAAGGTAACCATTAAGAATAGATACCCTTTACCAAGAATAGAAGATCTTTTTGATCAATTGAAAGATGTATCCTATTTTTCCAAAATTGACTTGACGTCTAGATACCACAAATTACGGGTGAAAGCTAATGATATTTTGAAAACATTTTGTATCCAATATGGACATTACAAGTTTCTAGTAATGTCGTTTGGTTTGATGAATGCCCCTGCAACATTTATGGACCTAATGAACTGAGTTTTAAGCCTTACCTTGACAAGTTTATTATTGTGTTCATTGATGATATTTTGATTTATTCTAAGATAAAAGAAGAGCATGAGGAACAATTTCGACTTACTATGGAAATTCTAAGGAAAGAGAAGTTGTATGCTCAGTTGTCCAAATGTGAGTTTTGAATATAAAAGGTGCAATTTCTAGGACATGTAATTGATAAAGATGGAATATCTGTGGATCCAATAAAAATTGAGGTAGTGACTAAATGGCCTCAACCAACTACTCCAACTAAGGTAAGAAGTTTTCTCAGACTAGCTGGTTACTACCAACGATTCGTGAAAGATTTCTCGAAACTAGCAGTACCACTAACCAACCTTACCAAGAAGGTGGTGAAGTTCACATGGACCCCTGAGTGTGAAAGATGTTTCAAGGAACTAAAGAGGAGGATTGACAATGGCACTAGTCTTGACTTTATCTGATGACACCGAAAATTTGATCATCTATAATGGTGCATCTTTATAAGGACTTGGTTGTGTGTTAATGCAACAAGGAAAGGTTATTGCTTATGTTTCAAGACAATTAAAGGAATACGAAAATGATATCCAACTCATGATCTAGAGCTGACAACAATCGTTTTTGCACTTAAGATTTGGAGACATTATTTATATATGGAGAGATCGATGTGAGATATACACAAATCAGAAGAGCTTGAAGTATATCTTAACACAAAAGGAGCTGAATATGAGACAACGTAGATGGTTGGAATTGATCGAGGATTATGATTGTACGATCAATTACCAGCCTGAAAAAACAAATGTGGTAGCAGCTGCCCTGAGTAGGTGTGAACGTTCGAACATCATGATCACATAAACTGAGTTGTGAAAGGATTTAGGGCATTTACAACTCAACTTATTATCAGCGGAAAATGATATAAAAATAGGAGAAATGACTCAGGTGGAGCCCAAACTATACAACCAAATAAGGAGAACATAAGAGGACCATCAAGAAGATAAAGGAAAACTTCTAATGAAAGAAAAAGGGAAAAGAAGAATGGATGCCAAATGTCTACTAGGATTTGATGATAGAATCTGGATAGCCCCAAAAGAAGAATTGCGACATGAGATTCTACAAGAGGCACATCAATCAAAATTCTCGATACATCCTGGAAGCACTAAGATGTACCAAGATCTACGTTTGATTTATTGGTGACCCAACATGAAAAAGGAAGTTGTAGAGTGGTTAAGTCATTGTTTAACCTGTCAAAGATTGAAGGCTGAGCATCAGAAGCCAAGTGGATTGGTGCAACCTTTGGAAATTCCGAAATGAAAGTGGGAATTTCTTGCAATGGATTTTGTAGTTGGATTACCAGCTACAGTCAGAGGAAGTAACACTATTTGGGTTATTATTGATAGATTAACCAAGTCAGCACACTTTCTTTTAGTAAAGGAAACCTCCAAGACGGATCAGTTAGTAAAACTCTATGTGAAAAAGATTATGAGTAGACATGGAGTACCTGTGCTAATTGTATCGGATAGAGATCCCCGTTTTATTTCCCGATTTTGGAATAAGTTTCAAGAATATCTCGTTACTCACTTGGATATGAGTACTGCGTACCACCCCTAAACAGATGGACAATTTGAAAGGATAATATAGACCTTGAAAGACATGTTAAGAGACTGCGCATTGGATTTCAAGGGAAATTGGGATGAGCACTTACCACTAATAGAGTTTATTTACAATAACAGTTACCATGCCAGTATTAGGATGACCCCTTCTAAAGCACTCTATGGTAGAAAGTGTAGAACTCCGTTACATTGGAATGAGATTGGAAAAAGAAAACTAGAAGGATCAGAAATGATTCAACAAAAGAGAAAGCTATATCTATCATCCGACAAAGGATGAAAGTTACCCAAGATCGGCAAAATAGTTATGTAGACCAACATCACAAAGATCAACTAATGAATGTTGGACATTATGCATTTATCAAAGTATTCCCCTGGACCTTACAAACCTGATTTCAAAAGAGTCCTAAATTATCAACCTATTGAGATACAATGAAGATCTGACATACAAAGAGGAACCAATCTAGTTAGTGGATCAACAAGTTAAGAGACTGAGAAATAAAGAATTTCCCTCCGTAAAAGTTATTTGGAGGAACCACAGAGTAGAAGAAGCTACGTGGGAATTAGAAAAAGATATGATTGAAAGGTATCCTCACATATTATACAAGTAAATTTTGGGGGCGAAATGTTTATAGGGGAGGGAGGATATAGGGCCCCAAGCTTTCTGTATATTTTATTATAATATTAAAGCTTTTAATAAACAAACTCTAGTTTGATTTATTTCCAATTGTGATCAAATATTCTTTTATGAATATTGAGGAAACCAAGTTTCAGTTCAAAATATTATCATGAATAGTAGTTGTTTAGGTTATTATTGTTACTATTACAAAGAAATGGAGATAAATAATAATTTCATTAATGAGTAAGCATTTCAGCCGCTGAGTCATTAGTATTGCAGAGTACCACCATATGACACTTGTGATAAGTACACACATACGTGTGAGTGAAATGATCAAGTAATTGTTTATTCATATTTAATGAGTTAGTGGTTTAGTTAATTCCACGTCCTATGTTAATCTAAGGTGTGAAACACCCCACGTCAGACATACTTGTTTTCCTAGCTCTCCTATAGAAAGAAAATTCTTGTTTTACTACTCTTCCTCTCTAAACACTCTCAAACTCAAAATAATATTCATATAGTATGTGTTGCAGAATTGAGAGCTTCACAAGGTAATTTTAAAGACTTAATTAGTTATTTAGCTTAACTGAGAAACATGAAAGATAAACTCTATGTTAGCCTGATCATTTAGTTAAAGTGAAAATCTATTGAATACCTTAGTTAAATAAAATGTTTTCCCTTTAATGATAAACCATGTAGACGACCTCTGTTCTTTCAAAATACTCAAAAGAGCCTTTCTATATAGTCAACATGGATATATTATATTCTGTTATCCTTTTCTTTACAGCTTCCATAAGTTAAAACAATGAATATTTAACCATACAATGAAGAAATGACCTCAATTTCTAAAGCAATTCTAGTTACTATTGTGATATGATCTTCCTTTTCCAGTTCCAAAATGTTATTCTCCGAGAGTTCAAAATGTAACTCTCCGAGAGTTCAAAATGTTAGTCTTCGAAAGTTCAAAATGTTATCTCTGAGAATTCAAAATGTTAGTCTCTGAGACATCAAAATGTTAGTCTCCAAGAGTTCAAAATGTTACTCTCTGACAGTTCAAAATGTTAGTGTCCGAGAGTTCAAAATGTTAGTCTCTGACGAGTTTGGCACTAGTCAAGGATGTTAGTCTCTGATGAATTTGGCACTAGTCAAGGATGTTAGTCTCCGACGATTTTGGAGCTACTTAAAGATGTTAATCTCCGACGACTTTGGCGCTAGTCAATGATGTTAGTCCCTGATGAGTTTCGTGCTAGTCAAGGATGTTATTCTCGGACGAGTTTGGTGCTAGTCAAGGGACTTTGGCGAGGAGTTGGCGCTGACTTGTTGAGTTTGGCTACAAACAAAATTTTATCCCCTGATACACAGTAACTACTAATGAATTCAAGAATAATAGTTATAAACTAAAAATTTCATTTAACTCAAATAATACACTCTTAACGGGTTATATGAGACACAATTTGGTAAAGTGTCTTGTTGCTTAGACATAGATATAATTCTAACTTTTGATCATTTATGGATCAAAAATAGATATCGCAGGAACACTTGAACTGAATATAAGATATCACCCAGATTAAGGCAAGTAATATATTCTTCTAACATATAAAACATTTGTTTCATTATACATGATGATATATTTATTATTCTTCCAATATATTGCACAACTAATTGTGGCAGCATATATGAAGTCTGATGCTTATTGAAATTAACCACTTGATCAATTGATGTGATCTGCGTTATGATATGATATGAAAATACTCAAATTTTTCCTCTTACGTACACAAAATTGTTTCGTATATGTACTCATAGAGAATAAAAGTTATTTATCCAACTTGAGCTAAGACCTTATTGTTAAATGCTTGACTTCTTATACCTAGTTACAAGCATCCTATCTATCCGTGATATATTAAATTATTCGATTCAGTTTAACTCTTCTAATGCTTTTGAATTCTTATGAAGTCATCCATGTTTCGAGCTAATGACCCTCGCTGAGGTGTCAAGTTTAATCCACTATATAAGCTGTTGAGGGCCCTGTAGATGTAATTATATCTACTTTAAGTGTCATACGTATGTACACCGCAGACCATATTGAGGTAGCCTAGGCCTGCTATTGTCAAATGGTAAGAAGTACTCTCAGTAAATCCTAGTAGTGAACGGAGTTAAGGCGATCTAGTAAGTCATGAACTGGAAGACGTCAAATCCTTATGTGAAATTTCATTTAGAGTCAATAATTGTCAACTTTCCCTTACCTAAGAATTTGGATTCACCCCATCTGCGACGGAGATCTATTTATTTGAACTCTTTATGTTATTCATATTCACTAACATTACCTTGGAAATAGTATTCCTGAACTAGTTGCGGAATTTCTGTTCTTCTATCTTGCCTTGTAATATATTACTTACTGAGCATTTATCATATATACTTGTCTGATTTCTCTTTCAGTTAAACGCAAGAAAGGTGAAAATTCCAAGGGTAAGGAAAACATGTATTGATAAGGACTGGCTGTTAAGGGCTCTTAAATATGAATCCGGATTTTTAGTATTGTAATAAATAACCTATTATGTTATCTGCTATTAAAACCTTTTCATACAATACTAGTAATAACTGCTGGGTATGTTCTATTTCAGCTTCTTATATGAATGAAAGTTTTCGTTATTTTTGTCCCAATGATGGCTCAGTGTTCTGCTGAAAGCCGGAGTCACCACAGTTAGTAACACAACAACTTTAGTAGACAGCTGAAAACTGGGTTTGTCACAAATATAATTTGTATAGTTGGTATGTTTCAATATTTCTTATTCTTTTCTTTTAGCATGCAAAACTAATAACTCCTGATGTTATGGGTATTCTTTTAAAACATTCTTTTTGAACAAAGTGTTTTACAATATGATATGAATGTATAAGGACAGAAATCAAAACGGAACAGAGCATACGATTGGTATAAAGCTCTTACCTCTTTAAGCTTTAAAGAAGAAATTATAATACTCGTGCTGCTCTTGAAAAGGACAACTACTCTTTGAAAAGGAAGAATAAAATTTATGTGGGTGTCAAGCAGAGAGAATTTTTTGAAGTGAAGCTAGGACTATACCTTAGGTGATGTATTTATAGGGCTTGCAAAACAACTAGAGCAATTGGATCATTTTGATGAAAAATTCTCAGTCGTTGGCTGGATTGGGCAGAAATATGCTTTTGGACTGATGTGATTGGTTACCTTGGCCGGTGTAGCTGCTGCCAAAATATCAGTCAATCACTTATAATAGCCGACATTCAGTTGGACAGAAAAACTTCTCTTGTTGGTATCCTTGCACAACAAGTATACTATTTTTTTAAAATATATGTACATGCATAACTAGGTTGGTGACCATGGATAGATTGTATAGTTAAGTTGATTCATCAGTGGATATATTGTATGCAGCCAACTTCCTGATATTCTGTGACTACATGCCTTGTATATAGTCAACAATTCACGATGCAGCTTCTCCTGCAGTGTTTTCCCAGATTTCTATTTCCTTTTTGTTCATACTTGATTAAAATAATCGCTTAAAGATTGGGATGAATAAATTCACATCACTTTTGGTGGATTACTTATACACCAACTTATAATAATCGATTTTCGACATCACATTGACATAAAAACTCATGCATTAATATTCATACGTTATAGCAATTAATCCTATTTACATTTTATTCCTATTTACTATTTTCAGTCCTCACATCCTTCGCCCCTTAAAATAAGTTTTGCCCTGAAACTAACTATTGAAAAAGATGAGGGTACTTTTGCGTCATCATCTCTTTCGATTCCCATGTTGCTTCCTCTATGTTATGATTTCTCCATAGTACTTTAACATAAGGGATCTCTTTATTCCTAAGAATCTTAACCTGTCGATCTATAATCTAAACAGGGAGCTCCTCATAATTTAATTAGGTTATAACTCTATTGGTTGATAATTTATATTCCCTTTAAATCAGCTTTGTATGGACATAAAATAGATATTTGAAATACATCCTGAATGTGTCCCAAGGCTAGTGGTAGTGCCAACTGATTTGCTACTTCACCTATTTTTCTCAAAACTTCGAATGGTCCCACATATTGAGGGTTCAGCTTTCCCTTCTTGCCCAAATGTGCCACCCCCTTCCATGGTGAAACCATTATCAATGCATAACCTCCCTCTTCAAAAGTATGATCCTTCCTGTGTTGGTCAACATATTGCTTATATCTGCCTTGTGCGGCTTTCATTCTCTTTCTAATTATGGTGATCTCATTCTCCGTTTGCTAAATCAGTTTGGGTCCTTCAAGCTTCATCTCTCCACTTCATTCCACTAAAGTGGAGTGCAACACTTCCTACCACACAATGCTTCGATTGGTGTCATGCCAATGCTAGCGTGGTAACTATTACTGTAGGAAAATTCTATCAAAGGTAGATGGTTATCCCAATGCCATTTGAAGTCAAGCACAGAAGCTCGTAGCATGCCTTCCATTGTTTGGATTGTGCGTTTTGATTAGCCGTCTATCTAAGGGTGATAAGTCGTGCTCATATCTAATCTTGTCCCCAAGTAGTCTTGGAAGCTCTTCTAAAATCTAGATGTAAATCTTGGATGACGATCAGAAACAATGGAGATAGGTACTCCATGTCCACAAAGTCCATTATAATTAATTCTCACTTCCACTCGAGAATTTCTAATGATTGAAGTAGTCCTCTTGGTTTTTGATGTTTAGCTTTTTCACGTTGACACATCAAACATCTACTTACCCATTCAACAATTTCTCTCTTTATGTTAGGCCACCAATAATTCTGCTTCAGTTCTTGATACATTTTGGTGCCTCCGGAGTGGATAGAAAACTTTGAATTATGAGCTTCATGTAAAAGTTCTTGCTTCAATTCAATACTAGGGGGAATCCATATATGATTTCCATAACGCAATAAACCATCCACATAGTTACTACATTTGTCTTTTTCTCCTTGAATTAATTTGTCTCTTGCTTCTCGGTGTTCCTCTTGAGAATTTTTGACGATGCCATGCAATTAAGGTTTTACCTAAACTTCTTCTTCTACTCCCTTTCTTTCAGTTGTGGTGATGATAATTAACTTGTAGGCACTCCAAGTCCCTCCTAACTTCTTCTTGAATAGTCATTGTGTTGAGCCTTTCACGGCGACTCAACGCATCCGCAACTACGTTCGCCTTCCCAGGATGATATTTGATAGAACAATCTTAGTCTTTGATTAATTTTAGCTATCGCCTTTGTAACATATTGAGTACCTTCTGTGTGAATATGTACTTCAATCTCTTGTGGTCGGTATATATTTCACATTTCTCACCATACAAGTAATGCCTCCAGATTTTTAGTGCAACAAAAACACCAACCAGCTCCAAATCGTGAGTTTGGTATTGCTTTTTGCAATCCCTTAGTTGTCTTGAAGCGTAAGCGATTACTTTTCCATGTTGCATTAACACAGCTCCAAGTCCTTGCTTAGAAGCGTCACTGGAGATTATAAATTTGGCCTTATCATTGGGCAATGAAAGAATTGGTGTAGTTGTTAGCCTCTCCTTCAGTTCTTGAAAGCTCCTTTTGCAATCAGGAGTCCAAGTAAATTTCACGTTCTTCTTGCAATTGGTTAGATTTTTCAGGGGTACAACCAGCTTAGAAAAATATTTGACAAATCTTCGATAATATCCAGCTAAGCCAAGAAAACTCCTAATTTTAGTTGAGGTTGTTGGCTGGGACCATTTCGTGATTGCTTTTATCTTGCTTGGATCCACAGCGACTCCATCCTCGTCAATCACATGACCAAGAAATTTCACCTCTTTAAGCCAAAATTCACATTTAAAGAGTTTGGCATAAAGTTGTTTCTTCCTAAGGATTTCTAGGATAGCCCTTAGGTGTTCCTAGTGCATCTCTGCCATCTTCAAGTATGAGAAACTCATAGTGGCCATATCTAGTTCGGAATGCAGTCTTGGAGACGTCCTCCGCCTTGATCTTTAACTAGTGATAACCAGATCGTAGATCAATCTTTGAGAAATATTTTGCTCTTCTGAGTTAGTCAAACAAGTCGTCGATCCTTGGTGGGGGTATTTATTCTTGATGGTGACCTTATTGAGTTCTCAATAGTCTCTACAAAGTCTCATCGAGCCATCCTTCTTGCATACGAACAGTACAGGGGCTCCCCAAGGAGATACACATGGTCTGATTAGGCCTCAGTTCGGTAATTCCTGTAGTTGTGCCATAAGCTCCTTTAGTTCGAATGGTGTCATACAACACAAAGCTTTGGAAATTAAGGCAGTGTTCGGTACTAAGTCAATCCCATACACGACTTGGGTACCATCAGTAGAGGAAAAACAATAAACATCACATTCATGCAACATTTAACTAAAAATTTAATAGTACATCCTTACAAAAATTTCAAAATGTTAACTTGGAGCGGAAGCTAAACTATTACAATAGATTTAACTATTGTTCCTTAGGTGCTCCTCATAAGCTAAGGTCCAATCAACTCTTCCTTTCTTCTGTTAAAGTGGTACAACATCTAACTCATGCCCTGAAAATCATGAACTAAGCAAGAATGAGCAATTTACGTTCAGCAAATATATAATCATACAGGAAAAGAAAATAAAGTTTCTGAAGCGTGTAAAAGTGATAAAATTCTGTTTGGGTGAAACAACACCGTTGCCTTAGAGTTCTTATAAAAATTTCTAAAGGTCACTGATAATAGCACAATCGTGTGTTCTTTTGTGAATAAAACGACCTCTTATCTGTCAGGGGCTAAATCCGTTGGATCTGCTAACCATACTAGAACAGTGGGCCAGACTGCAGATCGTGTTCTCTTGATTAACTACGTAGTCACAATAAATCATCTAGGTCAAGTGACAAAACACATCAGAACCTTCCCTTTCCTCTTGCCAACCATGTGGCATGTTCCACATTTTATGGAACATAACAGTCTCATGACCCATTTAAGAGATATAACATTCTCACTCATTTGCACGGATATAATATTCAAAAATAACTAATAAATCAAAGCTTAGTTCACTACAAAAAAAATGGCGTTTAGTGACGATCAAATTTTGGTCACTAAAAGGACTTTTGGTGACGAAATCTGGTCACTAAAGTCCTTTAATGACCAGATAATGGCTCGTCACCTACTCGTCATTAAAACTCAGTCACTAAAGGTTTTGGTGAGCATGATTTTGATGGCGGTCACTAAGTTGAGGTCCAAAGAAAGTTGGTCACTAAAACGTAACGTTTAGTGACCAAGGATGTGGTCACAAATTCGGTTACCAAACACTAACGACTGGTCACTAAATTTTTTTCAGGCAGGCCGGATAGTTGAATTGGTGACCAACATCATGACGAAAATTTTGGTCAATCATTTAATAGATTTGTGACCAATAATTAGTCACCACTTATGCCGTCAGTAAACCATTCAAGTAAGACTTCATTGGTGACCACAATTATCGTCACAAAATTATTTATTGTGACAAAAAAAATTGGTACCAAAAGTTCATGATGGTGACCACATTCTTTGTCATCATTTTACATTTGTGAACAATAAGATGGTCAATAAATTTTTTAATAGTAACCGAGAAGTGGTCACCAAAGCTTTTGGTCTTTAATCCTTGCATGTTCACCTTTATTGTCCCTAAAAAAAAATCTAATACTAAACTTCCAATGCAATTTATTACACAAGATATTCCTTTCAATAATAAAGTAAAAATCTTAAAATCCACAATACTCTAATCCACAAGTACTATGTATCGATTACAAACACTATCCAAGTCTAAACACCATATCAAAACACAATTGAGGAATCACTCTCAAATGCTCGCTTTAGCTTGAGATGACAGATGGATGCATATGGCTTTGCTGGTGAGCAAGACGGTGAACACTACCATTCCTTTCCTTTTTGGTTATTGTCCTAGCAACATGTGTGCTCTTCATCTTTAGAATCACCTACAACGAGAACACTCATCTTGGGTTTGACTCGCATTGATGGCTGCAAATTTAACTGCATAACCAAAATTCAACAGTTAAATGAACACAATTGTGTATCTTAACCCTGTCATTCCCTTACAAACTCATTGCAACAGCTAAACGTATCTACGTCTAAGCAAAATTGATGACTAAGAGAAGTACCTTTAGAGAAAAGTCAATAAACCAAAAATTACCATAGGACCCTGCTGCAGAACTGCCATCCCTTTCAAAACTACAATTCAAGGACAAGCCTGCAAAAGCTACTAGGTGCTTAATTTATAGAAAGACACAAACCTGTCGCAACAAGACATCCAATAAAGCATAGCCCCAATGCATAAAAATCAAAACGTTACAAAAGTGAGCGTGTGAAAATTACTTGGATTAAAACCCTCGACAAAGTGCGAACACGGGAGGCGGCTGAACAGCTCTTTGGCGTGTGAAAATTACTTGGATTAAAATTTCTTCCAACCATTTCAAGGAGCATAAAAATAATAATTACAATGAAGTACTTCCCGCAACGTAAAAATAACAGTACGAAAGACTTGCACACTAAAGCAAATCTTACATCTCTTTTTTCTTGTCAACCATTGCGTCAGAATTGTTAGGGTCCATAAATCTCAAATAGTACCTGCAATGAAGTCATGAAGAAACTACATAACTGAAATATATGAACTTAATCTGCCATTTCATTTGACTTGTGGATAAATATGTGCAGAGTGTACCATGTCAATTATGACATCAATTCATGTTCTAACAAATTCTCGCAATCCGATACAGAAAGAAAGCAACAGATAAAGCTACGTACTGTTTTAGTAGACAAACCTAGAGGTGGAATTTACGCTTTAACAAAATCCATAAAAGAATGGCAAGTAGAATGATGATTTGGAATCCTCCAGATTCTGGAAAAATCCAAAATGTCACATATACATGTGTGTGTAAAAAACACCTTTCTATTTAAAAAGATGCTTACAACTCAAAATGAAAGTCAAATCACCATCAACTACGACAGATAAATCCCTAGGAGGTCTACTAACCCTAATGAGAGGCTCTAGAAAGTCCTAATAATGAAACTCCAAATTTAATTCAAAAGTCCGTCACAACCATAGCAGCTGTCAACTTCAAAATTCACAACTGTACAGAAATAGAACTTACAGCACAGTACGTAGATACAGACCTGAGGTCCATGAAGAGATAGTAAATATTATGAATTATATAATTTTCTTCAATTTCAACATTGTTCTACTTTCTTCTCTAGGCACACTTGAAATTGCCAAGATATGGAAGAATATCTTTAAGAAATTCCCAGAGACGTCAAAATTTTTAGTCATTATAAGGTGTTTTAGATATCAAAAGTATACGCATTATGAGAGCATTAATATCGAACCATATGTGGTCATAAAGATGGATCTCAAGTATCGAACAGTAAAGTAGCAGTGGTAGTTCTATGTATAACCATGTTATTTATCCAAAATAACTGTGTTCTCAGACCATATCTTATATTACTATTCCACACCGACAGCTCGGACATAGGACATGACTAATCCATATCTCAGCCTACTTTATACTAACTTTGAAGTGCATATTGCTAATTGTATATCCAAGAGTAAATGATTTGAAAAATATACAACAATGGCAAATGACGAGTTAAGGTAAGTTGGTTGCAAATTATTTTTAAGGGAGAGCACAAAAGTACAAGCTGCAGGGGTCAGATGAGGGTTACTTATGACACTAGCTTTCAAATTTGAAAAGAATAAGACATATGGCCTCTTCAATGACCTGACTTGCAACGAAGCTTTTGAACTATCGAATAATCTTCAGCTCCAGACTACATTACAAACACTGTACTAATCCAGCAATTGAAGTATTAAACAAAATGGTTCAATTTCTCTGGCGTAAAAATTTATTGGATCAGGTTGCATAAGAACTTAATCAGCAAACTTATTGTCTGTCCTATAAGCTCATCAAAAGGATTATAAGAATAAGAGAGCAACTAGATGGCCTTATCCAATCAGATTAAAGAAATTCGAAGTCACAAAATGATAGAATGAGAAACTCTGTGTGTGTGTCTCTGAGTGTGTGTTTTATTTTTCTGAAATAGATGTAGTGGTCTTCTCTTTCACTTCACTCTCCTCATCTATATGCACCAAGCACCAAGGACAGACGAACAAGGTTGTCCCATCTGTGAAGCCACCAAACAGTTTCCAATATCATGGACATCAAGCTCCCTTTTTAAGTTATTTTCTTATACTACATCTTCACAAAGTAGAGAGTAAAAATTTCTGACCATACAGAGTACTTATTACATTTAAATGAATTGCACAAATGATTCTATAAAAACCATTTACCAGCAAGAGCCAACCCACTGCGGCATGGAGTTTTTTTCACACCTGGCAGGCTTTCCAGACAAGGGATCATTAGTTCTAACCTGAAGATTGGATGCCCAAAATATGAAAATGAATGGCATAATAGTAAAAACTATCATAATCCTAATCAAAGCATATTAATGATTAAGAATTTTTAAGAAAACATAACTAGATGGAGTGAACTTCTTCAAGTCTTCAACCCGTTAGACAATTACAAATCTTATACAAAAATTGCTTAGTCATAAAACTACAGAATTTTAACATATATTGTCAATGAATTAAAAGAAAGCATACCCATGAATGTTCTTTTGAAAGTGGTGGATCCCCTGTCCTGGTGGGAGTGAAATCATCCAATTCAGGGAGGGTAAGGGGAAGATCAGTTTCCTGAATCGGAACAGTTTCATTGGTATCGTCTAGGAAAACAACTGGAATGGGCTCTCCCAATACCATTGTCGGGAAAAAAGCCAATCCCTCAACTTGAAATTTACCTGTAAAACATATATATTATTGTGGAACCCCAGAAAACATGAAGAACAACAAAACTTGGTCCTTCCCTTCACAAATCAAAACAGTGTTCTTCCAACCCTAAAAGGAAAAAAGAAAAATGAGAAAAAAACAAGAAAAGGAAAGCACGTGTTCAAAAGTATAATATTTTCTTGTACAATCACTATGCATACCTTTCTATTTCCATTTCCAGTTTCCTCAACCCACTCAATGACCTTGGAAGAAGCTTCTTTGCTAGGCAAGCCATTTATGTCCAGCCCTGAAATTGAGCATACAAAATCAATTCATCAAAAATGAAAATTTTCATGCTCAGTTTACTCACAACTAAAAGTCTCACCACCGGTCAGAATTAGTGTAGATACATATATAATTTATAAACGCATTCAAAACAAATATAACTCATCGAAGGTCAAGAAGGGACTAAGAAAATCAAAACCCTCAAAATTAACAGTAATACATGAAACCCTAAATTGATTTCAAAACTGAAAATTCCAATTCCAATTTCAATATCAAATCTCTAATAAGATTTAACATAAAATGTAATTAAATTGAGATCTGATCTAGAAAACATATAACGATAATGTATATGTACGAAGATAAAAAGAAAACAAGAGTAATAAGTACAGATATATGCAGAGCATACACGCATCATCGTGGCCGCCAGATGAACCAAAACTCCTCCTGGAAGCCGGAGTTGCGCTCTGACCGCCTAGAAGGCCGGTCCGTAAGCTAGATCTCACCATCGCCGACGCCATTTTTATCTCTCTCTACTTCTCTTCGCTATCTCAATACTACGACGAGAGATTAGAAACAAAAGTTCGCCCTCAATTTATACCCCTGATTTATTTATTTTTTATTTTTATGTTTTCCTAATTAACAAAAGCATCTTTTCACTTATGGAGAAAACCAAAGTGCATAAAATATTTCTATTATCAAATTATAAATTTCAATTTGACCATTGATTGTTGATTTATTCATTTTATAAAATACTACATCTTTCTTTGCTGAAAATGATAACTTATATAATTTGCACACTTTTAAGAAAGATATTTCAAAGAAAAAAGGTTACATATAATAATTCTTATATATCAAAGAAATAAGGTTACACATGATAACTTTTTTTGCGACTTGTTTTGTACCAAACTTTATAAAACATGCACCATTAAAAATTTTCATCAATCACTCGTTAAATTTAATATAAAATACACTTATATGAATCACAAATATAATTTTTAAATAAATAAAATACTCGGTTTATGTCATATGCAAATTTGGTCAGGAAAATTCAAAGAGAATTTCTTATTAAAATAAATACTAAAAATTGATTGTTGTGTTCATGTTTCATGCATAAGATTGCATTCTTTTTAATACTCTATTTATTACATTTTACATAATATTATGAAAATTTTTGTATAATTTTTTTGGTTCTATTATTATTGCTTAATATGGAGGGTTATAGTAAAAAAAAAAAAATAGTACCTTTTTTTTTATGAAAATGTTATCACTAATATGACAAACAAAAAACTAATATATCATAAAATTGTATGTTATTATAAAGTAAAAAAAAATTACTATACGTTATTATATTAGAAAATTATATAGAGTGAAGATACATTTTTTCACCAAAAATTTTAGTGACCAACATCTCCATGGTCAAGAAGTCTTAGGGGAAAATCTACCTGTCTTATGTTTCGGGAACACAACCAGGCCATTTAGTAACCAAGCATAACTTCTGGTCACTAATACTCTGGCGGGCTTATTTCTTGCCAACCCTTAGTGACCAAAATGGTTGTCACTACTCATCTTAAGTTTAGTGACCAGGATCTCTAATCACTAAAAGAAAATTCATTGATGATACCAAGATGTGATCACCAAATTTGGTCACTATTTAGACCCGCTGGCTCCCGCCACAACAATAGTGACGAACTCATTGACCACTTTCTTGTCTTGGTCACTAAATTTATTTGTTCACCAATATTTGGTGACCAAGAATAAAATTATGTCACAAAATGTTACTTTTGGTGAGCAGAATGTTGTTCGTCACTAAAAGCCATTTTTTTTGTAGTGGTTATGTCCATGCACATGTATTCATATCATGCTAGCAGAAATTAAAGCATAGCATTCTGATTCACCAGGAAATTTAAACATAAAAGTCATAATCTTGTACGCATGTCGAAACAATTGATGATGCGTTTAATTGAAATAAGCATAAGAGTGAGTATATACTTTCCTTTGTCCTTAGTTGAACTAATCTAATTCACTTGTTTGGTGAAATACCTCTGTAAAATATGTATATTGACATAACATGAGAATCTATGCTTTAAATATAAATGTGAGTATATATAGATGTGATGTCCATGCATTTCTTATATCTTTGATGTTTTAGTTAATCATTTGTTATGTTGGGATTGTATTTTTAAATTAAACAAGTTTGAGAGATTTTTCAAATTGTTATTTAGTCACTTGTAGGCTTCCATATAATTTAGTTTGAATTTATTGGAAATCTGCATATTAATCATTTATTAAGTAAAACTTAGTTTAAGTGAATTTAAAAATACTTAGGATTATCAATTAATTAGGATTATTTTAAAGAATTCCTTAATTGTTTGCGACAAAATAAGACTTGATTACTTAACAAAAAAATAAATAAAAAAAAATAAGACTTGATATGTGAAGGACAAACTGTGCATCAGTGGATAACCAATGAGGCACAAAAGTGGCATCAGGGAATAAGATGACTATTAGGGGATAGTCATCAGGGGATGCATTTGTTCGTCAGGGGATGATTTCTCGGCCATCAGGGGATAGGTTCTCAGTCATCATGGGATAGTTCTTCGGTCGTTAGGGGATGAGTTTAATCCATCAGGGGATAATTTTGACTCATCAAAGTACAACTTTAATCCATCAAGGGATTATTTTTATTGATCAGAGTATAGCTTTGCTCAACAGGGAACATATTTCACTCGTCAAGGGATATTTTCAGCCCGTCAGGGGATAATTTTTAGCCTGTCAGGGGATGATTTTTCCATCTGTGACTAACACATTCCTTAGGTTATAATGTGTTCATCAGGGAATATCATGTTTATCATCGGGTATACCTCTATTAGAGACTAATTTTTACCTCTCTCGGGTACTAAGCTTGAACTGTCGGAGACTAACAGTTTACACTGTTAAAGACTATTCTATCAGAGACTAGCAGTTTATACTATTGGAGACTAACAATTTACACTATCAGAGACGAATAGTTTATACTTTCGGAGAGTAGCCATTTGTACTATTGGAGACTAGCAGTTTATTCTATTGGAGACTAATATTTGTACTACCGAAGACTAGTAGTTTGTATTATCGGAGACTAGCAGCTTACACTCTTGGAGACTAATATTTGTACTATTGGAGACTAGTAGCTTTACTATCGGTGACTAGCAGTTTACACTCTCAAAGACTATTATTTGTACTATCAAAGACTAGCAGTTTACACTTTCTGAGACTAATATTTGTATTGTCGGAGACTAACTTTTTAAATTTTGAAGACTAAAATTTTTATCCTGTCGAAAACTAATATTTTTAGCTTATCAGAGACTAACTTTTAGCCTATCAGAGAATAACTCTGACCTACAAGAGAGTAAGTTAAAACTTGTCTCTATTACATAGGAAAACTTTTCATTTATTAAGGGATGATGTTTGTCAATAGATAAACCTTACTTAGGGCATTCCCTCATCATCTTTTCTGTAGTGTGTATCATTTCTTCTCACAACACATATACACACAGTTGCAAATAAATACTACTGCAGTGTACTACAACTTCTATATTACAGAGTTATATAGTTCTTGAATCCTTATTCTATATCTTTAGAGAGATTGAGAGAGAAAAAATGAGTATTCCTTCTTATTTTATTATTCTTATGGACATTGTTAAACTTCAGGAACTCTGATTGTCTAAAACACAAACATGGTGTTTTTAAAGGGTTTTAACTACTGATATAAAAATAGTTTGGAAGTTAATATAGTTTGTATAGTTGGTATGTTTCAATATTTCTTATTCTTTTCTTTTAGCGTGCAAAACTAATAACTCTTGATGTTATGGGTATGTTATTAAAACATGCTTTTTGAACAAAGTATTTTACAATATGATATGAATGAATAAGGACAGAAATCAAAACGGAACAAAGCATACAATGGGTAGAAACCTCTTACCTCCTTAAGGTTTAAAGAAGGAATTAGAATACTCGTGATGCTCTTGAAAAGGACAACTACTCTTTGAAAAGGAAGAATGAAATTGATGTGGGTGTCGGGTAGAGAGAATTCTTTGAAGTGAGGCAAGGACTATACCTCAGGTGATGTAATTATAGTGCTTGCAAATCAACGAGAGTAGTTGGGATCATTTTGATGAATAATTCTCAATCATTGGTTGGATTGGCTGAAAATATGCTTTTGTAGTGAAGTGATTGGCTAGCTTGGTCGACGTAGCTACTGCTAAAATATTAGCAAATCACTTATAATAGCCAACATTCAGTTGGACAGAAAAACTTTTCTTGTTGGTATCCTTACACAACAAATATCCTTTTAAAAAATATATATATATGTACACGCATAACCAGGTTAGTAACCATGGTTAGATTGCACAGTTAAGTTGATTCATTAGTGGATACATTGTATGCAACCAACTTCCTGATATTTTGTGACTACATGCCTTGTATATAGTCAACAATTCATGTTGGAGCTTCTCCTGTAGTGTTTTCCCAGATTTCTATTTTCTTTTTGTTCATACTTGATTAAAATAATCGTTTAAAGATTGGAATTAATATATTCACATCACTTTTGGTAGAGTACTTATACATCAACTTATAATAATCAATTTTAGACATCGCATTAACATAAAAACTCATGCATTAATATTCATACATTATAGGAATTAATCCTATTTACATTTTTTTCCTATTTAATAGTCTAGGTCCTCACATCAGCTCTACTTATAATGATGGTTGCATTAATCTCTTTGTTTGTTCTTTGGATTCTCTCAAACTTAGACATCAAACTGTTTAAATTATTATCCTCATTTACAACTCTCCCCTTACCTTGATCAACATGAATTTCAGTACTCATTCTTTCCTGACTACTCTCCCTCTTTTTGACATCAGCATCTTTAGGGTGAGAAAAAGAACTAGCTAGAGAAGGGGTTGACTCGGAGAATGAGTTTTTTGAGCTCCTGAATGTCCTCATATAATTGAGAGCGAAAATTATAAGAGATTAAACAGTAGATTATTCAACTTAAAGGCACTTCTTAGTGTTAGACTACTCATGAAGTTTCATCTCTATTGAGTTAAGCATCATCTTAGGAAGGTGACCTTCATAACATTTTTGGATCTTCTCTACTTCTATTTCCATTCTGGTTTGGACATTCTTGAATTCAGTCTTGAAAGTATTGATCATGAAGTGTTGGAGCTTCATATTTCTCTTGTCTGATTTGATCAATTCCTCATAAACTGCTGTTGTAGTGAGATCAACTGCACTGGTCCCTAATGTGACTAGATAATCTTGTCTGAGCTATGCAGTTGCCTCATCCAAAGTGTTTGTGAAGCTTGCATCTACCCAAGCATCCACATTCTCTTCAAATTCCTCTTCAGCCACAAGTACATCTGCAGTATGTGTCTTCAATGCTGATAGTCGATCGTGATGTTGTTGAAGATCATACAGTACTTCAAAGTCTTCTTTGACATTTTTCATAGCATTTGAAGTGTTGTATCCCCTGGTTGAGAGCTTCTCTCATTATCCTCTATTATTTAATTAACAGTAGGATTAGAAAATAAATAAAGTTCACTAGAAGAAGGTGTATAAACAGGTTGAAGAAATTCAGTTGCTGAAAACTGATATTTCTCTCTTTTATTTTCTTCAAGGATCTTATCCTTGCTTACACCTTCTCTTTTTTTCCTATAGTTGGACATCCAGACTCTCTTTCTCTCCTTTTTCCAAACTTACTAAAGCTTGACTCTTTTGATTTTCACTCATCTTTCTTCTTCTCAGTCAAGAGCCTGGCTCTCACTAATTATTCTCTCTACCTCACTAATTTGGGAATGTGCACTCATTCCTAACGAAAAAGGAGGTCAAGAAGAATTATCCATGGCACCTACAAGAAGGGGTAACTTTAATAAAGATGTGGTTAGGGTTCTCTCCAAGGTAAGTAATTGAGCCACTGGATGGATAATTATAACTTGAGAATTGACTGCACTTGTACTTTGAACAAGTGCTTCTTGTGTGTTAGTCTCTGATGTAATACAAGCATTAGTCACTGGTGTAGAGCTAGTCTCTTATGGGTGACTAGTCTCTGACCAATCCATTTGAGAACTAGTCTTTGATGGTTTTGCTTGATCTACTCTAAATGTTGGCTCTTCTTGGAAAACATCAAGAAGATTTGAACCTTGAGGTTCTGAAGAATCAAGAATAGGAGAACAAGGAGTAAAAATTGCAGATTGGAGTGTTGGCTGCTCCTCAGGAATTGAAATTTGAGGAACATCAAGTTAAGTAGACTCAGTGTGTGCTCTCACAATGTCACTCTTTCTTTTAGCTCTCCACTCATATTGGCTTATCTTCTATTGTTGTACAGAAGATTGTGCAAACTCTTTATATGTTGCTCCTAGTTGGAAACTATCTTCAATGTCATCATCATTTTGGGAGGATGGTTATAGTCTGTTGCTTTCCCTTTTAACCTCCATTGCCTTTTAAGAAATAATAGATTTCTTTTGTCTAAGGGTAATTGATCTCTTCTTTCTCTGAGGAGTCACCTTAACCTCCTTTGCTACCTCAACCTCATTGCCACCCTCGTTTATTTTTCTTTTGATGGGTAATTTTGTGGCTTTCTTTGTTTTTGCAACCATAGTCTTTTGAGAGTCTATGAAGGGGGCTGAAGATTGTTGTTGTGAAGTTGTTGGAGGATTAGTTAGGTTTATTGTTTATTGTTCACGGTCCTCAAGGAAAGACAAAGAGTAAAGGTTGGGAAGCCTAGCTATGAGAAGTGATCTCATAGTAGGAGAATAGGAGATAGGAAGCATTACCTTTGTAGCTTTCCTTTTTACATCAAAGAAGATTCTCTTGCACTGCGTCACTGTAGGAATAATTTTCATACTAGTGATATTTATATTACGAATTAAATGATTATCAATCATCATTAAAAACCTAGCATGATAAATTTTTACTTCTATCAATAGTTTTAAGTTTAGCTATTAAGCTTTTTCAGAATCAACAACCCTAAAGTTATGTGCCTATCATACAAAACAAAATATACAAGTTATTGTGTGAGTGTAGTGATGGCATCATAACCATTGCATTTAGAAGTGAATGCCTTGGTGATAATGTCAAAAAATAATGACCATTCATGTCTAAGATGAGGTCTAGTTGTTGAACCTATAAATGTAATTTCTTCATAATAGTGCAGGTTCCTAAACATGGGATATATTTCCTCATTAGAGGCATGAGCATCATAGTTATCATGAATAGGAAAGTATAGAGCTTTATTAACTATTTCATGAGTAATATTATAAGAGACATTATCATATGTAAAGGTTACCACAAGAAAGTCATCACTCTCATCTTGAATGACTACAGTGGACCACATGAAAGTAATGATGTGAGCGGCCTAAGTGGGAGCATCGTAAATGGTATGTGCCTATATTGAAGCTTAAAGAAAATTCATGAATGGATGATATTGTGCTTCAAACTTGTTCTTGTCGGACACTGCAGCATGGTTGGTTTTGATGAAGTAGAAGTCGCCGAACTTTAAGCATACATTCTTGGATGCCATTGTTTATACCTATGAAAAAGTTGAAGGTATTCTTTGCAAAAGGTTAAATCACATAGATATCAGAGGGAGATAGAGCATTGTGAGTTGAATAAAATTGTAATTGAATTTGATTTGAGCCCTTACTAGGGTTTAAAAACGATAGCAATTCTTTAGATAATGATTAGCTTTCAGAGACTAAGAATATGGTTAATTACTCTTTTGTCCTTTCTAAAGTAAGTTATCAGATTATCTTAATCTTAGATAATGATCAGCTTTCAGAAGCAATAACTCTACCTTTATATTCCCCTCCAAACTCAATATCCTCAAGAAACCTAGCATTACCAGTCCCGAAAAAGACCTAGTAGTGGGATTATAAAACTTGAAGTCCCGAGAGCATTCTACATATCCAGCAAAATAATAACTGACCGTCTTTGAGTCCAATTTCTTTTCAAATGGCCGATATGGCCTTGCCTCAGCTGGACAACCCCAAATGTGTAAGTGTTGAATACTAGGAATTTTGCCTGTCTATAATTCATAAGGGGTCTTGGTCACTACTTTTGTTGGAACCCTATTAAAGATGTAAACTGTAATCTTTAATGCTTATCCCCAAAGTAATTCAGGAAAAGAAAAATGATTTATCATAGTTCTAACCATATCTTTAAGAGTCTGATTTCGTCTCTCAACACCATTCATACTAGGTTTTCCCGAGATGGTATATTGAGGAACAGTTCCACACTCCTTAAGGAAGTTAGAAAGGGCCTGGACGTTGTTCTCCTGATCTGTCATATCTATTGTAGTATTCACCACCATGATCAGATTTGGCAGCCTTTATTTTCTTACGTAATTGAAGTTTAACTTTAGTCTTGAATTCTTTAAACACGTCCAGAGGTTGTGACTTCTCATGTATTAAGTATAGGTAACCATATCTAGAGTAATTGTCTATAAATGTAATAAAATACTGTTAACCGTTCCAAGAAGCTATAGGGTGTGACGACCCCATAATCCCATACCGGACTAGGGCATCATCATAAGAAGGTAAAGATAACCATTCATCCATTCATAAATAAATACTGAATAAAAAAAAACAGCATTTAAGAATTATTACAACCCAAGAATTAAGTGATTACAGCGGAAGCTATTACATCAATTCTTAGTAACAAAATACTCTCATTAACTCTTCAAACGTCTTCCTTCTTTCCTTCATCAGTTCTATCAAAAGGATAAACACTTAGTAGCTTATCATCTTTGCTTTCCCCTTGTCCGAGGGTTCAGCTTTAGCTTTCTGTCCTGCAAATCATTAACATTCAATATCGGTGAGCGTTTTATGCCCAACAAGTATATACACATTGAGGAAAGATATGAATAATTCAATGAATTACATCCGGAATCAAGGAGAGAAATTCAAATTCTGTTTGTGAGGCTTGGTGAAGCAATACCAAGACCTCGGAAACCTTCAAAAATCCTTGAGGATTCACTGATGATATACAACTTGTGATCCTCCCTTGAAGAAAGTCAGGTATACACCTGATTATAACTCTTCAATTATCCAACGGGGGCTACACCCGTGGATCTGCTAACCATACAGTACACAGCTGGCCAGGCTGGACCGCATGATCCCTCTGAGTGACTACGTAGTCAAATAACATTTCCTCTTGGTCAGGTGAAGAACACATCAGCACCTTTCCTTTCCTCTTGCCAGCCATGTGGCATAACCCCCATAAGGGGCATCATTCACATTCTCGTTGCATAGACATAAGATTGAAAACATAGCTGAAATTCAAAGCTCATTTATATCCATGCATCATCATTCATATCATGCTAGCAGAATCAAAAGCATAGCATGCTCATGCATCAGAACAATGAAAGTATAAATCCAACCTTCTACGCATATCGAAGCAAATGATAATGCGTTAAACTGAAATAAGTATGAGATTGTGAATATACTTGCCTCAGTCCTTTGCTTACGACCAATTTTAATTTACTCGTGAGTGGAAAGTTCTGTAGGAATATACATATCACAAGATGAATTTATTATCTGGGTTAAAATATGAGGGAGAAATGCACATGTGATGTCCTTAACTTTTAATCATCTCAATCTGGTATGAAGCTATTGAGGTTAAGAAATCAATTCAAACATCTTAAAATAATTTAAGAAAATAGCATTTTATAGTTTTAAAACAAACTGCGCATCAGGGAGGTACTACGCTTTAACTCACTGGAGACTAGTAACCCATCGGGGATTATCAGCCCTTCGGGGATTATCAACCCATCGGGGATTATCAGCCCTTCGGGGATTATCAACCCATCGGGGATTATTAACCCATCGGGAATTATTAACCCATCGGGGATTAACTCATCAGGGATTAACTCATCGGGGATTAATCGGGGATT
>CM025786.1:41694573-41722585 GCA_014636745.2 Centella asiatica
CCCCCCCCCCCCCCCCCCCTTCTACAAACACTTGTGCTAATATTGCACTAACATCTATAAGCTCCAACTAGAGTTCCTTGAGTTTTCCAACAAGATTAGACATCCTAGTGATGTACTCACTTATGTTCCCTTTTCCTTTATACTTCATGATAACGAGTTTTGACAAAATGTTACTTGTTTCAGACTTTTCATTTTTAGCAAAATATTGCTCAATTTCATTGAGGAACCTTTTGGCATTAGTGCTCTCAGTAATAGAGCCCTGAAATCCTGTTGGAATTGTTCACTTCATGATCGCTAGTGTGAGGACCCAGAATTTTAAATAAGAATAAAGTGTAAATAGGACTAATTTCCTATGTTGTCTGAATATTTAATGCATGAATTTTACGTCAATGTGATGTCCAAAATAATCGATTATTATAAGTTGGTAATATGAATATATCAATCCCAATTTTTAATTGATTATTTTAATCAAGTGGGAACAAGAAAGAGGAAAGACCTTGGGAAACACATGACAAAAGAGAAAAATGGCAATGTAAATTCTTGATCAAGGACTATTGTATGTTGATAATATAACCACAATATTTCAAGAAGTTGTTTGCATGTAATGTCTCCACTGATGAACCAACTTAACTGTACAGTCTAACCACGGTTACCAACCTGGTTGTACATATACTTGTTTTTTAAAAGAATACTTGTTGTCCAAGGATACCTACAAGAGAAGTTTTTCTGTCCAATTGAATATCAGCTATTTTAAGTGATTGGATAGTATTTTGGCAGCCGCTACACCGGCCAAGCTAGCCAATCACATCACCCTAAAGACATAACTCTAGCCAACAATTGAGAATTTTTCATCAAAATGATCCAACTGCTCTAGTTGCTTTACAAGCACTATAAATATATCACCCCAGGTGCAATCCTAGCCTCACTTCCAAAAAATTCTCTCTTTTCGACACCCACATAAATTTCATTCTTCTTTTTCAAGAACAGTTGTCCTTTTCAAGAGTAGAATGAGAATTCCAATTCCTTCTTTAAAACTTAAAGAGGTAAGAGCTTTATACCAATCATATGCTCTGTTCAATTTTGATTTTTGTCCTTATTTATTCATATCATGTTGTAAAACACTTTCTTCAAAAAGCATGTTTTAAAAACATACCTTTAACATCAGGAGTTATTAGTTTTGCATGCTAAAAGAAAAGAATAAAGAAAATATTGAATGACCTAAGTAAGGTTATCTATTGATAACACCAATCATTAAAGAATGAAAAAGTCACCACTTTAACCGAGACAACCTCTAAGCTTAGTCTTTTACAGTTCAGAATTTGTCTCTAATAGAGTATAAAAAATTTAGTCTCTAGTATATAAATTAGTCTCCGAGAGATTATAAGTTAATCTCCGACAGTATATAAATTAGTCTCTCATAACATAAAATATTATTCTCCGACAACTTAAAATATTAGTCTCCGATGAACAAATTTTGTTAGTCTGCGATAGGTAAAATTTCCTAGTCTCCGAGAGACAAAAATACTATCTCCAATGAGTTTTGCACTGACCTCTTGAGTTTGGCATTGAACAAGTTATCCACCAATGAGTTTGGAGCTGACTTGTTGAGTTTGGCCATGGCTTATGAGTTTGGCGACAACCAAAAGAGATTAGAGACAACCAAGAGACTTTGGTGGTAGTCAAATAGATTACCAACGAGTTTGGCAATGAACAAAATTTATCCACTGATGAGAAATTTATCCCTTGACAGTTGAATTATCCCCTGGCGGTTGAATTATCCCCTAATGGTCGAATTATCCCCTGACGATTGAATTATCCCCTGACGAGTAAATTATCCACTAAAAAGAAATTTATTCCCTGACGGGTGAATTATCCCCTGATGAATGGATTATCCCCTGACGGGTAAATTTATCCCCTGATGGACCAAAATTTATCCCCTGATGAATAATATGAATATTTAACAGTCTAAAAAATCTTTTTTAAATTAAAAGTCTTAATTTTCAACACATCAAATAATTAAATTAAAACATCAAAGAGATAAAAAAAATGCACTGTGACGGCCCCAAAAATCTTGTACCGGACTTTTGGGCACCGTTAAAAATTCACAATAGAAAATATCATCATCTAAGCATGCATATAATGAGAGATAAGAGAAATATATTCTCTATTACATAACCAAAGATAATAGTTTTACAACGGAAGTTCGTGAGGGCCCATGGGCCTTACAATCTAAACATTTCTATAATATCTTCACACTTCACCCTTCCTCTAAAAGCCATCTATAGGAGAGCGATTAAGAAACGTTCATCATGCCATCCTTGCTTTGCCTTTATTGTCGGGTCAGCCTTCTCACCATAACTTGTAGAACATATCATAACAATCCATATGAGCAATTTATGCTCAGCAAGTATATATTCAAATGTTGGGGAAGCCTTGAAAAATAGATCATTTATAGGGTTTAAGTGTTTGTGAGGTTAAGCGAAAACAATGTCGGCACCTCCTGATAATTTGATAAACATATAGCTTTCAGCGTCCCCAAATGATAACGAGAGATTTGACCCATGAAAGAAATCTTGAATCATACACATGCGCCTTATAAACAAGTCCATTTGGCGCACGTGCCCTTAGGAACTTCATATCAGATAATGTATCAGCTGGCCAACCTGACTACCGTCTGACTTCATCATAATGATATACGTAGTCAAGTAGAAATCTTTTATCTATGAGGGTTCGGTCATCGATGCCTCAATTTCCATCCCCTATCATTCATTAGTCTTTAGTTACCCATACGGATATACTTTACACATGAAGGGGGTGGGGGTGAGAATAATTAAATCTTGATATATCCGTATAGGATTTTCCTTGGCGTGTTAGTGAATTTGAAAAGCTAATATCCACCCAAAGAATGCTTGATTCTAATATAATATCTTTCACGTACATCAGATCAAAAGATCGTATGCTACTTATCTTTGAAAAATTTAAATCATGAAGGTTGACATAATACTGGATATTTACGTATATCGAATGAATGATAATACGTATTAAATGAAAAAGAAGGAGTGAGTATATACTTGCCTTGGTCCTTAACTAGTTCTAAATTCAAAACACTAGTGAGTGAGAGATTCTGTAAAACATGATTGTTGATATGACACGAGAAATCTATGCCTTGGAAATAAATAGGAGAATGCGCATATGTGATGTCATTATAATTTAATGTTTTAATCTGACATCTGAAATGTTGAGGTTCATCAATTAATCTTAAGTAATTGGAGAAAATAATAATTCACACTTTGAAGCTAGATTGCGCAGCAGTGGGTAATTTACCCGTCAGAGGATGACTTGTCATCAGTGGATAGATGACTTGTCATCAGTGGATAAATCACTTAGTCATCAGGGAACGGTCTTCGGTCATCAAGGGATGATCTTCGACCATCAGGGGATGAAATTTATTCATCAGCGGATAGCCATCAGGGGATGACTTACCCATCAGGGGATAAGCCACCTGTCAGGGGATGACTTACCCATCAGGGGATGACTTGCCCATCTGGGGATAACCATCAGGGAATAACTTTCCTATCAAGGAATGACTTTCCCATCAAGGAATGAATTTCCCATTAAGGGATGATTTTCTTCATCGCCAAACTTAAAAAGGCATCACAAATATCACATATGCACATACTCACATTTATACTTAAAGCATAGATTCTCATGGTATGTCAACATACATATTTTACAGAGGTATTTCACCAAGCAAGTGAATTAGATTAGCAACTAAAAACAAAGGCAAGTATATTCTCACTCTTATGCTTATTTCAGTTAAACTCATCAATTGATTTGACATGCGTACAAGGTTATGACTTTTTTGTTTGAATTTCCTTGTGAATCAGAATGGTATGCTTTAATTTTCGCTAGCATGATATGAATGAAAGTGCATGGATATAACTGAGCTTTGATTTATCAGTTATTTTTCAATATTATATTTGTGCAAATGAATGAAACTGTTATGTTTCAAGTGGGGAGACTGTTATGTTCCTTAAAATGTGGAAGATGCCACGTAGTTGGCAAGAGGAAAGAGAATGTGCGGATGTGTTCTATCACCTGACCTAGATGTAACTACAAGTCACCTGACCTCGATGTAAATTAACTACAGGACCATGTTGTACAGTCTGGCTCACTGATTACGATATGGTTAGTAGATCCAACAGGTTTAGCTCCCAATGGATAAAAGGTCATTTTATTCAAGAAGGATCATATGATTGTGTTATCATTTAAGATCCTTAAAAGTTTTATGAGAATTCTGAGGTGATGGTATTGCTTCACCCAAACCTCACAAACAAAATTATGCTATTGATTAATTTCTTCAGAGATTATATTTTCTTTTCCTCTGTGTTTATATACTTGTTGAGTGTAAATCGCTCATTCTTGTTTAGTTCATAATTTTAGGACCTGAGTGAGGCACTATACTTTAACGGTAAAGGAAGGGAATTAATGAAGTAGCCTAAAAAAGAACACCTAAGGAGGATAGTTATGACTGTTGTAATAGAATAGTTTCCACTGCAGGATTTGTACTCTGAAATTTGTAAGAATGTACAAATAATACTTGGTATATTAATGTTGTATGAATGTATTATTGTTTGTTCTCCTTCTATTCATAGTTGGTATCAGAGCAATGTCTGGTCGGAAGTGTTTCACGAGGAACATTGCCCAGGAAGCAACATCCATACTCAGAAAAGTGCCACAGAACATTTTGGATTCTATGAATAGGAGATAGTAGAAATAAAGAATGTTTTGGGATAAAGGAATAAAGAGTAGTAGCAAATTAGTCCCAGGATCTGAGTAATAAAGGTTTAAGGATACTAATGAGTAATAAAAATTGTTCTATACTTGAGGTTTTAAGGAATTAAGTGATGAGTTATTAATTTTAGCACCTACAAGGTCAAGAGGAATATTTTCTAACATCTGTTAATTATATAGATCATATCGGGAGGGAGACCAGGTAGGCTAATAAAGAATGCCCCACCTCAAGAACTAACGAGGACCAAGAGAGGAACATGAGAGGAAGGGAATGTAGACCCAAATCAGAACCTTAGGAATAACAACGCAGGGTTTTTCAATGACACCGTGTTAGTTAAGGATTATGTCTCTGGAAATACCATAGAGGAAGGTAATATTAATGCAAAGAATAATGATGCAAGGAAGGATAATGATGAAGTAGAAGACAACAATGCTCTACCACACAATAGTGCTGCAAACCAGTGCAATAGAAATAATGCCACGAATTCCCTCGGGACCAAAATGGCTTAGTTCTTTTAAATGTTCCAAGCAGCCATGTAGGCTACGTAAGCAACTCAAGCACCAATGTTGTTCCACTCTAGACAAGACCGCCACCAAAATAGCTACCCTATGGAAGAATTTGTTTCACCTGCGGATCGGAGGGGCATATGTCACCCAACTTCCCATGACAGTTCATCTATAAGCTATTACTTACAACATGACAGTTCAAGATACAATGGCTTCAGATGACGTAGTAATAAGTACACTACTTGTTAATTCACTACCTGCTTATGTTCTATTTGTTTCTGGTGCTACTCAAAGTTTTATTTCTCAACGGTTAGCTAAGACTATGTTAGACTTACCTGAACGTTTAGCAAATCCGCAAGAAGTGGTTGTCGCAAATCACAAAACTGTGAATATCCACCATGTATACCCCAATTATAGTATCAAAATAGACCACCATAAATTCTTTGCCAACTTAATTCCTTTTCCATTGGAGAGTTCGACGTTATCTTTGGAATGGACTGGTTATGTAAATACCAGGCCAACATCCTGTAGAAGAAAGTGAGTTGTTCTGTGTATCCGAGAGAAAGTAAAGGTTTTGTTTCATGGCACCAAAATGGTTAAATCATTGTCTTTCTTAACCATAGTCTAAAAAAAAAGGATGATTCAAAAAGGTTGAAAAGTATTCTTGGAATATGTCCATGACACCAAGAAGGAGGAAGTGAAAATTGAAGAAATACCTATTGTAAATGAATTTTCTGATGTATTTCCCAAAGAATTACCAGGACTACCACCTGATCGTGAACTAAACTTTGGAATTGACCTGGTGCTTGGCACTGTTCCGATTTCCAAAACTCTGTACAGGATGGCACTATCCGAATTGAAAGAGCTTATGGCACAATTGCAGGAGTTACTGGACTAAGGTCTAATCAGGCCAAGTGTATCCCCTTGGGGAGCCCCTATTTTATTTGTGCGTAAGAAATATGGTTCGATGAGACTTTGTATAGACTATCGAGAACTTAACAAAGTCACCATCAAGAATAAGTACCCGTTACCAAGGATCGACGACTTGTTCGACCAATTGAAAGGAGGAAAATATTTCTCAAAGATTGATTTTCGATCCGGTTATCATCAGTTAAAAATTAAGGCGGAGGATGCCTCTAAGTTTGCTTTTCGAACCAGATATGACCACTATGAATTTTTCATAATGCCATTCGGTTTGACAAATGCACCAGGCACGTTTATGGATTTAATGAACTGAGTATTTAAACCTTTTCCTGACAAGTTTGTCATTGCATTCATCGATGACATTCTGATATACTTAAAGACCATAGAAGAACACGAGGAACACCTAAGGACTACCCTTGAAATTCTTAGGAAGAAGCAACTATATGCCAAATTCTCTAAATGTGAATTCTGGTTGAGCGAAATAAAATTTCTTGGTCATGTGATCAATGAAAATGGAGTCATTATGGACCCTAGCAAGATAGAAGCAATCACGAAATGGCCCCAGTCGACAACCCTGACTGAAGTTAGAAGCTTTCTTGGCTTAGCTGGATATTATCAAAGATTTGTAAAAGATTTCTCTAAACTGGTTGTATCTCTAACAAATTTAACCAAGAAGATCTTAAAATTTACTTGGATTCCTGATTGCGAAAAGAGCTTTCAAGAACTAAAGAAGAGGCTAACAACCGCACCAATTCTGTCATTACTCAACAATGAGGCTGAGTTTATAATCTATAGTGAAACTTCTAAGCAAGGACTTGGAGTTGTGTTAATGCAACATGGAAAAGTAATTGCCTATGCTTCGAGGTAACTAAGGGATTGCGAGAAACAATACCCAACTCAAGAATTAGAGTTGGTAGCTATTGTTTTTGCATTAAAGATCTGGAGGCATTACTTGTATGGTGAGAAATGTGAAATATATACCGACCATAAGAGCTTGAAGTATATATTCACACAGAAGGAACTCAACATACGATAGAGGCGATGGTTGGAATTAATCAAATATTATGATTGTTCAATCAACTGTCATCCCAGGAAAGCCAACGTAGTTGCAGACGCACTGAGTCATCATGAAGGGCTCAATATGATAACCATTCAAGAAGGAGTTAGGAAGGACATGGAACGCATACAGCTTAATGTTAGCACTATGGCCGAAAGGAAAGGAGTAGGAGAAGAAGTTCAGGTTAAACCTCAATTACATGAGATTATTAAAAGTTCTTAGGAAGAATACCATGAAGAAAGGGACAAGTTAGTTCAAGTGGAGAAAGACAAATGTCATATCTATATTGATGGAGTATTATGCTACAAAAATCGTATATGGATCCCCTTAGCATGAAATTGAAATAAGAACTCCTACACAAAGCTCATAAGTCCAAGTTTTCGATCCATATAATCCCGGAGGCACCAAAATGTATCAAGATCTAAAACAAAATTTTTGGTGGACAAACATGAAGGGAGAAATCGTTGAATGGGTAAGTAGATGCTTGACATGTCAACGTGTAAAAGTTGAGCATCAGAAACCAAGTGGACTGCTTCAACCATTAGAAATTCCTATAAGGAAGTGGGAATTGATTACAATGGATTCTGTAGAAAGATTGCCCAACATCGTAAGAGGATTAAATGTTATATCTAGGTCATAATTGATTGACTCACCAAATAGGCACATTTTCTAGCAACTAAGAATACTTACAAGATGGAGCAATTGGTAAAGCTTTATGTCAAGGAGATTGTCAGTCGACATGGAGTACCTGTCTCCATTATTTCTGATCGTGACCCAAGATTTACATCTAAAATTTGGAAAAGTTTTTAAACCTACTCGGGGACAAGATTAGATATGAGCACAACTTATCACCCTCAAACAGATGGCCAGTCGGAATGCACAATCCAAACGCTGGAAGACATGCTTCGAGCTTGTGTGCTTGATTTGAAAAGGATTTGGGACAACCATCTACCTTTAATAGAATTTTCCTACAATAACAGTCACCACACCAACATTGGTATGTCACCATTCAAAGCGCTATACGGTAGGAAGTGTCACCTTCCACTTTACTGGAATGAAGTTGGAGAAAGGAAACTTGAAGGACCTAAATTAATCCAGCAAATAGAGAATGCGATCACCATAATCAGAAAGAGAATGAAAGCCGCACAAGACAGACAGAAGCAATATGCTGACCAACATAGGAAGGACAAGACTCTTGAGGAAGGAGGTTATGCATTGTTAAAGGTTTCACCTTAGAAAGGGGTGATATGATTTGGAAAGAAGGGAAAGTTGAGCCCCCCGATATGTGGGACCATTTGAAGTCTTGAGAAAAATAGACGAAGTATCATATCAACTGACACTACCACCAGCCTTGGGACACATTCATAATGTATTCCACATATTTATTTTATGCCCGTACAGAGCTAATCATAAAGGGGTTATAGATTATCAACCAATGGAAATACAACCCGATTTAAATTATGACGAGCTCTCTGTTCAGATTTTAGATCGACAGGTTAAAATCCTTAGGAACAAAGAGATTCCTTCTATAAAATTGCTATGGAGAAATCACAATGTAGAGGAAGTGGCATGGGAACTGGAAGAGATAATGATGCAAACATACCCTCATCTTTTAACCAGTTAAGTTTCGAGGATGAAACTTATTATAAGTGGGGAAAGGATGTGAGGACCCAGAATTTTAAATAAGAATAAAGTGTAACTAGGACTAATTTACAATGTTGTCTGAATATTTAATGCATGAGTTTTACATCAATGTAATGTCCGAAACAATCGATTATTATAAGTTGGTAATATGAATATATCAATCCCAATTTTTAATTGATTATTCTAATCAAGTGGGAACAAGAAAGAGGATAGACCTTGGGAAACATACTGTAGAAGAGAAAAACGATAGTGTAAATTCCTGACCAAGGACTATTTTGTGTTGATAATATAACCACAATATTTCAAGAAGTTGGTTGCATGCAATGTCTCCACTGATCAACCAACTTAACTATACAGTCTAACCACGATTACCGACCTAGTTGTACATATACTTGTTTTTTAAAAGTATACTTGCTGTGCAAGGATACCTACAAGAGAAGTTTTTCTGTCAAACCGAATATCGTCTATTTTAAATGATTGGATAGTATTTTGGCAGCCACTACACTGTCTAAGCTATCCAATCACAACACTCAAAAGACATAATTCTAGCCAACGACGGAGAATTTTTCATCAGAACGATCCAACTGCTCTAGTTGATTTACAAGCACTATAAATATATCACTCGAAGTGTAATCCTAGCCACACTTCCAAAAAATTCTCTCTTTTCGACACCCACATAAATTTCATTCTTCCTTTTCAAGAGCAATTGTCCTTTTCAAAAGCTGAATGAGAATCCCAATTCATTCTTTAAAACTTAAAGAGGTAAGAGCTTTATACCAATCATATGCTCTGTTTATGTTAGAACCCAAAAATTTTAAATGTATTTTACGATAAAAAATAATTTTATTTTGTGTTATTTTATTTTTTTGCTTAGAGGTTAGTCTTTTTAGATATGAATGATGAATTCATATCTATAATGAAAATTTTATGATGATGTGATATCCATGATTATGAGGTTAAGTTCCTTAAAAGGTATTAAAAAGGGGACTAGCAAAATTCCATATAAGATTATATTGATCAGCTTGGAAGAGGGTGAGAGGATTATGTAAGTTTTATACCTACGTGTTGATCAAAGAGTTGTTTAAGTGGCAGTAGTCGATCAAGGCATTGTTCATAAAGGACAACAGTTGTTAGCTATTAAAAGAGTAATGATAAGCAGCCGTTTTACCGTCCAGATTAACCAATCATCCTATCTTAAAGCTTAACCTTAGCTTACTGCTCTTGAACTCTCTGAATACATCATTCGAGATGAAATTTTAATTCCTTTACCAAAATTTCTCTTTTAAGAGTTTCGTTTAAACTTATCATCTCCATAAATTTCCAAGTTCTTCTTTTGAAAAATTATTCTCAGACAAGCTTTGATTTCACCCTTAAGAACGAAGAGGTAATAACCTGGTACTTTGTTTAGTTTCTTTCGTGCATAGCATCGAAGATTTATGCAAAATTTATATTCTTTTGCATTTTCATGAGACATCCTAGGTTGAGTTTGTTCATGATAAGCCTTTCATGGTAGCAAAAACAAGCTCTAATAATAGTATCTGACGAGATAATTTTAGTCTCTGATGAGATAGATGTTACTCTCTGATGAAGGATTTTCTTAGTCTCCGATGAAGAAAATGTTGATAGTCTCTGATGAGATGTTGTTAGTCTCTGATGAGATGATGTTAGTCTCTGATAAGATGTTCTTTAGTGTGAGTACCCGAAAATTTTAAATGTATTTTATGGTAAGAAATAATTTTATTTTGTGTTATTATATAGATTTTTTTATGGAGTTAGCCTTTTTAAATATGAATGATAAATTTATATCTACAATGAAAATTTTGATAATGATGTGATATCCATGATGATGAGGTTAAGTTCCTTAAAAAGGTATCAAAAAGGGGATTAGCAAACCCCATATAAGATTATATTAAACAGCATGGAGGAAGAGGAGAGGGTTACGTAGCATTTGTGATTACGTGTTTGATTAGAAACTGTTTAGGTGGCTAAGTTTTCATGCATGTAAGGAGGGAATCATTTTCTTTGTCTGGATCATGGTCAAGAATGGCGAGAATTTCTCCATTTTAGTGCCATGGAACCAAACCTTCACCTTCTTGGGAGATCGTAAGACAACTTTCTTCTTCTTACAGTCAATATTGGCCTGATATTTGAATAACCAATCCATTCCCAATATTACGTCGAATTCTTTTCCTATTCCCAAAGGAAAAGGAATAAGATCAGCAAGAAACTCATGTTGATCTATCTTCAAAGTATAGTTAAGGTAAATGTGAGAAACGCTTATCACCTCACGATTGGCAACTACTACATCTAAAGGCTTTGGTAGTAGTTCAGGCCGAGTTAACATGTTCCTAGCTAACTGTTCAGATATAAAACTTTGAGTAGTACCCGAATCAAACAACACATGAGCATGTAAGGAGTTCACTAGAAGTGTACATGTAACAACATCATCGGAAGCCACAGCATCTTGCACCGTCATATTGTAAGTCCTTGCTTGTGGTCGTACAGGTATAGTGTTGGCTCCCGTCAGCATTGGTTTCCCACCTTTCCTTTGAGGGAAATTGGGGGAGATGTGTCCTTCCATTCCGCACGTGAAACATGTCCTTACTGTAGCCAGTGGTCTGTTATTTTGCTGAGGTTATGGTGGTCTTCCTTGAAGCGGGGCAGCAGTGGAATTCAAAGTCGAACAATTTGAGGAAAAGTGCCCCGGTTGGCGACACTTGAAGCAAACATCCTTCCCTTTCAAGCATGGGGTTGTGCCATGGTTCTTTCGACAGTTTGCACACACAGTAGCCTTCTTTGTAATGATATCAGATGATTGCTCCCTCCACTTCCTCTTTCCACTATTGCTTAGATTAATATTGTTGTTGCTTTTCTCTTCCTTTTTTACACTTACACCACCAAGGTTCTGATGGCTTCCCTTATCATCTCCCTTCCTCCTATCTCCCTTCTTATTTTCCCGATTGAAATCATATACTGTCTTGTTACTCCATTTCGCAATTCTTGCTTTCTCCACAACTGCATCAAAGTTTCCTAGTTGAAAAATTGCTATCTACCTCAAAACCCAAGGATTCAATCCTTGCTCGAATCTTCGGGCCTTTCTCTCTTCATCGTTTACCTGGTTAGGAGCGTACCTCATCAATTCATTAAACTTTGCCTCATACTCGTCCACTGTCATGGACCTTTGCTTCAAATTTAGGAACCTTAGTTCCACATTGGAGACACTAGGGGGTAAAATTTCTCCCTAAACCTTTGGGTGAACAGTTCCCAGGTTATTACGATGTTTGTGTCCCTTGTAGCTTCCCTTTTTGTTAACTCCATTCTCTTGGCACCTTTCCCCCAGTGATTGGCTTCCTCTTTCAGCATGAAAGCCGCATACTTAGTTTTGCAATCTTCCGGCACGTCTACTAAGTCGAAAGCTTTTTTGATCTCTTCCAACCAATATTGTGCTACAGTAGATCCTCCCTTACCATCAAAAGTTGGCGGGTTGATGCTTGTGAACTCTTGGATACATAGCCTACGGGTAACAGGCCTTGGGGCTGGAGGTGGTGGCGGCGTTGGCAGGTTCATAGCTACAACTTCATGAATAATCTGAAGAAATTGAGCTAGTGGGTTGTCGTTTGCATTCCCTGTATCATTGTTGTTGGCAGAATCATTGTCATTAACAGGGGTCGGTGGTGAAACATGTGGGGTATTGCGATTCATTCCAACAACCTCCTCTGAGCTGTCATCCTCTACAACCACTTTGTCAGCATTACCAGCTTGGTTTTCTCTTTCTAAATTTTCCAAATTTTCAGACCTTAATAGGTTGTTATGGAGATTACTTCTCCCGGGTCTTCCTGGTCTCCTTCCTCTAACCATAATCTAGTAAATATACGTAAAGAGTTAAACATCCTTCATGAAACATTCCATTTTTATATGGCTCAAGAATTTATAACTCAATAAGGTGAGGAGCATTAAGCAACACATAAGCATTTAGATGTGTCAAAATATTTATCATTCATGTACATAGAAGACTGTCAAAAACATCGTTCTCTAACATTCTTAATACATAAATCAAAATACATTTGAATACATCTGAGATAGTCGCAACTATCCCAAGTAGAGTTCAAAATACACACAAAATAACCTCCATCTAAATTTTACATCCACTTCTATAACTAATCCTCCTCATCTTCCGTGTCCAAAGATCCTTCACGTTCCGCCTCCTTTTCCCAATGTCGAGACTGTATACGTGTCTCCTCGATGCGGCGCGCACAGTGGTTGCTCATTTGCTCCAAACGCGTCACCGTGGGATTAGCTGCTGCTGCTGCTACCATCTGTGCATGCATCTCTAATGCTAGCCGATGGTACAAGCTCTAAGTCAACCAAAAAGAAGATTGTCATGTTGATGCTGCTGTGCGAAACCTAGTAATAGTGGCAGCCTATTGTCGAACTGTCATGGTGCGAGCTGCCAAAGATAGTGAACTTCTGTGTCGTAACTACGTACCATCTCATCATGGGATGGCACTGCTGCCTGTGGTGAGGATGAAGCAGGCCTCGGAGTATCACATTTCATCCTAGGGGTATCTCGTGTCACAACATGATCGCGATCAGAACGTTGGCGTATTGTGCTTTTCCGTGTTGTGTGGCGAATGCGCGGCCCGCGGAGAATAGTGATAGGTTTGACATCCTGCATTGGCTTCATGGCGAGGCTGGGACCTTCATATACTAGTGATGGTGGATGTTCGTTCAATGGTGTAGGGGTGAACAGTGGCGACACCACACTAGGCTCCTCTCCCTCTTCAGATGAAGAGTTTTAAACTGGGAGATTTATTCTAGGAAAACGTGCGGGGGATCTAGAACGATCTCTGGCCATCTACATGAAACAATCCAAGTCAATAAGTCTGAACTTCTTAATAAACAATGCATGCAGCAATATATCTATGAGGTGGTGCCTGCATTTCAGTCTTATTTTCCCTTAGCAGTTTCTAACCTTAAGGTGTTCAACAACCTTAATGTCCAACATAAGTCTTAGTCCTTAGCACATTAACCTATCCTAGTACTTCAGTTCTTGCATCAAATCCTTAAATTCCTCTACTGGAGTAATTCTGGGACATACCGCAGTACTCCCTACTCCTGGATGTGGCTTATGGGCAGTGTTTCCTTACGAATCACTTCTGGCTGTAACTAGGCTCTGATTCCAACTGTGACGACCCCAGAATCCCTCACTGGATCAGGGCTTCGTCAAAAGAAGGAAAAGATAACTACATATCCATTCATATAATAATTACTGAAAGAAACCATATAAAGAGTTATTACAACCTAAAATATTACATTGTCAGTGGAAGCTATACTGTTTCTATACTATAATACAAAACATCACTTCTCATATCATCTTCCTTTCTTCCCTCCTTATTGGCATTACAAAGGCTAGCCAACCTTAGTAACCGATTCATTAAGTCCATGATCCAGACAAAGGTTATGTGCACGATGTCAACAAGAACGAAAGTAAAATCGAGGATGTTCTTGTGGTAAGGGAGTTTGTAGACATATTTCCAGAAGAATTACCTGGACTACCCCCAGATAGAGAAGTGGATTTTGAAATTAACTTGATTCCCGGTACCGCGCCAATATCCAAGGCCCCGTATCGAATGGCACCATCTGAATTAAAGGAGTTGATGATACAGTTGCAAGAACTCTTAGAACGAGGGTTGATCAGACCAAGTGTTTCACCATGGGGAGCACCAGTGTTATTTGTTCGAAAAAAAGATGGATCGATGAGACTTTGCATCAATTATTGGGAACTGAATAAGGTTACGATCAAGAATAAGTACCCCCTGCCAAGGATAGACGATCTTTTTGATCAACTTAAAGGAGGAAGGTACATCTCTAAAATTGATCGACGCTCAGGGTACCACCAATTGAAGGTCAAAGAAGGGGACATATCAAATACAGCATTTCGAACTCGCTATGGTCACTATAAGTTCTTGATAATGCCATTTGGACTAACAAATGCACCCGCAACCTTCATGGACTTAATGAATCGTGTCTTCAAGCCATTCTTGGATAAGTTCATTATCATTTTCATTGATGATATTCTTATCTATTCAAAGACGGCAAAAGAGCATGAGGAACATCTAAGGATAACGCTGGAGATTCTAGGAAAGGAACAGTTATATGCCAAATTCTCCAAATGTGAATTTTGGCTAAAGGAAGTAAACTTTCTTGGTCATGTGATCAATGAAACTGGTATTGCAGTGGACACCAATAAGATAGAAGCAATCACGAAATGGCCTCGGCCAACAAACCCAACTGAAGTAAAGAGTTTTTTAGGTTTGGCAGGCTATTACAAAAGGTTCGTTAAAGACTTTTCAAAACTAGCTGTACCTTTGACGAACTTGACAAGAAAGGCTACAAAATTTGTTTGGACCCCGGATTGTGAGAAGAGCTTTCAGGAATTAAAGACAAGGTTGACTATAGCCCCTATTCTGACATTACTAGATGACAAGGGAGAATTCATTCTTTACAGTGATGCGTCAAAACAAGGACTTGGAGTAGTTTTGATGCAGCATGGCAAGGTGATTGCTTATACATTAAGACAACTAAAAGATTGTGAGAAACGATATCCTACGCATGACATAGAATTGGCAGCTATCATTTATGCGTTAAAGATTTGGAGGCATTACCTTTATGGTGAGAAGTGCGAGATATATACGGATCACAAAAGTTTGAAGTATATATTCACGCAAAAAGAACTCAACATGTGACAAAGGCGTTGGTTAGAGTTGATTTAGGACTATGACTATTCTATCAACTACCATCCCGAAAAAGCAAATGTAGTTGCCGATGTGCTTAGTCATTGTGAAAGACTGAATGTAATGACCATTCAAGGGGAGATCAGAAAAGAATTCGAACGCTTGCAACTTCATCCCCTTACCACTGCTCAGAAGATAGATATGGAAGAAGAAATTCGAGTTCGGCCTCAATTGCACGATCTCATTAAAATCGCACAAGGAGAGCATTGCAAAGAAATGGACAGATTAATTAAGGGAGATAAAGGCAGATATCGCATGCATAGCGATGGATTGCTGCAATATGAAGGTTGGGTGTGGATTCCTGCAAAGGCTGAATTAAAACACAAACTGTTGCACGAAGCTCATAACTCAAAGTTTTCTATTCATCCAGGAAGCACAAAAATGTACCAAGACTTGAAACAAAGCTTTTGATGGCCCAACATAAAGAAAGAAATAGCTGAATGGATAAGTAGATGCTTAACATGTCAAAGGGTTAAAGCAGAACATCAAAAACCAAGTGGACTACTTCAACCATTGGAAATCCGCGAATGGAAATGGGAATTTGTCACAATGGATTTCATAGTTGGATTACCAACCACGCTTGGAGGGATGAATGCCATTTGGGTCATAGTCGATAGATTGACCAAATTGGCAAACTTTTTGGCCATTAAGTACACATACAAGATGGATCAAATGGTAAGGTTATATGTTAAAGAAATTGTGAGTCGACATGGAGTGCCTGTCTCCATCGTCTCTGATCGAGAACCAAGGTTTACCTCAAGATTTTGGAAAAGTTTCCAAGATTATCTGGGAATAAGACTAGATATGAGCACAGCCTATCACCCCCAGACAGATGGTCAATCTGAACGCATAATTCAGACACTAGAAGATATGCTTCGAGCTTGCGTTCTTGACTTCAAAGGCCATTTGGACAACCATCTGCCACTAATCGAATTCGTGTACAGTAATAGTTATCATGCTAGCATTGGCATGGCCCCTTTTGAAGCATTGTATGGTAGAAAATGCAGAACTCCACTTTACTGGAATGAAGTAGGAGAAAGGAAGCTAATTGGACCAGAGATAGTGTTGGGTTTCGAAGAATATAAACGCAGTGGAAAAATACGATTTAAAATAAAACAAAACAAAACCCAAACCCGAGGATCTATGCGAAACAATTTAATACAGATAGTTTAAGTTTTTACCGATTAATTGTGCAAATCTGAAGCTTTGGTGAAGGTGTTGATTGTCTCCAAATCTTTAACGCAATCCAACTGAACTACGTCTCTACTGTATCCACACGAACACCCACGAACCGTCTCACGATTCGAACAAGAAGAGTTACAGTACTAGCTGTACGATCTGTATATCTCTTTTCTCTCTATATCTCTGAACTCTAGTTTCTCTCTTATGAGCAACTAGGGTTCTTAGAATACGTGAAAACGTTGGTTTTTCGAGAATAGCTGATATATCATATATATAGCCTTTCATAGAGTAAATCCAAAACCTAATCTAATTAGGAGACTTGAAATCCGAATTTTATATTTATTATATATATATATATATATATATATATATTTAATCAAGTCTCACTTAATTAATATATATATGCACAAATAAATATATATTCGTATTTCCTTCCAAAGGACTCTATTTCATACAGATTACATATATTAATATATATGTATATAATTTAAAGCCATTATTTAATTAAATCAATCTTATTGATATATTAAAATCATTGACATTTAAATTATATCTCCTTGACGAATGTTCTTTGTGTGTGACCCTGTAGGTTATTATTACGTTGGCAATAATTTTAAATCATATTATAAAATTATAAACAGTGAGCGGCATCTAGTAATACATCACTGTTACCCAAGTAATAATAAAGTCATAGATTCGACGTTACCTTTCGTGACCAATGTTTCAATGTAACTTAATCCTTTTAACCATGATATCTAAGATTAAATTCAAGGCATGGATGTGTCATCCTCTTCATAATTTAATCTTAATGAGTAAACTATATGAAACAAATCTCTATTTGAGCATGGCCATGCATTTCATAGTTTCACTTAATCAAGAGGCCTATAGATATCACCCCTAATTTATAGGAGGGTTAAATTCCATCTACATCATTCCCAATTCTCATATAACTCATTATGCATCCAACAATTACCTTTATTGTCCACCCGGTTAAAGGTGACTTTTGATAATGTCAAAACGCATAACTCCTTATGTAGAAATGTCATGACTTCAGGTCGAAGGACCATTACATCATTGTCAATATGAGAATTATTTATGTCACATAGCATAACGCTACATGTAGAATTCTCATGGTGGGTCTGTCCAGTACTATGTTCTCTAACATGTACCTATGTATCAACTTAATATATCTCGTATATATTTATGACCAATGAGATATGACCATCAGTTAATCACATACTAGTCTCAATGTATTATTGTTGTCCCGCTGACAATGATACTCGACTAGGGACATTTAAGAATAATGATACATTACATACTTATATGATCTCATATTCAAGTCACATACTTGAATCCATATAATTAGTATCATTCTTCTAAGGACATTTATTATGTTAACATTTATATAACGCAGTAAATAAAACATAATAAATTATCATTAACCAAAAACATATCATAAATATAGTGTCATAATCATTACATAATTGGCCACTAGGGCATACACTCTAACAGATAGTTCAACAAACTGAGGAGGCAATTAGGATGATTAGAATGAGAATGAAAGTAGCTCAAGACCGACAGAAACAATATGCTGATCAACATAGGAAGGATCAAATTTTGGAAGTTGGAAGTTATGCACTATTGAAAGTATCACCCTGGAAGGGCGTAATACGTTTTGGTAAGAAACGAAAGTTGAGTCCCCGTTATGTAGGACCTTTTGAAGTAGTAAGGAAGAATGGAGAAGTGGCCTATCAACTAGCACTGCCACCGACTTTGGGCCACATTCATGATGTATTCCATATATCTGTGTTACGTCCTTACAAGGTAGACCATGGAGGAGTAATTGATTATCAACCGATAGAGCTGCAATCGGATTTGAATTATGAAGAGGTTCCAATTCAGATTTTGGATCGACAAGTTAAAACTCTTAGGAATAAAGAAATCCCTTCTGTAAAAGTGTTATGGAGGAACCATAGTATAGAGGAAGCTACTTGGGAGCTTGAAAGTGCTATTATTAACAAGTACCCCCATTTATTTCATAGTTAAGTTTCGAGGAAGAAACTTCTTTTAAGGGGGGAAGGATGTGAGAACCCGAAAATTTTAAATGTATTTTATGGTAAGAAATAATTTTATTTTGTTTTATTATATTTTTATTTTTTATGGAGTTAGCCTTTTTAAATATGAATGATAAATTCATATCTACAATGAAAATTTTGATGATGATGTGATATCCATGATGATGAGGTTAAGTTCCTTAAAAAGGTATCAAAAAGGGGATTAGCAAACCCCATATAAGATTATATTGAACAGCATTGAGGAAGAGGAGAGGGTTATGTAGCATTTGTGATTACGTGTTTGACTAGAAACTGTTTAGGTGGCCTAAGTTTTCATGAATGTACGACAGCAGCTGTTTGCTGTCAAGAAGTCATGATGAACAGCCGTTTTACCGTCCAAATTAACCAATCGTTTTATTCCAATGCGTAACCTTAGTTTACTGCTCTTGAACTCTATAAATACCTCATTCGAGATGAAATTTTAATTCCTTTACCAAAATTTCTCTTTTCAAAGTTTCGTTTAAACTTATTATCTCCATAAATTTCCAAGTTCTTCTTTCGGAAAATTATTTTCAGACCAACTTTGATTTCACCCTTGAGAACAAAGAGGTAAGAACCTGGAACCCTACTCAGTTTCTTTCGTGCATAGCATCAAGATTTATGCTAAGTTCATATTCTTTTGCATCTTCATAAGACATCGTAAGCTGGGTTTGAGCATGATAGGTCTTCCATCGTAGCAGAATCAAGAGATGTTGTTAATATCTGATGAGATATTCTTAGTCCTTGATGAAATATTTTTAGTCTCTGACGAGATAATTTTAGTCTCTGATGAGATGTTGTTAGTCTCTGATGATGACGTCACCCTTAGTCCCTGAAGAGTTAAGATGATGTCATCAGTCTCTGATGAATTATTTAGTCTTTGATGACGTCAGCCGTAGTCTCCGACAGGCTAAAGTTTAGTCCCCGATGACGTCATTAGTCTCCGACGGGTTATTTACTCTCGGATGACGTCAGCTTTAGTCCCCGATAGGCTAAAGTTTAGTCCCTGATGACGTCATCAGTCTCTGATGAGAAGTTAGTCTCCGATGACGTCACTCTTAGTCTCCGATAGAATTAAGATGACGTCATTGGTCCTTGATGAGTTGTTAGTCCGTGATGACGTCATTCCTTAGTCTCCGATGGGATAAGTTCAGTCCTTGATGACGTCATTCATAGCCTCTGATGAAGGAAATTTCGTAGTCTCTGATGAAGGAAATTCTGCAGTCTCTAATGAAGGAGATTTCTTAGTCTCCGATAGAGGAAATTCCTAGTCTCTGATGGCTAAGGATATCAGTCCCTGACGAGTTTGTTAATGAGAAAATTATTCTCCGATGCATAGTCTGATATCAAGACTATAAAACATTATTTTCTTAAAATTATTTTATGATGTTATTCTTTAAAACAATAAAAGTTTAAGGACATCACATACATATTTTCTTTCATAAATTCTTATTAAGGTATTAAAATATTACTTGTATAATTTACAAAATCTCTCTCTCATAAGTAAATTGATTTGAATTTTGTGCAAAGGACTGAGGCAAGTATATTCTTACTCTTATGCTTATTTCAGTTAAGAGCATGATCAATTGATTCGACATGCGTACAAAATTATGATATTTATATTTAAATTTCCTTGTGAAACAGAATGCTATGCTTTAAATTTCCGCTAGCATGATATGAATAAAAGTGCATGGATATAAAGAAGCTTTGCTCTTTCAGCTATTTTTCAATGTTATATCTGTGCAATAAATGAGAATGCTATGTTCCTTGAATGATGATGCCATATGGATGGTTAGAGGAAAGGAAAGGTGCTGATTTGTTCTTCACCTGACCTAAAGGAATTTTATGTGACTACGTACGTTCACACAAGGAGGGATCATACGGGCACAGTTAGGCCAGCTGTATACCGTATGGTTAGCAGATCCAGCGGTTTTAGCCCCCGATGGATATCTTTACTTCAAGGAAGTTATGCTTTGTTTTAAGAAGGATTACACAATTGTTTATCATCAGTAGTCCTAAAGATTCCTTAAGGATTTCTGAGGCATTAGTATTGATTTACTAAGCCTCTTAGCAGAATTGAATTCTTTGAAACGTTCCTGATTTGCTTTCCCAAATTGTTTATATACTTGCTGGGCGTAAATCGCTCATTTCTGTCGAATTTTAATGTCTTGCAGGGCAGAATATAAAGGTTGAGCCCTCAGACAAGGGAAAGGCAAGAATGATCGATTACTAAGGATGGCTAGTCTTATTATGCCAATAAGGAGGGAAGAAAGGAAGATGATCTGGGAAATGATGTTTTGTATTACAACATAGAAACAGAATAGCTTCCGCTGACAATGTAATATTTTAGGTTGTAATAACTCTTTATATGGTTTCTTTCAGTAATTATTATATGAATGGATGTGTGGTTATCTTTTTCTTCTTTTGACGAAGCCCTGATCCAGTGAGGGATTCTGGGGTCGTCACATTTAGTCTCCGATGCTTTAAAAATCCTAGTCTTGGATGACGTCAGCCTTAGTCTCCGATGAGATAAGATGACATCATTAGTCTCTCATGATTTATTTAGTCTCGGATGACGTTAGTCTTAGTCTCCGACAGGCTAAGTTCAGTCTCTGATGACGTCAGCCTTAGTCTTTGATAGGCTAAGTTTAAATCTCTGATGACGTCATCCGTAGTCTCCGATAGGCAAATATGTTAGTCTCTGATAGCTAAAGATATTTTTTTCCCCTTTGATCAGAACTCTTTTTCTTGATGGATGTGTAACGGTTTGAAAATCCCTCAGGCTTGTTTAAAATGGAAAGTCTCTTTTTTTCCGATGCAACAAATAATTTCATTAAAAGTCAAGAGAATAAAAATGCTCGGACATCACATACATCACATTTGTTCATACTCACATTTATATTCTAAGCATAGATTCTCATGCTATGTCAGCATGTTTGTTTTTTAGAGGTTTTTCACCAAGCAAGTGAATTAGATTTAGCTCAGCTAAGGACAAAGGCGAGTATATTCTCATTCCTATGCTTATTAAAGCGCACGATCAATTGATTTGACATGCGTACGAAATTATGACTTTTATATTTAAATTTCCTTGTGAAACAGAATGCTATGCTTTAATTTCCGCTAGCATGATATGAATGAAAGTGCATGGATATAAAGAAGCTTTGTTCTTATAGTTATTTTTCAATATTATATCTGTGCAATAAATGAGAATGATATGTCCCTTAAATGGGTTATGCCACATGGATGGCTAGAGGAAAGGAAAGGTGTTGATTTGTTCTTCACCTGACCTAGAGGAATTTTATGTGACTACGTACGTATACACAAGGAGGGATCATGCGGACATAGTTAGGCCATCTATATACCGTATGGTTAGCAGATCCAACAGGTTTAGCCCCCAATGGATATTTTTAATTCAAGGAAGTTATGCTTTGTTTTAAGAAGGATTACACAATTGTTTATCATCAGTAATCGTAAAGATCCTTTAAAGATTTCTGAGGCATTAGTATTGTTCCAGCAAGCCTCTTAACAGAATTGAATCCCTTAAAACATTCCAGATTTGCTTTCCCAAATTGTTTATATACTTGCTGGGCGTAAATCGCTCATTCTTGTTGAATTTTAATGTCTTGTAGGGCAGAATATAAAGGCTGAGCCCTCTGACAAGGGGAAGGCAAAGATGATCGGTTGTTGAGTTTAGGCTAACTCTCTTTGTGCCAATAAGGAAGGAAGGAAGATGATATGAAAAGTGATGTTTTGTATTATAATATAGTGATGTTTTTGTTTTTGTTTTAGGATGTGTGGTTATCTTTTCATTCTTTTGACGAAGCCCTGATCCAGTGAGGGATTTTGGGGTCGTCACAGTTGGTATCAGAGCCCAGTTACGGCCAGAAATGATTCAAAAGGAAACACTGTCCGTAAACGACATCCAGGAGTAGGGAGTACTGCGGTATGTCCCAGAGTTACTCCAGTAGAGAAATTTAAGAATTTGATGCTAGAATTAAAGTACTAGGATATGTTAATGGACTAAGGATTAAGACTTATGTTGGACACAAAGGTTGTTGAACACCTTAAGGTTAGAAACTGCTAAGGGAAGATAGGACTGAAACGAAGGCACCACCTCATAGATACATCGATGCATGCATTGTTTATTGAGAAGTTCAGACTTATAGACTTGGATTGTTTTATATAGATGGCCAGAGATCGTTCTAGATCCCCTGCACGTTCGCCTAGAATAAATCTCCCAGTTTACAATATTTCATTTGAAGAAGGAGAGGAGCCTAGCGTAGAGTCTCCACTGTTCACCCCTACATCATTGGACGAACATCCACCATCACCAGTATACGAAGGCCCCAGCCTCGCCATAAAGCCAATGCAGGAGGCCAGACCTTCCACTGTTCGACGTGGGCCGCGCATTCGCCATACAGCACGGAAAAGCACAATACGCCAATATTTTGACCGCGACCATGTTGTGACACAAGATATTCCCCAGATGAAATGTGATACTCCGAGACCTGTCTTGTCCCCACCACAGGCAGCAGCGCCATCCCATGATGAGATGGTACGTAGTTATGATGCAGAAGTTCACCATCGTTTGGCAGCTCGCACCATGACAGTTCGACGATAGGTTGCCACTATTACTAGGTTTCGCACAACAGCATCAGCATGACAATCCTCTTTTTGGTTGACTCAGAGCCTGTGCCATCGGCTGGCATTAGAGATGCATGCACAGATGGTAGTAGCAGCCATAGCTAATCCTAAGGTGACGCGTTTGGAGCAAATGAGCAACCATTGTGCGCGCCGCATCGAGGAGACACATATACAGTCTCGACATTGGGAAAGAGAGGCGAAACATGAAGGATCTTTGGACACGAAAGATGACGAGGATTAGTTATAGAAGTGGATGTAAAATTTAGGCAGAGGTTATTTTGTGTGTATTTTGAACTCTGCTTAGGACAGTTGCGACTATCTCATATGCATTCAAATGTATTTTGACCTATGTGTGGCTTGTTTTAAGAATGTTAGTGAACGATGTTTATGACAATCTTCTATGTACATGAATGATAAATATTTTGACATTTCTAAATGCTTATGTGTTGCTTAATGCTCTTCACCTTATTGAGTTATAAATTCTTGAGCCATATAAAAAAAAATGGAATGTTTCCTGAAGGATGCTTAACTCTTTGCGTATATTATACTAGATTATGGTCAGAGGAAGGAGACTAGGAAGACCCAGGAGAAGTAATCTCCATAACAACCTGTCAAGGTCTAAAAATTTGGAATGTTTAGAAAGAGAAAACCAAGCTGATAATGCTGACAAAGTGGTTGTAGAGGACGACAGCTCAGAAGAGGTAGTTGGGATGAATCGCAATGCCCCACATGTTCCACCACCAACCCCTGTTAATGACAATAATTCTGCCAACAACAATGCTACAGGGAATGCAAATGACAACCCGCTAGCTCAATTTCTTCAGATTATTTGTGAAGTTGTAGCTGTGAACCAACCAACACCACCACCACCACCTCAAGCCCCAAGGCCTGTTGCCCGTGGGCTATGTATCCGAGAGTTCACTGGCATCAATCCGCCAACTTTTGATGGAAAGGGAGGACCTACTGTAGCACAATATTGGTTGGAAGAGATCGAAAAAGCTTTCAACTTTGTAGACGTGCCAGAAGATTGCAAGACTAAGTATGCAGCTTTCATGCTGAAAGAGGAAGCCAATCACTGGTGGAAAGGTGCCAAGAGGATGGAGTTAACAAAAAGGAAAGCTACAAGGGACACAAACACCGTGATAACTTGGGAACTGTTCACCCAAAGGTTCAGGGAGAAATTTTACCCCTCTAGTGTCTCCAATGCGATGAAACTAAGGTTCCTAAATTTGAAGCAAGGGTCCTTGACAGTGGACGAGTATGAGGCAAAGTTTAATGAACTGATGAGGTATGCTCCTCACCAGGTAAGCGATGAGGGGAGAAAGGCCCGAAGATTTGAGCAAGGATTGAATCCTTGGATTTTGAGGCAGGTAGCTATTTTTCAACTAAAAAACTTTGATGCAGTTGTGGAGAAAGTAAGAATTGCAGAATGGAGTAATAAGACAGTATATGATTTCAATCGGGAAAATAAGAAGGGAGGTAGGAGGGAGGGAGATGATAAGGGAAGCCATCAGAACGTTGGTGGTGTAAGTGTAAAGAAGGAAGAGAGAAGCAACAACAATATTAATCTAAGCAACAGTAGAAAGAGGAAGTGGAGGGCGCAATCATCTGATGTCATTACAAGGACGACTACTGTGTGTGCAAACTGTGGAAAGAACGATGGCACAACCCCGTGCTTGAAAGGGAAGGACGTTTGCTTCAAGTGTCGCCAACCGGGGCACTTTTCCTCAAATTGTCCAACTTTGTACTCCACTGTTGCCCCCCTCCAAGGAAGACCACAACACACTAGTACAAAACTGATCATATGCTTCGGTTAATTAACACATTTTGTGTCGGTTATGAGGAGATGCATATGCAGGAGACGCAAAAACTTACATATTTTGCGTCGGTTAAAGACACGACGCAAAAAAGAAGAATATGCGTTGGACCTTTATAAACCCGACGCAAATAATAGTGTAATTTGCGTCGGTTATTATAAAATAACCGACACAAATGATTGTTTAATAAAAATTATTTTTAAAAATAATTTCATCTATTTGCGTCGGGTATTTCAAAATAACCGACGCAAATGATTGTTTAATAAAAAAAATTTAAAAATAATTTAATATATTTGCGTCGGTTATTTTAAAATAATTGACGCAAATTATTATTTTATAAAAATTCATATTTTAAATAATTCAATCTATTTGCGTCGGTTCTTTTATAATAACCGACGCAAATTATTGTTTTTTTTTAAATTTTCTTTTTAAAAAATAAAATATCCAACCTGTACATAAAAAAGGATACTCGATATGCCACAACAAGCCAAAATAGTAGAAAATCCAACCATTTCAATATTTGCAAAACAGGAATATATACAAATCCAAATTTACTAAGAGTTCAAAACAGGCATATTTACAAACTGTTCAAATTGCATGTCTTAATGTACAAACTGTCCAAATATATTAGGCCACATATAATAACTCATAAAAAAATTTGCACGGAGGTCTCTAATTTCATCAAGATCAGACTGAGTATACGACTCTTGTGCACTCAAACCCTGAAGAATAAAAAAGAAACAATTTTGCATATAATTAAAAGCAATATACAAGGTAATTAATTTGTTAATAGATTGAAATAGTTAGTTGCATGCATATAATTAAAAACAATATACCTCAGTCCATTTTGTAAAGGGAGCCCATTGATGCAACTTGACGATGTCATACATGTACCTAATGACATAGTAGACGCATTCAACACTTCCTTTTTGTTGAGGACACTATATAAATAGTCAAGTTGATTAAAATTTTAATAAGAAATTATATTAAGAACCAACAAAATCAACTTTGTTTGGATAAGTTAGCAAGTATTTTATACCTTAACCTCTTTCTTACACCATTGCAACTTGTTCTTTTTGTGCTTGCCACCTTGAGCAACATATGATTTAAATGCCCTACAAAATTATATATATTATAATATGAGTAAATAAATATGATAAAAGAGTTTTACACGTTGAACTTATATTAAAAACTTAGGAACTAAAATATTATTTACTTACACTGCCATTACGTTCTTTATCGGCATATTCCTTTCCTTCTTTAATGAGTCGTACACATATACTGTGCTTTGCTCACAAGATATGAGAAACAACAGCCAATGCTCACTACATTTTTACAAATTAAATAACAATGTTAAATTATATCAATGAACAAGCTAGCTACAATAAGTTAATCCCACCATTTTTATGTTCTTACCTTTGGAAGTACGACGCGAAGATGAATTTGGCTCCCCGGCAACCTAGAAAAATTGACGCAATGTATCGAGCAGACACATCTGGATCATTTTTTGCATTTGCCAGTGCTTGAGGACACAGGAATCCAAATGCATTAGATCCCTTAGTCATCTCGTTCAAGTACCTTAAATATAATATACAAATTACTCATTAGTTACTTTATAAAATAAACCTGTATATCAGCTAAAAAAAAAAGATAAATGAGAATGTATGAAAATTATAGTCTCACCTCATCCAAATTTGTACGACACTTATATTCAACCATTCCATTCTACAGAATTGGATGATATCTTCGCACGCGATGTATATAAGTTGTTCATCTTCCTTCTCAATGTAGTTGTCATAATCCAATGGCACTGAAATGAAGTCCGAGGAAGGCAATCCCATAATCATTTGTGCTAAATATTTACATGTTTCACTCAAGCTCAGATCAACATGAGTAGTTGACCCTTTGCTACGAACTTCATTATTTTTGGCGGGGGGGGGGGATGCAGGCTCTTTACCCTTACCTGGTAAGATGCGATCCTAATTAGATATAAAGTGTTAAACAATAACATTTACATGAATTTAATGAATTAACAACAATCATTTATAATTAATAATGTTATTTTGAAATTTATTACCTGCCCTAACAGTACAAGTTGTTTAGGCCACTGAACAAAGCTACCTAATGCGTCACCTACTCTTGTATGTTCATACGTAGGGACGGGGAGAGGAGCTTGTTGAAATTCAGGGCAAACGTCATCGATTGACACTCTTACATTGTTGACCTCCATTTGAGTACCATGAACAACGGCACCCGATGCATTCAATGCAAAAACGGTCCCAAAAACCACAATAGTTTTGCCGATCTCAGGAAGGATGACACACAGATGGCATGGAGTCGGCTTCTATGTTAATTATATAAAAAAAAATCAGTTAGGATCATGTAGGGCACTTATATCATAACTTATGATTGAAAGACATAGAAAAGAGTAAAAAGAAGTATACCTTTATTTCTAAGAATGGATCCACCGAGTGAAAGCAACTGTGAATCACGTCGGTTGTTGGAGTTTGTTGGGGAATAGGCATTCCCATTTGGCTCATTACATTTAATACGTTC
>CM025786.1:41722685-41747567 GCA_014636745.2 Centella asiatica
ATGATTTAAAAATTAATTAAAATATATATATTTAATTATTTTAATTGTTTAAATCATGTTATTATGTGCTTATGATGATATGCATGGTGCACAGTTATGGCCTTACGACCCATAGGTTAGTGGTTTTGGTTTTGAAATACGGCTTGCATGTCGTGCCTTCTCTTATATCTGGATGTAATATTCTCTTCTCATCTTACTCCCCTCGAATGTAACTCGAGGTTTCTTTCTATAATGTAATGTACAACATAGAATATTTTAGTATAGGTTTCATTATTATGTAATCTATAAAGATGACCAATAGAAGATGGAGATGAAGAAAATGAAGCATGCAAACAGAGTTTCAAGTAAGCTGCCAAGTTTGAAGATCAATTACCACATTACACGGACCTTCAATCTTTTCATTAGCTTGGAAAGATTGGCATAGGATTTGGCCATAACTGTGTCACAATTAAATTTTGCACTTTATTTATGCTTATATATGATATAATGAATAAATGTGCATGCTTAAAAGTTATAGTTGGTGAGATCTAATTTAATTAATAAAATCCCTCATAAAATTATTAAGTCTTAAACAGATGCCTTCCAATGATTAACACTCATCAAGGCCTTGATCGATGGATGTAGGTTTGCCAAAGCAAAGTACCCCATTTATCTTGGCATGGTGCGATAGGATAATTGTGATATCCAAACTGTTAAAATTGGGCTCGACTTAACTAGGCTATCACAATAGGATTGTGGGTCTAGAGGCATAGAGTTTGTATAAGTTCATTAGTTGAGCTTGAACAAATGTTGTTCGACAAACTATCCAAGAGTTATATATGATATAATTGACAAAGTGTTGTCTACCTAAATAATTATGTTTTGAGCGATTAGCCAAAGCTAACTTAGGGCATAATGAAATATGGATCTTGGCTCACTAGAAGTATTTAAAAGAAATAATTCCGAATTAATGGTGAGGGCTATTAATTTGAATAAAATAGTGGGAGGTATATTTTGAATGTGCCATTATCAAAAACATAACATTAAAATTTCTGCAAATTTACTTATTTTGCATTTATGAATTGTAGATATTAATGGCAAACAACAACAATAGTAGCCTTTCATTGCGATCAGTCCTTGAGAAGGAAAAACTGAATGGGATTAATTTCCTAGACTGGCATAGGAATTTGAGGATTGTCCTCAAGCAGGAGCGCAAGCTCTATGTCCTGGATGGACCAATTCCTGCTGCACCAGCTACCACTGCACCACGTACAGAGCTGAATGCTTACAAGAAGCATCAGGATGATGCTCTGGACGTGGGATGTCTTATGTTAGCAACCATGAACCCTGAGCTTCAGAAGCAACATGAGTTGATGGATGCTTATGACATGATTGAACATCTTAAGAAGTTATTCGAGGGGCATGCTCGGCAGGAGAGGTATGATACAAGCAAAGCATTGTATCATTGCAAGCAGGGAGAACGTGATCCAGTCGGTCCACATGTTCTTAAGATGATTGGGTATATTGAGTACCTAGATAGGTTGGGCTTTCCACTTACTCAGGAGGCTCAAACTGATCTTGTTTTACAATCATTGAACAATAGCTATTCTCAATTTGTCATGAATTACCTCATGAACGAAATTGAGAAACCACTCACTGAGTTGTTGAGCATGTTGAGAACTGCTGAAAACAACATGAAAAAGGCAGGACCCTCTCTCATGTTGATGGTACAAAAGGGGAATGCCAAAGGAAATGGAAAAGGCAAAAAGAAGAAGATGGGATCTAAATCTGTTGCCAAATCCAAATCCAATAAGGCTTTGAAGCCTAAAGGTGGGATAGCTAAAGAAGGTAATTGTCACTTCTGTGGAAAGCCTGGACACTGGAAAAGGAATTGTCATGCTTACCTGGAAGATCTAAAGAAGAAGAAAGGAAGTGGGACTTCCAATTCAGGTATATATGTTATAGAAGTCAATTTATCTACTTCTACATCTTGGGTATTTGATACTGGATGTGGTTCTCACATTTGTGTAAATGTGCAGGAACTGCGAAGGAGTAGACCATTGGCTAAAGGCGAGGTGGACCTACGCGTTGGAAATGGAGCAAGAGTTGCTGCATTAGCTGTAGGAACTTACCATTTGTCTTTGCCCACTGGGCTTGTATTAGAACTTGAAGACTGTTATTATGTGCCTGCTATAAGCAGGAATATTATTTCTGTTTCTTGTTTAGACAAGAAAGGTTTTTCGTTTATAATAAAGAACAATAGTTGTTCCTTTTATTTAAATGAAATGTGTTATGGAGTAGCACAAATGTTTAATGGTCTTTATGTTCTTGATTTACAAATGCCTATCTATAATATAAATACTAAACGGCTAAAATCGAAAGATTCTAATCCGACTTATCTCTGGCATTGTCGTTTGGGCCATATAAGTGAGAAACGCATATCCAAACTCCATAAAGATGGGTATTTGGACTCATTTGATTTTGAATCATATGATGTATGCGAGTCTTGTTTGTTAGGCAAAATGACTAAGGCACCTTTCACTGGACATAGTGAACGGGCCAGCGATGTATTAGGCCTTATACATACTGATGTATGTGGACCCATGAGTTCGCTAGCTAGATCTGGATTTTGCTACTTTATTACATTTACTGATGATTTCAGTAGATATGGATATGTGTATCTTATGAAACACAAATCTGAATCTTTTGAAAAGTTCAAAGAATTTAAGAATGAAGTACAAAACCAATTTGGCAAAAGTATAAAAGCCATTCGATCAGATCGAGGTGGTGAATACTTAAGCCAGGAATTTGATAATCTTCTTAAAGAGTGTGGTATAATATCACAACTCACTCCACCTGGAACGCCACAATGGAATGGTGTGTCTGAAAGGAGGAATCGAACCTTGTTAGACATGGTACGATCCATGATGAGTCATGCAGATCTTCCGATAAGCTTCTGGGGTCACGCCCTAGAAACTGCTGCCTTTACACTTAACCGTGTTCCTACAAAGACGGTTCAAAAGACACCATATGAGATGTGGACTGGGAAACGTCCTAGTATGTCTTTTATGAAGATTTGGGGATGCGAAGCGTATGTAAAACGTCTAGCTTCCGACAAGCTCGGACCTAAATCAGATAAGTGTAATTTTGTGGGATACCCAAAAGAAACGAAAGGGTATTATTTCTACAAACCTTCTGAGAACAAAGTGTTTGTTGCTCGCACTGGAGTTTTCCTAGAAAGAGAATTTGTCTCTAAAGAAAACAGTGGGAGGCATGTAGAACTCGAAGAAATTCGAGAACCACAAAATACCAATGAACCTGAGATGGAACATGAGCAGGAGCCACAAGGTGTTGTGGAAACTGAACCTGCTCAAGTAACACAAGATCCTCGTAGATCTGGTAGGATACGCCATGAGCCTGAAAGATATTATGGATATCTTATCACTCAAAGTGGCGAAGTTATGCTCATAGATGATGATGAGCCTACTTCCTATCAAGAAGCTATGAACGGACCTCAGTCTGAGAAATGGCTTGAAGCCATGAAATCTGAGATGGACTCCATGTATGCCAACCAAGTATGGACTTTGGTTGACCCACCTGAAGGGGTAAAACCAATTGGGTGCAAGTGGGTTTTCAAGAAGAAAACTGACATGGATGGTAATGTACAAACCTATAAAGGGCGATTGGTAGCAAAAGGTTTCAAACAAGTTCAAGGTGTTGACTATGATGAAACTTTTTCTCCAGTAGCCATGGTTAAATCCATCAGGATCTTACTTGCTATTGCAGCTTTTCATGACTATGAAATCTGGCAGATGGATGTCAAAACAGCTTTCCTTAATGGAAATCTGCTTGAGGATGTGTATATGACACAACCTGAGGGTTTTGCCACTCCAAAGGATGCTGGAAAGGTATGTAAGCTACAAAGATCCATTTATGGATTAAAGCAAGCATCTCGGAGCTGGAATCTTCGTTTTGATGAAGCAATCAAAGAGTTTGGCTTTATCAAGAATGAAGATGAACCTTGTGTTTACAAAAGGTTTAGTGGGAGTCATATTGTATTCCTAGTATTATATGTCGATGACATATTACTTATTGGGAATGACATTCCTTCCTTGCAAGCAGTCAAGACATGGTTGGGAAAATGTTTCTCCATGAAAGACTTGGGTGAAGCAACCTATATTCTAGGTATTAAGATCTATAGAGATAGATCGAGAAAAATGCTTGGCTTAAGTCAAAGTACATACATTGATAAAGTGTTGAAACGGTTCAGCATGCAAGATGCTAAGAGAGGTTACATACCCATGTCTCATGGAGTAACGCTCTCTAAAGCTCAATGTCCTAAATCACAAGATGATAAGGATCGCATGAGTAAGATTCCTTATGCTTCGGCAATTGGATCTATCATGTACGCAATGTTATGTACACGTCCTGATGTTTCGTATGCTTTGAGCATGACGAGCAGATACCAGTCAAATCCAGGTGAAGGTCACTGGACAGCAGTCAAGAACATCCTTAAATACCTCAAAAGGACTAAGGATACATTCTTGATATATGGAGGTGAAGAGGAACTAGCAGTAAAGGGTTACACTGATGCTAGTTTCCAAACTGACAACGATGACTATAAGTCACAGTCAGGCTACGTGTTTTGCCTTAATGGTGGAGCTGTGAGCTGGAAGAGTTCAAAGCAAGAGACAGTTGCCGATTCTACAACAGAGGCTGAGTATATTGCTGCTTCCAATGCATCAAAGGAGGCTGTATGGATAAAGAAGTTCATTACTGAACTTGGTGTTGTTCCTTCTATTGTTGATCCAATAGACCTCTACTGTGATAGTAATGGTGCCATTGCACAATCGAAGGAACCAAGATCTCACCAACGATCCAAGCATATACTTAGGCGTTTTCATCTCATTCGAGAAATTGTTGAGAGAGGTGATGTACATATTTGCAAAATACCGACAGAAGAAAATGTTGCAGACCCACTGACCAAGGCTTTGTCGCAGCAGAAGCATGAAGGTCACACTATTGCTATTGGTATTAGATACATGAGTGATTGGCTCTAGTGCAAGTGGGAGATTGTTAGAGTGTATGCCCTAGTGGCCAATTATGTAATGATTGTGACACCATGTTTATGTTATGTTTTTTTTTGGTTAAATGATAATTACTTTTATTATGTTTTATTTACTGCGTAATATAAATGTTAACATAATAAATGTCCTTAGAAGAATGATACTAATTATATGGATTCAAGTATGTGACTTGAATATGAGATCATATAAGTATGTAAAGTATCATTATTCTTAAATGTCCCTAGTCGAGTATCATTGTCAGTGGGACAACATTAATACATTGAGACTAGTATGTGGATTAACTGATGGCTATATCTCATTGGTCATAAATATATACGAGATATATTAAGTTGATTCATAGGTACATGTTAGAGAACATAGTACTGGACAGACCCACCATGAGAATTCTACATGGAGCGTTATGCTATGTGTCATAAGTAATTCTCATAGTGACAATGATGTAATGGTCCTTCGACCTGAAGTCATGACATTTCTACATAAGGAGTTATGCGTTTTGACATTATCAAAAGTCACCTTTAACCGGGTGGACGATAAAGGTGATTGTTGGATGCATAATGAGTTATGTGAGAAATGGGAATGATGTAGATGGAATTTAACCCTCCTATAAATTAGGGGTGATATCTATAGGCCTCTTGATTGAGTGAAACTATGAAATGCATGGCCATGCTCAAATAGAGATTTGTTTCATATAGTTTACTCATTGATCAAGAAAACTGAGATTAAATTATGAAGAGGATGACACATCCATGCCTTGAATTTAATCTTAGATATCATGGTTAAAAGGATTAAATTACATTGAAACATTGGTCACAAAAGGTAACGTCGAATCTATGACTTTATTATTACTTGGGTAACAGTGATGTATTACTAGATGCCGCTCACTGTTTATAATTTTATAATATGATTTAAAATTATTGCCAACGTAATAATAACCTACAGGGTCACACACAAAGAACATTCGTCAAGGAGAGATAATTTAAATGTCTATGATTTTAATATATCAATAAGATTGATTTATTAAATCATGGCTTTAAATTATATACATATATATATATATATTTATATATGTAATCTGTATGAAGTAGAGTCCTTTAGAAGGAAATACGAATATATATTTATTTGTGCATATATATTAATTAAGTGAGACTTGATTAAATATATATATATCTAATAAATATAAAATTCGGATTTTAAGTCTCCTAATTAGATTAGGTTTTGGAATTACTCTATGAAAGGCTATATATATGATATATCAGCTATTCTCTAACGATCTAACGTTTTACGTATTCTAAGAATCCTAGTTGCTCACAAAAGAAAGACTAGAGTTCAAAGATATAGAGAGAGAAGAGAGATACAGATCATACAGCTAGTACTGTAATTCTTCTTATTCGGATCGTAAGACGATTCGCGGGTGTTCGTGTGGATACCGTAGAGACGCTGTCCAGTTGGGTTGCGTTAAAGATTTGGAGACGATCAACACCTTCACCAAAGTTTCAGATTCGCACTTTTAATCGGTAAAATCTTGAACTATCTGTATTAAACTGTTTCGCATAGATCCTCGGGTTTGGGTTTCGTTTTGTTTTGATTTAATCCGTATTTTTCCGCTGCGTTTGCTGGTACGAAACCCAACAATGTCATCTATGAAGACAATGATGAACTTATCCAAATATGGTTTGAAAACTCGGTTCATCAAATCCATGAAAACAGCTGGGGCATTGGTGAATCCAAAAGGCATTACCACAAATTCATAATGACCATAACGGGTTTTGAAAGCTGACTTAGGGACATCTTCAGTCTTAATCTTTAATTGATGATATCCTGATCTCAAGTCAATTTTCGAGAAGTACTTTGCTCCCTTGAGTTGGTCGAACAGATCATCAATCCTAGGTAAAGGATACCGGTTCTTCACCGTCACTTTATTCAATTCTCGGTAATCAATACATAACCTCAGTGATCCATCTTTCTTCTTTACAAATAAAATAGGTACTCCCCAGGGTGAAACACTTGGCCTAATGAATCCTTGATCCAACAACTCTTGTAGTTGTATTATGAGCTCTTTTAATTCTGAAGGGGCCATCCTATAAGGAGCTTTAGAAATTGGAGCAGTTCTTGGTATTAGCTCAATTCCAAATTCAACTTGTCTATCTGAAGGTATACCTGGTAATTCTTCAGGAAATACATCTCCAAATTCCCTTACTACTGGGATATCAGAAATCTTTAATCCTTTTACCTTCTTGTCATAAACATGAACTAAAAATGCTTCGCATCCCTTGCGTAACATTTTTTTAGCTTGTAATACTGTAAGAAGATGAAAGGGTTTAGTAGACTTATTCCCAAAAAATGTCACTTTGTTATTTGAGGGTGTTCTTAGGAAAACCTTCTTTTTCCTGCAATCTACACTAGCTTGGAATTTATGTAGCCAATCCATGCCTAGTATTAGATCAAACTCTCCCAATGGAAAAGGTATTAGATTTGCAGGGAAGTCATGTTTTCCTATTCTTATACTACAATCCGGTAGTATACTCTTGGCAAAGTACACCTCTTGATTAGCTATTATAACTTCTAGAGGTGTTTTTAAACATTCAGGAGTAAAATTTCTATTCTTAAAAAAACATTCAGATATGAAGGATCTAGTTGCACCAGAATCAAATAAAGCATATACTTCAATTGAATTAACCAATATCGTACCTGAAACCACGTTGTCAGACATTAGGGCGTCCTGAGCAGTCATATTGTAAGTCCTAGCTTGAGGTCGGCTAGCTACCATATTAGATCCTGTTAAAGGGGGTTTACCTTGATTCTTTCTCTGAGGGCAAGAAGTGGAGATATGGCCTTCCTGACCACAACTAAAACATCTCCTTGTAGTTCCAAGTATACGACTAGCATTTTGTGGTTGGTATTGCTGCGGAGGAAATCTCGGTTGGGAAGCAATCGGTGCTTGGTTTGGGCAATTACTGGCAGTATGCCCAGATCGATGGCATTTGAAACACAAATTGGTTCCTATTAAACACTAGGAAGTTTCATGATTCCTTCCACATTTGTCACAAATAATAATCCTCCTTTTATTCTCACTTAAATTCGTACTGAAATTTCTTTTCCTATTGTTATCATTATACCTACTTCCTTCCCCTTGTTTCATCACGACTGAACTAGTTTGCGATTTTCCTTGTCCTCCCATCCTTTGATTAAGATTGTGACTAAAATAACTTCCTTTCTTCTGTCCTTACCTGCGTTTCTCCCAATTGAATTCCCGCAGTAACTTGCCACTTTTCTCTGCTACCTTTGACCTTTGAACCACTTCAGCATAGTTGTTTAGACATAGAATAGCAATCTTATCATGCAACCATGGATTTAATCCATGCTCAAACCTTCTAGATTTTCTTCTCTCCGTATCTACCAAATGTGGAGCATATCTTTGAAGTTCATTAAACTTCTTCTCATATTCTTCCACAGTCATGTTCCCTTGTCTCAATTCTAAGAATTGTTTTTCTAGCTCATCCGCAGCACTGGTTGGAAAATACTGGTTATAGAAACATTCTTTAAATTGGAACCAGGTGACAATTTGTTCCATTTCAGGATTTGCTTGATCATTCCTAACTGCCAGTCTCCTAGTCATTTCTAATCGTTCAGTATTCTCCCACCAATAACTAGCTTCTTCTTTCAATAGATATGTAGCATATTCCGTCTTAAGATCATCAGTTACTCCCGCTATTCGAAAAACTTTTTCTATCTCCTTAATCCAAATTTGAGCGGTAGTGGGACCTCCATCACCATTAAAAGTAGGTGGACAACTATTGGTAAAATCCTTAAATGTCACCCTTCTAGGTTGGGGTGAAAATAATTGGTTATTGTTATTTTCGGAGGCTTCCTTAATCATGTTTACCAATAAGGCAATAGGATTCTCCTGATCATTATTTTCTAGATTGTTGTTCAGAATGGGATTCTCTTGGTCAGCTTGGTTGGTATCTTAATGAGTTCTAGGTCTTCCTCTTGGGGCCATTTTCCTATAAATTAAGGAAAATATAAACTTACTATCAAAAGTTCTTTCTTTCTCTTCAAAAAATAACATATATACCAAAAAGGAAAGAAAGAATTCTAAATTAAACCATCAAAATATATATATTAAGTAACAAAAGTTACATTATAGCAAATTTGTACAATAAAGCTTCCTCGTTACAACATTAAACAAAAACATAACAACATTGACTACTACTAAAGCCTAATACAAGGGTTGGGAATCAAGTTCACTCATTGTTCTGCGTGCAAAACGACATGCTCCTTCGACCTTCTCTATAAGGTTATGCATCAACTGATCTCGATCTGCTATAGTGGGCTGGCGCAGCCTAAAATAATGACTAACCGAAATCACAACTTCTGTCAAGGTCTCAGTGAGAACCAAGGACACATCCTGAAATGATACCCTCCAGAGGTCCAACAGTCTGCTAGTTCTTTGATGAGCCATCGACTGACGCATTATAGTGGTATTACGTGTTGTCAACTCTGATTGTGTCATACAGATTCTACGTTGAAGGTAATAACATAATCCATTTGGAAAAGGCAAAGGTACTGAATTTTCTAGTGGTGGTACTGCAGGTGCAACATTTGGTAGGGTAACTGGGGTAGAAACAGCATGTGGAGTGGCTGACACCGTAGGTAATGTGTGCCTATCAGCAGGGATAAACATCATTGCTTATCCTTGTAACCAACAATCAAACAATAATAACCCCTTTAATGGGTCCGAAAATATTTAGACGTTCAAAAACATCATATATTAACTATACACGTTAATATATAAAAAGAAAAAAATAATAATAAATAAATAAATAAATATGAATAAATAAATTATTTATAGATAAACAAATTTTTTCCGGGTCGTTACACCAACCACATAGCTGTTAATTGTAGGAGCAAAAATAAAATTCCTATAATTGAGACTACATCTTCAAAGAGAATAAAAGATAAATCACCTGTAAAAAGGTTAAATAATCTTTGCATTAATAATGAAAACTCTAAGCTTGGCAGTCTTTCACAAACAAATAGCAAGACTAATGATTGTCCAATTAAAGTCAAAATTGCTAAAAGACAGTCAACTCAATCTGAGTTAAGTCTTGAGTTTACAACTAGTGAGAAATGACCCAAGGAAGTCTGGGTTCCAAAAGGCTCAAACTAGTTACTCTCTACTGTGCAGGACAAAAAGAAGAAATCATGGTACTTGGACAGTGGCTGTTCAAGGCACATGACTGGAGATAAGTCCCTGCTAAAACAGTATGAAGAGAAAAGTGGCCCAAAAGTCACTTTTGGAGATGACAGCAAAGGCCATAGGAGGGTATATAATCTAAGAACAATGGTCATTGTGGAATCAATTCAAGTTGTATTTGATGATAAAAAGTTTCCAGGAATGATTGGACAAGGATTGCATGAACCTCTTAGTTTTGAGAATGAATTGGATGCATGGGAATATCCATCAGAGACAACTGAAAAACCCAAAAATAGCAATGATCCCTACATAATTGAAGGGGAGTTAACTGTTGTGCATGAAGTATCAAGAACTAATACTCTATCAGAGACTAGAGTATTAGATGAAACTCAAGAGACTGGTGAAATTAGTATTCCATCGGAGACTAATGGTTCACCAAAGACTAGAGTCACTGATGCACAATCAGAGACTATATTGACACCAGAGACTTTTGAGATAAACGGCTCAGGGGAGCTAATAATGAAGAAGTCAATGGTTTAGGGGGAGCAGTCTCTGATCATGAAGCTAGATTGGATAACATCAATCTAGAAAATGAAGCCTCAACTTCAAGATCAAATCTGCCACGTGCAATTCCATGGTTGAGAGACCACACACCAGATTTGATAATTGGAAATCTAGAGGATGGAGTCAAGACTAGAAGTGCAACACAAAATGAATGCTTATATCTCAGTTTTCTCTCAAAGATTGAGCCAAAGAAAATTAAGGAAGCACTTCAAGATCCTGACTAGATAATTGCCATGCAAGAGGAGTTAAACCAATTCACTCGAAACAAAGTCTGGAGACTGGTACCAAAACCAAGGAATAGATCAATAATTGGTGCCAAGTGGTCTTCAGAAATAAATTGGATGAAACTGGTACAATTACAAGAAATAAAGCAAGACTGGTTGCAAAAGGATATTCTCAAGAAGAAGGAATAGATTATGATGAAACTTTTGCACTAGTAGCAAGACTTAAAGCAGTCATAATCTTCTTAGCTTTTGCAACCAACAAGAACTTCAAGGTGTACCAGATGGATGTCAAAAGTGCTTTCTTGAATGGATAATTAGAAGAGGAAGTTTATGTTTGCCAACCCCCAGGTTTTGTGGACTCCAAATTTCCAAATCATGTCTACAGGTTAGACAAAGCACTTTATGGCTTAAAACAAGCACCAAGAGCCTGGTATGATACTCTATCTCAATTTTTGCTTGAAAATAAATTTGTTAGAGGTATCATAGATAAAACCTTATTTTATAGAAAGCAAGGCTCTGACATTATATTGGTGCAAATATATGTAGATGATAATATATTTAGATCTACAAATGAAAAACTTTGTGAAAAATTTTCAAAACTTATGCAGTCTAGATATGAAATGAGTATGATGGGTTTCATAGGTTTGCAAATAAAACAATCAACTGATGGGATATTTATCAGTCAGTCCAAGTATATCGAAGACTTATTGAGAAAATATGATTTGGTTGATTATGCATCTGCAAAAACACCCATGCCTACTGCCACTAAGCTAGATAAAGATTTAAAAGGAAAGAAAATTGATATTACTAGTTATAGAGGCATGATAGGCTCTCTTTTATATTTAACTACAAGTAGACCAGATATAATGTTTGCTACATGTTTATGTGCTAGATTTCAAGCTAACCCTAGAGAGTCACATTTGATTGCTGTAAAAAGAATACTAAGATATCTAAAGGGTACCCCAAACCTTGGTTTATGGTATCCCAAAGAATCTGATTTTAAACTAATTGGTTATTCAGATGCTGACTATGCAGGTTGCAAGCTTGACAGGAAAAGCACAAGTGGAAGCTGCCAACTTCTTGGAGGCAGACTTGTTTCATGGTTCAACAAGAAACAAAATTCAGTTTCTACTTCAACAACAGAAGCTGAATACATCGCAGCTGGGAGTTGTTGTGCTCAAATCCTATGGATCAAGAATCAACTCTTAGACTATGATATGTCCTTATCCAAAATTCCTATCTTTTGTGATAATACAAGTGCCATAGCAATAACAGAAAATCCAGTGCAACATTCAAGAACAAAACACATAGATATTAGATATCACTTCATAAGAGAACATGTAAGTGAAGGTAATATCGTATTACACTGGGTAACAACTGATAAACAACTTGCAGACATATTCACAAAACCTTTAGATGAATCTACCTTTTCTAGATTAGTTTTTGAATTAGGAATGTTGAATTATGCCTCTAAAAATTGATTAATTTTTGAAAACAAGTTGTTTAGTTGTATGTAGCTATAATTAAATTTCTGGATTGAAGCTGTTCTTTGTGAATAGAATTTTAGAAGCTAGAATTTAAATTCTGGAATGTAGCTGTTTTTTAACTAAACAGAATTATTGAAGCTAATAATCATTAAACTTGATTGTTTGGAAATATTTTGAAAGCTTAAGAGAAAGAGACTATCTTTGTCCCTGATAGTGTTTTTAATTAGTCCCCGACTGAATTAAAAAATTGAACTATCGGAGACTAACTAGTCCCCGACAGTTGTTTTTAATTTGTCCCCGACTGAATTAAAACATTGAACTATCGGAGACTACCTTAGTCCCCGACAGTTGTTTCTAATTAGTCCCCTACTGAATTAAAAATTAAACTATCGGAGACTACCTTAGTCCCCGACAGTTGTTTTTAATTAGTCCCCGACTGGATTAAAAAATTGAACTATCGGAGACTACCTTAGTCCCCGACGTCGTTTTTGATTAGTCTCTGACTCAATCAAAAATGAATTATCGGAGACTAATCGGGTCTAGTCTCTTATGAGTGACCTTATCAGAGATTAGGGCAATCTCCGATCAAGGGTAATCTGGTAGTTATCCTACCCACGATTGAAAAACGGTTCACTATCTTTAGAATTGAAAACGTTTCTCATACTTTGCTAAAAGTAAAATCAAACATATTTGCAATCACAATCTCTCAAAGCTTTGAAATTATTTTTTCTCTGCAAATTCTATGCAATCTAACCCAATTTCAAGTTTCTTCAAAGTTCACAGATCTCTTCAAATGGCCGTTAAAACAGTCTGTTTCCAGTTTGGAGATTTCGATTTCATAAAGACTAACCATGCAGGGGTGGCCAATAAGCATGAATTTGGAGTCCAGTATCACCCCTTTGTGGATTTTCTTCAACACTCCACACTAACCTACGCCATTTATGAAGCTCCCATCCAAGCCACTGAAGTAATCACGGCTATGTGGACCACTGCAACCATCCAAGATGAGAACACCGACTCTCCTGTGGTAAATTTTAGGTATGATAACACTGTTTATAATATTGACCATACCGTTGTTAATAATACTTTACACTTACCAGTATATGAAAACTTTGACTCCCTTACCTCTGATGAAGAACTTCTTTCTATGTTTAAAAACTTACATTATTCTGTTGAAATTAGTTCTGTTGGGTCTATAACACGACCCCATCTAAGGCAAGAGTGGTCACTATTCTTTGATATAATAACTAAAGCATTTACTTCAAAATGTAGTGGCTATGATGCTATCACTACACTCACACAACAAATTGCTTTTAGTGTGCTGTATGAAAGACATCTAAACATTGGGCTTTTAATTCTGCAAAATCTTTTGGTAAAACTGAAATCTGGTAATAAAAATAAAATTTATTATTCTAGGTTTTTGATGATGATTACTTATTATCTAATCCCTAACCTTAATATTACTGGATTGCAAGTTGTACCAACTGTTTTGCAGAGTAAAAGAATTTTTACTGATGTGAAGCATAAATCTGCCAACGTAAAGGTTCCCTTATTTTTCCCTCCTGTCATGAGAGCTATTCTCATTGATAGGCTTCCAACCCTTTATTCTTTGCAATTCTTTGAGGATATTGAAAGCCAAAATCCTATTAATCCTCCAACCACTTCACAACATCAATTCCTAGCCCTCACCACAGTTTTCCAAAAGACTGTGGTTCTAAGACCAAAGACAGCCAAGAAGCTCCTAATAAAAAGAAAAATAATTGAGGGAGTAAGTGAGGATGAGGGAGAGCAGGAAGCTGAAGTACCACTTCAGAGAAAGAAGAGAGCTATAACCCTTAGCCAAAAGCAATCCATTGCTTCTCAAAAAGCAATGGAGGTTATAAGGACAAGTAGTGAACTGTCACCATCCTCCCAAAAGGATGCTGACATTGAAGAAAGTTCCCAACCAGGAACACCCTATACAGAGTCTGCACAAACTCTTGTTTACCAACAAGAGCAACCAAAAAGAGAGAAAATAAAAGAAAAGAGTGACACAAGGAGTGCACACACAGAGTCATCTTTTGATGTTCCTCAATTTTCAATGTCTGAGGAACAACCAACACTCCCCATTGTACATTCTTCTCATTCTTCTCCTATACTTGATTCTTTTGATATTACAAATATAAATTCTCTTGATTTTTCCCAAGAGGAGCCAACACTCGAGACAAGCTCTCAAACATATTCCATGGATAGATCCTTAGCCCAAAATACACAAAGGGAACCCCCTATCCATACATCTACGTTTCCAACCCTCACCTCTGTAGGACAAAGTGTACCCATCCAAATGAGTGAGGATGTGAGAATAAATAGTGAGAGTCAGGCTCCTGACTTGGAAAAAGGAGAGAATATACACACACTTGAGAGTTAAGCTTTAGATAGCTTGGAAAAAGGAGAGCATGAGAAGCTGGGTGCCCAACCCCAAGCAAAAGGAGAGGGTGTGAGCAAGGATGAGATCCTTGAACAAAATAAAAGAGACAAATTCTCAGCAGGTATATTTTTACAACCTATTGATTCAAGCTCACAAGAAGCTTATGTTTCTTCTGCTCCCTCCACAAATATCCAAACAGAAGAAACTGAGAACATTTCAAGCACAGGGGATGCAACATTAAATGTGATATCTGAAATGTCTAATGCTGACTTTGAAGTTTTATATGGTCTGCAACAAAGACAAGACCACCTTTCTGCAATGAAGACAAGGCTTGCAGATGAACATGTGCATGAAGAAGCTCCAGAAACAAATGTTGATGAATGGTTGGATGCAACCTATTCCAACACACTGGAGGAAGCAGCCGCCCAATTGAGGCAGGATTATGTGACCAACATAAACTGCTTCTGCACCATCAGTTAAAGATATATTAGAAGAAGTAACCAAGGTGGATAAGAAACACACAAAGTTTCACCACTACTTGGTTACTGGAATAAATGGTGCAGTGAAGAGAATGGAGGAAAGAATGGAGTTGGAGACAGAAAAACTAAGAAGGTGCTATGAAGGACACTTGCCAAGGAGGACTATGTCTACAATTGATACTCTTATCAAAGACAAGTCCAAAACTGACAGTCGACTTCAAGCCCTTGAAGCAAATATTCCACTCCTGATCCAAAAACAAGACAGAATGGAACAACTCCTGATGCAGGCTATTCCACATCTGGCCACCTCCTCCCAACCCAAAGATGCTGATGTCAAAAAGGGGGAGAGTGGTCAACATATTAAACCTGTACAAACAAAACCAAAACCAAAATCTGTTACAGTTCATATACCTGCTCCATCCAAACTTCCAAGCTCTGATGAGCTACAAGCAATGATGGACAGAATATTGAAAAAACATGAAGATCTTCAAGTAGAAACAACAAAAGTTAACAACTGCAACACAACTTCCAACAACAACAACAACAATAACAACAACAACAACAATAACAACAACAACAACAATAGCAACAACAACAACATCTCCTTCTTCCACTGCACAAGCCCCAACAATAAAAGACAAAGGCAAAGGTGTCATGGTTGAAGATTCAAAGAAGGAAACTACTACTCAACTAGGACAACCCAAGCTATTGGGGGATGCCATGAAGACAACTCACTTTCCCACTCCAGTTGAACTGATAGTGGATGGGAAAGTGGAGTTGGTCTATCCTCAAGAACAGAAACTGATAGAATCTGATGCACTACTAGCTCAGAAACTTCAAGAGGAGGAGGATATGGCAGCAGCTAGGGAGGAGGAGGAGGCAAAGAAGAAGAAAATCTTTACAAGGACATCAAGTGCACATAAAGTAGCCATAACCAAGAAGAAGAATAAAGAGATGGAAGAGGCTAAGAAGAAATCAAGAAGGAAACCTCTGTTCCAGGAATCTGCAAAGAAACCTATGATCAAGGCAACTATCAAGAAGCCTACTTCTCAAGGTCCTCCAAGGTCAACTGAGACTGCTTTGGTGGCTGTGAGTGGACCAACAAAGCTACAAACAGTTTCATCAAAGAAGTCTTACAAAGTTGAAATGGCTAGTACAGAAGAAATCATCAAAGCCCTGAAGAAAACCACAAAGAAGATTGATCTAATAAAGGGTAAAAATAACAAAGATGTTCTCCGTGTCTTTTTGAAAGATGGAGAGTCTTTGAAATTTGAGAAGCCTGTCTTGGAGGGACAAACTAAAGAAAATCTAGAGTGGTTGCTGACTGTTGTATTTGAGACTTCTGATCTCAACATTGATCTTCGAAGCCAGATTCAAAAGGTAATGAAGGTGAAGCATAAGGTGGATACAGTGCCAGAAGCTAATCCTAAACATCTAGGATTATGGTATGAGACTTTTCATGGAGAGAAAGTTTTCTTCAACTACAACAGAGAAATTAATAGTGTCAGTGAGAGACACATTGAAGGATTTATCAGTCTACTCAAGGATGCTAAAGAAGAAGTTGAATTGATACTGAAAAAGCTGTTGATAGACAGATTGGAGTTGGTAAGGAGAAATAGAAAAGAAAGGCTGGAATTGCTGAAGAAAAAATAAAAGGTTGTGTTGGAAGGTATGTTTGTTGAAATAAGCTATTTTTTTTTTGAAGCCAGACTTATAGGATTTGTTAGAGATAAATGATGATGATGATGATTATGTAATAAATTGTGCAACTGTAAATACTTGAGGTATTTTATAAACCTTAAGATCAGCACAAGTTTTGCATCCACAGATGATAAATTTTATTCATCAGTGGATGGTCAATAACTTCACAAGACAAGTCAGAAAACAGGAACATTCAAAGGACTTGACAAAGTGAAGAAAATGTCTGATGCTACTTGTAAGCAAACGAAGTATTCCGCACATCAGAAATTCTAAATCAAAGTTACGTTGCTTAAGTCCCATCACGGGGAACCCATCAGGGAGAATCCATCAGGGGAACCCATCAGGGGAAACCCATCAGGGGAACCCATCATGGGGAACCCATCAGGGGAACCCATCAGGGGAACCCATCAGGGGGAACCTGTCAGGGGAACCTGTCAGGGTATGACAAGGGCAGACCAATCTGTCAGTGAAACACTTCAGGACATATCAGTGTCAGGCAAACCCATCAGGGTAACCTGTCAGGGAGAATGACCAACATGACATCAATGGAAGCCATCAGTGTATGCCGTCAGCTATAACCATCAGGGTTAAGAAACACTGAGTTTAACTCAAGTGAAGGTCGAAGCCCTGATCCAGTCAATAAGCATCAGGGAATCCAGAAGCACTGATCAAAGTCCATCAGGGCTAGCAGTTAGTGGATCGTTGTGACAGCATACACCCGTCATCAGTTCTTACACGAAAATCAACGTAACGTGTTACAGAAGCAAGAAATATTAACTGGAAAGATATTTCTTGAAGTTTGTTAATGGTCCAATGAGAACTCTCACGCATTAAATGCACACAGATCAGGGGAAGAAAAGTAGCAACAAAGCATGTAGCAGTCTGACACATAAAGTTTAGATGTGACATACTTGCGGCTAAGTTGAGAAGAGAAGCACGTCTCAACAACGTGATTTCATCCCACTGATGTATATATAAGCAACGGAGCTCTCATTACAAAAATAACGATTGATTGAATCTATCCAACAGATCAAACAAGTACTGAAGCACAATAACACTAGAGAGAAGCTTTGCAATAGATCTAGAGAGAGATATTTCAAAGAATATTAGAAGCCAGTGAGTGTGAGAAGCTGTGAACTTTATTCACAGAATTTGTAGCTGTAAATCACATTTGTGATTATACAGATTTCCAGAAAAACCTCGAGTTATAATATAACTATTTTAACTTGAATCTGCGTGTTCATTTCATATAGTTTTTCTGTTTGTTACAACTTGTTTTCAGTAAGCCTTATAAGTTTTTAAGTGCGAAAAGTTTCAGGTGTTTGTATTCATCCCCCCCCCCCCTTCTACAAACACTTGTGCTAATATTGCACTAACAGGATTTAAACCTGAGTCTTGGTGGAAGCTGAACAACAGATCAAAGATCTTAGTTCAGAATACATTTGTAGTTAGCAATTCTTTATTCTTTTTCTAAGTAATTGTAATGTTGAGTTTTGACATCATCATCAACCTTGAAATTATGCTTATCATTCTGATATTCATAATTAGGTGGAGATTGTTAGGTTTTAGAACATTTGATGATGATTGTCTTTAGATTACTTAGAGTACAAATGTATAGAAAGTGTTAATTAGTAACACTGAAGTTTTGTAGCTAGCAGTTATCTCTTTGTTTGTAGTTTATTCATTCTTTCTAAAGAGATATACTTATTTCTTAATTGTAAGTAACTGCTGGAATGGAGTATCAAAGCTTCAGTAAGTCAAAATGTGTATTTGATCCGTTGGAGTTTACAAAAAGGCTTGTCGGAGACTAAGAAAACTTGTCAGAGACTAAGGATTTTTTTTATCTATCAAAGACTAGTTTTGCCTGTCGGAGACTAAGGCTTACGTCATCAGAAACTAAGTCTAAAGAAGTTGGAGACTAAAGCTGACGTCATCGGAGACTAAGCTAGTCTTAAAGCATCGGAGACAAAATAACTCTATTGGAGACTACACAATCTGACGTCATTAGTGACTAAAAGCACCAGAGATTAATTGATGACGTCACCAAAGACTAAAGATGAAGCATCAGGGACTAATCGTAATTTATTTCCTGAAAGATACAGAGTTCGAATTGAATAAGGATTGTCTTCCACGTAAAGCAAGATATTATTGAAGACGTAGCTGGAAAGGAAACTAACCAGAAATCTCTTTCTAATCAAAAAGGAAAGATTGTATTTGATTCGAATAAGGAAGCTGAATTTTATTCAGAAGAGCAACTGAGTTAATTTTAATTTAGTTGTTAGAGAAGCTGTAATTAGGTTTACAGAGAATTGTAATTTGAAGCTGTATAGGTCTTTCATAGTTTGTATCTTTTCCAATACAGAATAGAAAAGAAGCTGATGATAATATTTATTATAATTGTTAGAATTTGTAATCTGTTGTGAAATCAATATAGCAATTGTTTATAAATTGATTTGTGTTTTTGTTCTTTATATTCCGCAAGAAAGTTTAATTTCTTAAAGAACAAGAAATTCAAAAAGTATTCAAAGAACTTGTATTCAACCCCCCTTCTACAAGTTCTCGGCATATCAGTGGGAAAAAAAGGTGAGAACTCAAAAATTTTATATGAGTTTGTACATGAATTAATGTATGTTGTAATTAATTTCTTATTTTATATACAATTGGTAAATCCATATCTTAAGTGAGAATTTTGATGACAATAAGAGGTTTATTTTATTAAAGATAACTTCCTTAAAAAGGATATAAAAAAAATAAGGATATGAAACCTTGTATAGGGTTATGATTAATCAGCTTGGAAGAAGAGGAGAGGGTTACGTAAGATCGGTGGTTTACGTGTTTGATTATTAAGTGGGTTGGGTGACAACGGTTGATTAAGGTCGAATGCATGTAAGACACTAATTGCTTTGTATGTTCAAGCTGTTGAAATATTACATTGAGTAGCCGTCTTATCGTCTTAACTGACCAATTATTTTATATCAAAGTATAATCTCAGCCTATTATAAATACCTCATTTGAAATGAATTTTAAATCCCTTTCTAAAATTTCTTTCCTAGAACCCCTCTTTCACGTATCATCTTCAAAAATTTCCAAGTCTGTCTCTCGAAAAATTATTTTCAGACAAGCTTTAATTTTCTCCCTTAAAGACGAAGAGGTAAGAACCTGGTACTCTACTCAGTTTCTTTCGTACATAGCATCAAAGATTTATCAACCATGTATGGTAAGTTTTCAAGAAGGAATAAAACTTTAAAGGACTATGTTCTTTTTCATTTCCATGTTTATATGGCATCCTAGGTTGAGTTTGTTCATGTTAGGTCTTCTACCGAAGCGATGACAAGCTCTATGTTTGTCTTTGACGAGGGAACCTTAGTCTATGATGAGATAGATGTTAGTCTCTAATGAAATAACCTCAGTCTTTGATGAGATACTTTAGTCTCTGATGAAAGTAATTTAAATTAGTCTGTGATGAAGGAAGTTTAAATTAGTCTCTGGCGAAGGATTTTCCTTAGTCTCTGATGAAAGAAGTTTAAATTAGTCTCTGACGAAGGATTTCCTTAGTCTTTGGTGAAGGAAGTTTAAATTAGTCTTTGATAACGTCATCCTTAGTCTTCGATAGGCTAAGTTTAGACCCTGATGACGTCATCCGTAGTCTCTGATGGGCAAAATATGTTAGCCTCTGATGGCTAAAGATATTAGTCCTCGAGGAGTTTCGTGATAGCCAACTGAGTTTGGCGCTGAATAGATTATCCACTGATGAAGTTCAGTGATGACTTACTAAGTTTGGCGATGAACAAATTATCCCCTGACAGCCAAGAGAGTTTGGCGGTAGTCAAAGTTATCACCCAACGAGTTTGGCGATGAGTAAATTATCCTCTGATGGGTAAGTTATCCCCTGATGACTATCTCCTGATGAGTGAATGATACCCTGATGGTCGAGAGACATCCCCTGACGAGTAGTTTTCCCACTGATGTTCAGTCATCCCCTGATGAGTGAATGATACCCTGATGGTCGAGAGACATCCTCTGACAAGTAGTTTACCCACTGATGTCCAGTCATCCCCTGACGACTAGTTATCCCTTGATGACAAAGGATCCCCTGACGTGGAGGATTTTCCCCTGATGCGTAGTTTGTCCTCCAAAGCTATAAAACATTATTTTCCTTAAATTATTTGAGGATGTTATTCCTTTAACCTCAATGGTTCTTTTGTCAGATTTGAAACATTAAAAGTTTAAGGACATAACATATGCATTTTTCTCCCATATATTTTTTAACTAAGGTATTAAATTTATCTTATGAAATGCATATTTTACAGAATCTTTCACTGACAAATAAATTGAATTTGATTGCATGCCAATGGACCAATGCAAGTATACTCTCACTCTTATGTTATTTTAGTTAAGCGCATAATCAATTGATTCGACATGCGTACAAGGTTATGACTTTTATGTTTAAATTTCCTTGTGAATCAGAATGCTATTCTTTAATTTCTGCTAGCATGATATGAATGAAAGTGCATGGATATAACGTAGCTTTGATATATCAGTTATTTTTTTCAATTTTATAGCTGTGCAACAAATGAGAATGATATGTCCTTTAAATGGGTTATGCCACATGGTTGGATAGAGGAAAGGAAAGGTGCTGATTTGTTTTTCACCTGACCTAGAGGAAATTTTAAGTGACTACGTACGTTCACACAAGGACGGATCATGCGGTCACAATTAGGCCAGCTGTGTACCATATGGTTAGCAGATCTAACGGGTTTAGCCCCCGATGGATATTTTGAGAAAGTTGTACACAGGTGAATACCTGCCTTTCTTCAACGGGTTTAACATCAGTGATCCTAAAGACTCTTCAAAGATTTTCGAGGCATTAGTATTATTCCACTGAGCCTCTGAACAGAATTGAATCTCTAGTAACGTTCCAGTTTTGCTTCCCCAAATTGTTTATATACTTGTCGGGCGTAAATCGCTCATTCTTGTTGAATTTTAATGTCTTGCAGGGCAGGGTGTAAAGGCTGAACCCTCTGACAAGGGGAAGACAAAGATGATCGGCTACTGAGTTTGGCTAACCCTTTTGAGTGCCGATAAGAAAGGAAGAAAGGAAGATGTTTTGAAGAGTGATGTGTTATATTATTATATAGAGATAGAATAACTTCCGCTGAGAATGTAATATTTTGGGTTGTAATAACTCTTTACTAATTCCTTTTATTAGTATTTATGCTATGAATGGATGTGAAGTTATCTTTCCTTCTTTTCATGATGCCCTGGTCCAGTAAGGGATTTTGGGGACGTCAGAGTTGGTATCAGAGCATCCAGTTACGGTCGGAGACGATTCGAAAGAAACATTGCCCATAAACATCAACCAGGAGTAGGTAATACTGCGGTATGTCCCAGAGTACTCAAGTAGGATTTGACGCTAGAATTGAAGTACTAGGATAGGTTAATGGGTTAAGGATTAAGGCTTATGTTGGAAACAAAGGTTGTTGAACACCTGAAGGGTGGAAACTGCTAAGGAAGGATAAGACGAAAACGAAGGCACCACCTCATGGACATATTGTTGCATGACTTAGAATGTTTTATGTAGAGTTACTGACTTAGAATGTTTTATGTAGATGGCCAGAGATCGCTCTAGATCCCCAACGAGTTTTCTAAAAGTAGACTTGAAGTCTATGAATTTTCATCCGAAGAGGAAGAGGAGCCTAGCGTGGAGTCTCCGTTGTTCACCCCTGCACCACTGGACAGACATCCACCATCACTAATACACGAGGACCCTAGCCTCACTAGACAGACAATTCCACTGTCTGTCGCGGGCCGTGCATTCGCCACACAGCACGGAAAAGCACAATAAGCCATCGTTCTGGCCGCGACCATGTTACGTGTGATGACCCCAAAATCCCTTACTGGATCAGTGATTCATCAAAAGAAAGAAAGATAACCACACATCCATTCATAGTATAAATACTGGAAAAAGGCAATATTAAGGACTTATTATAACCCAAAAATAACATAACTTTAGCGGAACCTATTTCATCTTTAAAAATTACAAATCAAAGATCATTACAACTTCTAATATCTTCCTTCCTTCGTCAGCGAAATTAAAAGAGTAAATAACTTGGTAGTCGATCATCTTTGCTTTCCCTTTGTCAGAGGGTTCAGCCTTTGTATCGTGTCCTGCAAGATATTTAAGTTCAACAAGAGTGAGTGATTTACGCCCAGCAAGTATATAAACAATTTAGAGAAATAAATCTGAAATATTTAAAAAGTTCAATTCTATTTGTGAGGCTCAGTGAAACAATACTAATGCCTCAAAAATCTTGAAAGAAACTTTAGGATCACTGATGATAAGCAACATGTAATCCTCCTTGAAGAAAATAGGTATTCACCTGCATACAATCTTTTCAAAAATATCCATCAGGGGCTAAACCCGTTGGATCTGCTAACCATACAATACACAACTGGCCTTACTGTGACCGCATGATCTCTCCTTCTGTGAACATACGTAGTCACGTAAAATTTCCTCTGGGTCAGGTGAAGAACAAATCAGCACCTTACCTTTCCTCTAGCCAACCATGTGGCACAACCCATTTAAGAGACATATCATTCTCATTCATTTGCAAAAATATAAGATTGAATAATATTTGATAAATCAAAGCTCCATTATATCCATGCACTTTCGTTCATATCATGCTAGCGCAAATTAAAGCATAGCATGTCGATTCACAAGGAATTTTAACATAAAAGTCATAACCTTCTACGCATGTCGAATTAATTGATCATGCGCTTAACTGAAATAAGTATAAGAGTGAGAATATACTTGCCTCGGTCCCTTGCACACAAACAATAACAATTTACTTGAGAGTGAAAGATTCTGTAAAATATACATAACCTAAAATAAATTTACTATTTTGGTTAAAATATGAGAGAAAGTGCATATGTGATGTCCTTAAACTTTTAATGTTTCCAAAACTGCTATAAGAACTTTTTAGGGTAAATAAATAATTAAAACTTCGTAAAATAATCTCAGGACAAATAATGCGTTTATAGTTTTAAAGACAAATTGTGCATCAGGGGATACTGACAATCAGTGGGTAAACTACCCGTCAGGGACTACTGATGACGTCATCAGTGTCTAAACTTAGCCTGTCGGAGACTAAGGCTGACGTCATCAGAGACTAATAACACCCTTCCTTCATTAGAGACTAACACCAACACTATCGGACACTAACTTTAGAAGCTGTCTCAGGTATAGTGGTGTCTTCCCCACTTCTCCAAGGGTGGTGATCTCAACCGTAACCACACTATGGTCAAATCTCATCATCCTCTCAGTGATTCATAACGTTTTCGAGGGTCTACAAGCCCTCCTAGACATAGTTTAGGGTTTAAAACTCAGGTTGTAGAAAATACTCAGGACTGGTGTCGTAACTACTGACAAAAGGATTGTTTGGTAGTTAAAGGTTTGTCTACCAAGGGAATGTCAACAATATTACACCCATCTTGGATAGATTTTTGAAATAAATGACATTAACTCCGGGTGTTACAAATATGTCTCAAATCATACTTTTGGAAATAAATAAACAAGGTATTAAACGTGATATGCATGACAGGAACAAAGTGTAAGAAGTAGAGCAAGACTTTACTGAAGTGCTCTTACCTCCTTGGGTGCATGAAAGAGTTAAAAGCTCTAGTTGTTCTTCCAAAAAGGGCAGTTGTCTTAAGAGTAAGCTTGGATTTGGTGGTATACTGTATAGAAATTTATGAAA
>CM025786.1:41747667-41797032 GCA_014636745.2 Centella asiatica
TATATATATATATATATATATATATATATATATCACTTGTTGAACAATAAGGGCCGTTAGATTTATTTGATATCAGCCATTGGCTGTGAAAGGAAAAGAATTGACTGGTGAGAAAAAAGGGTGGTTTTAATGGCTGCTAGTGTCAATTGGTTGTTTATCATAGCCCACTCTAGGGTACTGATGGAGGTGATGCACATTAAATGCTACTGTCTCCCCGCAGTCAGGTTTTTTTTTTCTTTTAAAAAAAAACAGGTACTGTAGCTAAACCTATTCACACCCGGTGAGCCTTTCCCAAGTGAACACACACTCACACAAGACAATCTTGAATATAATAATCTTTTAAATACTTAAGCTTCTATATACATTTAAAATCTTTCGGACATCACATTGCCATTGAATTTTCATAAAAAAATATAATTTCATCATTTATACCCAATAAAAAATAAAACCTTCATGTAGAAAATAAAATAAAATAAATAAATCTCATAACAAAATTCATTGACATTTTCGGGTTCTCACATCCTCCTCTCTTTAAAGAAGTTTCATCCTCGAAACTTAGCTAACAAACAAATGGGGGTACTTGTCAACCATGGCGCTTTCAAGCTCCCAAGTATCTTCCTCTACACTATGATTCCTCCATAACACCTTTACGAAAGGGATTTCTTTATTTTTAAGAATTTTAACCTGTCGATCTAATATCTGGACAGGGACCTCTTCATACCTTAAATCCGGTTGCGGATCTATCGATTGATAGTCTATTATTCCTCTGTGGTCATTTTTATAAGGACACAACACTGATATATGAAATACATCATGTACGTGGCCCAAAGTCGGTGGCAGTGCCAATTGATAGGCCACTTCACCAATCTTCCTCAATACCTCAAATGGTCCCACATAGCGAGGACTTTCCTTTTTTGCCAAAACGCATTACGCCTTTCTAGGGTGACACTTTCAATAATGCATAACTTCCAATTTTTAGGGTTTGATCCTTCCTGTGTTGATCAACATATTGCTTTTGTCGGTCTTGAGCCACCTTCATTCTTATTCTGATCACCTTGATTGCTTCCCAGTCTGTTGGACTATCTCTGGTCCGATTAGCCTTCGTTCTCCCACTTCATTCTAGTAAAGTGGAGTTCTGCACTTTCGACCATACAATGCTTCGAATGGTGCCATGCCGATGTTGACATAATAGCTATTATTGTAAGCGAATTCAATTAGTGGTAGATGGTTGTCCCAATGCCCCTTGAAATCGAGGACGCAAGCTCGTAACATTTCTTCTAGTGTCTGAATCGTGTGTTCAGATTGACAATCTGTCTAGGGGTGATAGGTTGTACTCATGTCTATCCTTGTTCCCATATATTCTTTGAAGCTCTTCCAAAACCTTGAGGTAAACCTCGGATCTCGATCAGAGACAATTGAAACTGGCACTCCATGCTGACTCACGATTTCCTTAACATATATCCTCACCATTTGATCCATCTTGTATGTGTACTTAATAGCCAAAAAGTGTGCTAATTTGGTCAATCTATCGACTATGACCCAAATGGCATTTATCCCTCCAAGCGTTGTTGGTAAACCAACTACGAAGTCCATTGTGATAAATTCCCACTTCCACTCAGGGATTTCCAATGGTTGTAGAAGTCTGCTTGGTTTTTGATGTTCTGCTTTAACCCTTTGACATGTTAAGCATCTACTCACCCAATCAGCTATTTCTCTCTTCATGTTGGGCCACCAAAAACATTGCTTTAAGTCTTGGTACATCTTCATGCTTCCTGGATGAATAAAGAACCTTGAGTTGTGCGCTTTGTGTAGAAGCTCTTGTCTCAATTCAGTTTTCGTAGGAATCGACATTCAACCTTCATATCGTAAAAGTCCGTCGTTGTGCATGAGATACTTTCCCTTCTCTCTTTAATTAGTCTGTCCTTTTCCTCACAATGCTCTTCTTGTGCGACCTTAATGAGGTTGTGCAATTGACGTTGAGCCCGAATCTCTTCTTCTATTTCCATCCTTTGGGCAATGGTAAGTGCTCAAATTCTTTTATGACATCTTCCTGGATGGTCATCACATTCAGTCTTTCACGACGACTGAGTGCGTCTGCAACTACATTTGCCTTCCAGGGTGGTAGTTGATGGAGCAGTCATAGTCCTGAATCAACTCCAACCAACGCCTTTGTCGCATGTTGAGTTCTTTATGCGTAAATATGTACTTCGAACTTTTGTGGTAAGTATATATTTCGCAGTTCTCATCGTAAAGGTAATGCCTCCAAGTCCTTAATGCAAAAATGATCGCTGCCAATTCTATGTCATGCGTAGGGTATCGTTTTTCGCAATCCTTTAGCTGCCTTGAGGCATAAGCAATTACCTTGCCATGCTGTATCAAAACTGCTCCAAGTCCTTGTTTTGACGCATCGCTGCAAATAACAAATTCTCCCTTGTCATCCGATAGCGCCCGAATAGGGGCTGTAGTTAACCTTGTCTTCAATTCCTAGAAACTCTTCTCACAATCAGAAGTCCAACCGAATTTCACAGTCTTCCTTGTCAAGTTCGTTAATGGTACGACTAATTTTGAGAGGTCTTTAACAAACCTCTTGTAGTAGCCTGCCAATCCTAAGAAACTCCTTACTTCCGTTGGCTTTGTTGGCCGAAGCCACCTCGTGATTGCTTCTATCTTACTGGGGTCCACTGCGACACTAGTTTCATTGATTACATGACCAAGAAACTTCACTTCCTTTAGCCAGAATTCACACTTAGAAAATTTGGCAAATAATTGCTCTCTTCTTAGAATTTCCAGCGTTGTCCTTAGGTGTTCCTCATGCTCTTTCGCCGTCTTCGAATAGATAAGAATGTTATCAATGAAAACGATGATAAAATTATCCAAGAATGGTTTGAAAACGCGATTCATCAAGTCCATGAAAGCTGCTGGCGCGTTCGTCAATCCAAAAGACATCACTAAGAATTTGTAATGGCCATAACGAGTTCAGAATGCCATCTTCGGTATGTCTTCCTCTTTGATCTTTAATTGGTGGTACCCTGAGCGAAAATCAATTTTCGAGAAGTACCTCCCTCCTCTGAGCTGGTCAAAAAAGTCATCTATCCTCAACAAGGGGTACCTATTCTTGATTGTGGCCTTGTTCAGTTCTCGATAATCAATGCAGAGTCTCATCGATCCATCTTTCTTTTGAACGAAAAGCACTGGTGCTCCCCATGGTGAAATGCTTGGTCTGATCAATCCTCGTTCTAAGAGTTCTTGCAACTGCTTCATTAGTTCCTTTAATTTAGATGGTGCCATGCGGTAAGGGGCCTTAGAGATTGGCGCGGTACCGAGGATCAAGTTGATTTCAAAGTCCATTTCTTTGTCCGGGGGTAGTCCAGGCAACTCTTCCAGAAATACATCTACAAATTCCTTAACAACAAGAACATCCTCGATCTTAATTTCATCTTTGTCAGTACCGTGCACATAAGCCACGAAGGTTTCGCCACCCTTGCGAACCATTTTCCTCGCTTGGATCATGGTCAACAATGGCGATGATTTCACCATCTTGGTGCCACGGAACCAAACCTTTGCCCTCTAGGGAGATCGTAGGATAACTTTATTCTTTTTACAATCAATGTTAGCCTAGTACATAAATAGCCAGTCCATTCCCAATATTATGTTAAATTCTCCCATAGGAAAAGTAATAAGATCAGCAAGAAATTCATGCTGGTCTATCTTCAAAGTACAGTTAGGGTAGACATGAGAAATGTTTACTGCTTCGCGATTGACAATGACTATCTCTAAGGGATTAGGTAGACGTTCCAGCAGGACTAGCATGCTACTAGCTAATCGTTCAGAAATAAAACTGCGAGTAGCACCCGAATCAAACAACACATGTGCAGGTATGGAGTTTACTAGTAGTGTACCTATCACTACATCGTCAGAAGCCACAACATCTTGCACCATCATGTTGTAAGTCCTTGCTTGTGGTCACACTCGCACGTTGTTGGCTCCTGTCAACATCGGTCTGCCACTTTTCTTTTGAAGGCAATTAGGAGAAATGTGCCCTTCCATTCCACATGTATAACATGTCCTTACTGCAGCGAGCGATCTATTATTTTGCTGAAGTTATTGTTGTTGTTGTGGTCTCCCTTGTGGTGGGACCACGACAGGATGCAATGTTGGGCAGTTTGAGGAGAAGTGTCCTAGTTGGCGACACTTGAAGCAAACATCCTTCCCCTTTAAGCATGGAGTTGAGCCATAGTTCTTCCCACAATTTGAACATACCATAGTTCTCCTTACAATGCCATCTGATGGTTGCTCTTTCCACTTCCTCTTTCCACTGTTGATCAAACTACTATTATTGTTGCTTCCTTCTTCCTTCTTCACAATCACACCACCAAAGTTCTGGTGGTTTCCTTTATCGTTCCCTTTTCTCCTGTCTCCCTTCTTGTTTTCCCGATTGTACTCATGTACCGTCTTATTGCTCCATTTTGCGATTCTTGCTTTTTCCACAACTGCGTCAAAAGTCTCTAGTTGGAAAATTGCTACCTGCCTCAGGATCCAAAGGTTCAAACCTTGCTCAAATATTTGGGCCTTTCTTCCCTCATCGCTCATTTGATGAGGAGCATACCTCATCAGTTCATTAAACATTGCCTAATATTCGTCCACCGTCATGGACCCTTGCTTCAAGTTCAAAAATTTTAACTCCATTGCATTAGAGACACTAAGGGGGTAAAATTTTTCCCTGAACTTCTGGGTGAACAATTCCCAGGTTATCACTGTATCGGTGTTCCTTGCAGTTTCCCTTTTTGTCAGTTCCATTCTCTTGGTACCTTTCCACCACTGATTGGCTTCCTCTTTCAGCATGAAAGCCGCATAGTTAGTCTTACAATCTTTTGGCACATCTACTGAGTCGAAGGCTTTCTCGATCTCTTCCAACCAATATTGTGCTATAGTGGGTCCTCCTTTCCCATCAAAGATCGGTGGGTTGATGCCAGTGAACTCTAGGATACATGACCCATGGGTAGCAGGCCTTGGTGGTTGCGATGGTGGGGGAGATGGTTGGTTCGCAACCATGGCCTCGCGGATAATCTGAAGAAATTGAGCTAGCGGATTGTCATTCACATTCCCTGTAGCATTGTTGTTGGCAGAATTATTGTCATTAGCAGGTGGTGGTGGTGGAATATGTGAGGAATTGCGGTTCATCCCAACCACCTCCTCCGAGCTGTCGTCCTCTACGACAACTTTGTCAGCATTATCAGCTTGGTTTTCTCTTTCTAAATGTGCCAAATTTTCAGACCTTAACAAGTCGTTATGGGGATTTCTTCTCTCGGGCCTTCCTGGTATCCTTCCTCTGGCCATGATCTAGTATAATATACGTAAAGTGTTAAACATCCTCCATGAAACATTCCATTCTTTATGTGGCTCAAGAATTTATAACTCGATAAAGTGAATAGCATTAAGCAACAAATAAGCATTTAGATACATCAAAATATTTATCATTTATGTACATAGGAGGTTGTCATAGACATCATCCTCAAACATTCTTAAGCTCGACACAAGTCAAAATACATTATCTGGGCAAATACACTTGTGGTAGTCGCAACTACCCAACAGAGTTCAAAACAAGCACAAAATAACCTCTGCCTAAATTTTCACATCAGTTTCTATAACTAGTCCTCCTCGTCTTCTGTGTTCAATGATCCTTCACATTCCGCCTCCCATTCCCAATGTTGAGACTATATACGTGTCTCCTCGATACGGCGCACGCAGTGGTTGCTCATTTGCTCCAAACACGTCACCGTGGGATTAGCTGTTGTTGCTACTACCATTTGTGCATGCATCTCTAATGTCAGCCGATGGTACAGGCTTTGAGTCAACCAAAAAGAGGATTGCTATGCTGATGCTGCTGTGCGAAACCTAGTAATAGTGGCAGCCTGTCGTCGAACTGTCATGGTGCGAGCTGCCAGGCGATGGTGAACTTCTGCATCGTACTCACGTACTATTCTGTCGTGGGATAGTACTGACACCCGAGGTAAGGGCGAGGCGAGTCTAGAAGTATCCTGTCCTGCTGTAGGGGCATCTTGCGCCATACCATGGTTACGGCTGAAACGATGATGTCGTACACTCTTCTGTGCTGCGTGTCGAATGCGCGGCCCTCGATGAACGGTTAAGGGTCCGACTTCCTATGTTGGCGTTGGAGCAAGGCTGTGGCCCTCTTACATTGGAGATGGTTGGTGCCTGTCTGGTAAATCAGGAGTGAACAACGGAGACTCTATGCTAGGCTCCTCTTCCTCATCGGATGAGACGTCAAAAACTGGGCTATCTACCCTACGAAATAGCGCGGGGGATCTAAAGCGATCTCTTGCCATCTACATGAAACAATCTAAGTCAGTAATTCTAAAGTTCTCAATAAAACAAAACGCAGCGATAAGTCAAAAAGGTGGTGCCTTCGTTTGCTTTTATCATTACTAAGCAGTCCTAATCTTAACTTGACTCTAATAAAACCTTAAACTTGGACACATTAACATGCCTTAGTACTTCCATTCTAGCATCAACTTCCTAAATTCCTCTTACTTGAGGAATTCTGGGACATACCGCAGTATTCCCTACTCCTGGATGCAGCTAACGGGCAGTGTTTCCTTACGAATCACTTTTGGCCGTAACAGGGATCTGATACCAACTGTGATGACCCCAAAATCCCTTACTGGATCAGGAATTTGTCAAAAAAAGGAAAAGATAACCACACATTCATTCATAGTACAAATATTGGAAAAAGGCAATATTAAGGAGTTATTATAACCCAAAAATAACATAATTTCAGTGGAAGCTATTTCATCTTTATAAATTACAAATAAAAGATCATTACAACTTCTAATATCTTCCTTCCTTCCTCAGCGTTCTTAAAAGAGTAAATAACTTAGTAGTCGATCATCTTTGCTTTCCTCTTGTCAGAGGGTTTAGCCTTTGTATCGTGTCCTGCAAGACATTTAGAGAAATAAATGTGAAATATTTAAAAAGTTCAATTCTGTTTGTGAGGCTTAGTGAAACAATACTAATGCTTCGAAAATCTTGAAAGAAACTTTAGGATCGCTGATGATAAACAACATGTAATCCTCCTTGAAGAAAACAGGTATTCACCTGCATACAATCATTTCAAAAATATCCATTGGGGGCTAAACCCGTTGGATCTGCTAACCATACAATACACAGCTGGCCCTACCGTGACCGCATGATCCCTCCTTGTGTGAACGTACATAGTCATGTAAAATTTCCTCTGGGTCAGGTGAAGAACAAATTAGCACCTTACCTTTCCTCTAGCCAACCATGTGGCATAACCCATTTAAGAGACATATCATTCTCATTCATTTGCACATATATAAGATTGAATAATATTTGATAAATCAAAGCTCCTTTATATCCATGCACTTTCGTTCATATCATGCTAGCGGAAATTAAAGCATAGCATGTTGATTCACAAGGAATTTTAACATAAAAGTCATAACCTTCTACAAATGTCGAATTAATTGATCATGCTCTTAACTGAAATAAGTATAAGAGTGAGAATATACTTGCCTCGGTCCCTTGCACACAAACAATAACAATTTACTTGAGAGTAAAAGATTCTGCAAAATATACATAACCCAAAATAAATTTAGTATTTTGGTTAAAATATGAGAGAAAGTGCATATGTGATATCCTTAAAATTTTAATGTTTCCAAAACTGCTATAAGAACTGTTTAGGGTAACTAAATAATTAAAACTTCATAAAATAATCGCAAGAAAAATAATGTGTTTATAGTTTTAAAGACAAACTGCGCATCAGGGGATACTGATCATCAGTGGGTAAACTACTTGTCAGGGACTACTGATGACGTCATCAAGGACTAAACTTAGCCTGTCTGAGACTAAGGCTGACGTCATCAAAGACTATCCTTAGCTTGTCGGAGACTAAGGCAGACGTCATCAGAGACTAACAACAACACTGTCGGAGACTAACTTTAGAAGTTGTCTCAGGTACAGTGGTGTCTTCCCCACTTCTCCAAGGGTGGTGATCTCAACCAAAACCACACTAAGGTCAAATCTCATCATCCTCTCAGTGATTCATAACATTTTCGAGGGTCTACAAGCCCTCCTAGACATAGTTTAGGGTTTAAAACTCAAGTTGCAGAAAATACTCAGGCCTGGTGTCGTAACTATTGACAAAGGGAATGTTTGGTAGTTAAAGGTTTGTCTACTAGGGGAATGTAAACAATATTACACCCATCTTAGATAGCTTTTTGAAATAAATGACATTAACTCCGGGTGTTAAAAATATGCCTCAAATCATACTTTTGGAAATAAATGAACAAGCTATTGAAAGTGATATGCATGACAGGAACAAAGTGTAAGAAGTAGAGCAGGACTTTACTGAAGTGCTCTTACCTCCATAGGAGCAAGAAAGAGTTAAAAGGTCTAGTTGTTCTTCCAAAAAGGACAGTTGTCTCAAGAGTAAGCTTGGATTTGGTGGTATACTGTATAGAAATTTATGAAAGTGGGGCTAGGGTTGTACCAACGTGATATATATATATATATGTCTCTTGTTGAGCAACAAGGGCCGTCAGATTTATTTGTTATCAGCCATTAGCTGTGAAAGGAAAAGAAGTGACTGGTGAGAAAAAATGGTGGTTGCAACGACTGCTAGTGTCCATCGGTCGTTTATCATAGCCCAGTCTAGGGTACTGATGGAGGTGATGCACATTAAATGCTACTATCTCCCCGCAGTTAGGTTTTTTTTTTAAAAAAAAAAAAACAGGTACTGTAGCTAAACCTATTCACACCCGGTGTGCCTTTCCCGAGTGAACAAACACTCACACAAGATAATCTTGAATATAATAATATTTTAAATACTTAAGCTTCTAAATACATTTAAAATCTTTCGGACATCACATTGCCATTGAATTTTCATAAGAAAATATAATTTCATCATTTATACCCAATAAGAAATTTAACCTTTATGCAGAAAATAAAATAAAATAAATAAATCTCATAACAAAATTCATTGACATTTTCGGGTTCTCACATTACGAGACAAGATGTCCCTCAGATGAAATGTGATGCTTCGAGACCTGCCTCGTATCCACCATAGGCAGCAGCACCATCACATGACGAAATGGTACGTAATTATTATGTAGAGGTCCACCATCATCTGGCAGCTCACACCATGACTATTTGACGACAGGCTGCCACTATTTCTAGGTTTCGCACAACCGCGTCAGCATGGCGATCCTCGTTTTGGTTAACTTAGAGCCTGTACCACCAACTGGCATTAGAGATGCAAGCGCAGATGGTCGCAACAGCAATAGCTAATCCAACGGTGATAGGTTTGGAGCAGATGAGCACCTACTACGTGCACCGCATTGAGGCGACACGTATGCAGTCTCGACATTAGGAACGAGAGGCGGATCATGAAGGACCACTGGACATGGAGGACGAGGAGGATTAGTTATAGGAAACTGATGTGAGGATTCAGGCAGAGGTTATTTTGTGTTTGTTTTTGATCTCTGTATGGGTAGTTACGATTATCACAGATGTATTTATTATGGCCTATAACTAGCTCACTTTGAGGATGTTAGAGGATAATGTCTATGAGAGCCTCCTATGTACATGGATGATGATTATTTTGATATATCTAATTGCTCATGTTTTGCTTAATGCTCTTCACCTTATTGGGTTATAAATTTCTTGAGCCACATTAAGAATAGAATGCTTCGTGAAGGATGTTTACTCTTTATGTGTATTATATTAGATTATGGCCGGAGGCAGGATACCAGGAAGTCCTATGAGAAGAAACCTCCGTAATGGTAAGCTAAGGCTTGAAAATTTGGCACATGTGGAAAGAGAAAATTAAGCTGAAAATGCTAACAAACTTGTCGTAGAGGACGATAGCTCTGAGGAGGTGGAAGGGATGAACCGCATTCCCCCACATGTTCCACTACCACCCCTTGTCAATGACAATAATTCTGCCAACAACAATGCTACCAGGAATGCAGTTGAGAACCCATTAGCTCAATTCCTACATGTCATTCATGAGGGTGTGGCTGCGAATCAACCAACTCCACCACCACCTCAACCACCAAGACCTACTGCCTGTGGGCCAGGTATTCGAGAGATCACTGGCATCAACCTGCCGACCTTTGACGGAAAGGAAGGACCCACTGTAGCACAATATTGGTTGGAGGAGATCGAGAAAGCCTTCGACTTAGTGGATGTACTAGAGGATTGCAAGACTAAGTATGCGGCTTTCATGCTGAAAGAGGAAGCCAACCACTGGTGGAAAGGTGCCAAGAGGATGGAACTAGCAAAAAGGGAAGCTATTAGTAACAACAACACTGTGATAACCTGGGAGCAGTTCACCCAGAAGTTTAGGGAGAAATTTTACCTCCCCAGTGTCTCCAATGCAATGGAACTGAGGTTCCTAGATCTGAAGCAAGGGTCCATGATAGTGGATGAGTATGAGGCAAAGTTTAATGAGATGATGAGATACGCTCCTCATTAGGTGAGTGATGACAAGATAAAAGCCCAAAGATTTGAACAAGGCTTGAACCCTTGGATTCTAAGGCAGGTAGCAATTTTCTAGCTGGAAACTTTTGATACAGTTGTGGAAAAAGCAAGAATCGTAGCATGGAGCAACAAGACAGTACATGAGTTCAATCGGGAAAACAAGAAGGGAGGTAGGAGGAAAGGAAATGATAGAGGAAACCATTAGAACCTTGGAAGTATAAAGAAGGAAAAGAGGAGAAACAACAGTATTTGTCTGAGCAACAGTGGAAAGAGGAAGTGGAGGGAACAATCATCTGATGGCATTACAAGGAGGGCTACTGTGTGTGAAAACTACGGGGAGAACCATGGCACAACCCCGTGCTTGAGAGGGAAGGATGTTTGCTTCAAGTGTCGCCAACCAGGGCACTTGTCCTCAAACTGTCCAACATTGAAGCCCGCCACTGCCCAGCCCTATGGAAGACCACAACAACCTCAGCAAAATAGCAAACCACTTGCCACGGTAAGGATATGTTACACGTGTAGAATGGAAGGGCACATCTTTCCAAATTGCCCTCAAAAGAAAGGTGGCAAACCAATGTTGACGGGAGCCAACACTGTACTGGTACGACCACAAGGGAGGACTTACAACATGATCGTGCAAGATGTTGTGGCTTCTGATGATGTTGTGACATGTACACTACTAGTGAACTCCTTACCTGCTCATGTGTTGTTTGATTCGGGTGCTACTCGAAGTTTTATATCTGAACGGTTAGCTAGGAATATAGTAGCTCGACCTGAACTTCTACCTAAGCCCTTACAAGTAGTAGTTTCCAACCGTGAGGTAGTAAGCATTTCTCACGTTTACCCTAACTGCACCTTGAAGATAGATCAACACGAGTTTCTTGCTGATCTTATCCTTTTTCCTTTGGGAGAATTCAACATAATATTGGGAATGGATTGGTTGTTCAAATACCAGGCCAATATTGATTGTAAGAAGAAGCGATTAGTCCTGCGATCTCCCAAAGGACGAAGGTTTGGTTCCATGGCACCATCTGAACTGATGACGTAGTTACAAGAACTCTTGGATTGAGGATTGATTAGGCCAAGTGTGTCACCCTGGGGTGCACTAGTATTATTTGTTCGAAAGAAAGATGGATCGATGAGACTCTGCATTGATTATCGAAAGTTGAACAAGGTCACGATCAAGAATACGAACCCCCTGCCGAGGATAAACGATCTTTTTGATCAACTTAAAGGGGGGAGGTACTTTTCGAAAATTGATCTTCGCTCAGGGTACCACCAATTGAAGATCAAAGAGGAGGACATATCAAAGACGACATTCTGAACTCGCTATGGTCACTATGAGTTCTTAGTAATGCCATTTGGACTCACAAATGCACCAGCAGCTTTCATGGACATGATGAATCGTGTCTTCAAACCATTCTTGGATAAGTTCATTATCATTTTCATTGATGATATTCTTATCTATTCGAAGATGGCGAAAGAACATGAGGAGCACCTAAAGATAACGCTGGAAGTTCTAAGAAAGGAGTAATTATTCACGAAATTTTCCAAATGTGAATTTTGGTTGAAGGAAGTAAAGTTTCGTGGTCATGTAATCAATGAAACTGGTGTTGTAGTGGACCCCAATAAGATAGAAGCGATCACGAAGTGGCCTTGGCCAACAAACCCAACTGAAGTAAAAAGTTTCTTAGGTTTGACAGGCTACTACAAGAGGTTTATTAAAGACTTCTCGAAATTAGCTGTGCCTTTGACAAACTTGACAAGAAAGATTACAAAATTTGATTGGACTCCTGATTGTGAGAAACGTTTTCAGGAATTGAAGACAAGGCTAACTACAGCCCCTATTTTGACGCTACCGGATGATAAGGGTGAATTCATTATTTATAGTGATGAGTCAAAACAAGGACTTGGAGCAGTTTCGATGCAACATGACAAAGTGATTGCTTATGCCTCGAGACAGCTAAAAGATTGCGAAAAATGATACCCTACGCACCACATAGAATTGGCAGCTATCGTTTTTGCGTTGAAAATTTGGAGGCACTACCTTTATGGTGAGAAGTGCGAAATATATACTGACCACAAAAGTTTGAAGTATATATTCACACAAAAGGAACTCAACATGCGACAAAGGCGTTGGTTAGAATTGATTTAGGACGATGACTATTCTATAAACTACCACCCTGGAAAGGCGAATGTGGTTGCAGACGCGCTCAGCAGTCTTGAAAGGCTGAATGTGATGACCATCCAAGAAGATGTCAGAAAATAATTCGAATGCGTACAACTTCATACCCTTACCACCGCCCATAGGATAGATGTGGAAGAAGAAATTTGAGCTCTGCCTCAATTGTACGACCTCATTAAAATCACACAAGAAGAGCATTGTGAGGAAAATAACAGATTGATTAAGGGAGAGAAAGGCAAGTGTCGCATGCACAACGATAGATTGTTGAAATATGAAGGTCGAGTGTGGATTCCTACGAAGACTGAATTGAAGCAAGAACTTCTGCATATAGCCCACAACTCAAAATTTTCTATCTAGCTTGGAGGCACAAAGATGTACCAGGACTTGAAACAAAACTTTTGGTGGCCCAACATGAAGAGAGAAATAGCTTATTGGGTAAGTAGATGTTTAACACGTCAAAGGGTTAAAGTAGAACACCAGAAACCAAGTGGACTGCTTCAATCATTGGAAGTTCCTGAGTGGAAGTGGGAGTTTATCACAATGGACTTCGTAGTTGGATTACAAACCACACTCGGACGATTGAATGCAATTTGGGTCATAGTCGATAGATTGACCAAATCGACACACTTTTTGACCATCAAGTATACATACAAGATGGATCAAATGGTGAAGTTATATGTTAAGGAAATTGTGAGTCGACATGGAGTGCCAGTCTCCATCGTCTCTGATCGAGATCCAAGGTTTACCTCAAGATTTTGGAAGAGCATCCATGAATGTCTGGGAACAAGACTAGATATGAGCACGACCTATCACCCACAGACAGATGGTCAATCTGAACACACAATTCAGACACTAGAAGATATGCTATGAACTTGCGTTCTCGATTTCAAGGGACATTGAGACAACCATCTACCATTGATTGAATTCGCATACAATAACAGCTATCATGTTAGCATCGGCATGACACCATTTGAAGCATTGTATGGTGGAAAATGTAGAACCCCACTTTACTGGAATGAAGTGGGAGAAAGGAAGCTAATTGGACCAGAGATAGTCCAACAGACTGAAGAAACAATCAAAGTGATCAGAATGAGAATGAAGGCGGCTCAAGACCGACAGAAACAATATGCTGATCAGGACAGAAAGGATCAAACCTTGGAAATTGGAAGTTATGCATTATTGAAAGTGTCACCTTGGAAGGGCGTAATGCGCTTTGGCAAGAGAGGAAAGTTGATCCCCTACTACGTGGGACCTTTTGAAGTGTTGAGGAAGATTGGTGAAGTGGCCTATCAATTAGCACTACCACCGGCTTTGAGCCACACACATGATATATTTCACATATCAGTGTTACGTCCTTACAAAGCAGACAATAGAGGAATAATCGATTATCAACCGATAGAGCTGCAACCGGATTTAAATTATGAAGAGGTCCCTGTCCAGGTTTTAGATCGACATGTTAAAATTCTTAGGAATAAAGATGTTCCTTTTGTAAAGGTGTTATAGAGGAATCACAGTGTAGAGGAAGCTACTTGGGAGCTTGAGATTGCAATGATGAGCAAATACCCCCATTTATTTGATAGCTAAGTTTCGAGAACGAAACTTCTCTTAAGGGGGGAAGGATGTGAGAACCCGAAAATTTTATATGAGTTTGTTACATGAATTAATGTATGTTGTAATTAATTTCTTATTTTATATACAGTTGGTAAATCCATATCTTAAGTGAGAATTTTGATGACAATAAGAGGTTCATTTTATTGAAGATAACTTCCTTAAAAAGGATATAAAAAAAATAAGGATATCAAACCTTGTATAGGGTTATGATTAATCAGCTTGGAAGAAGAGGGGAGGGTTACATAAGATCGATGGTTTACGTGTTTGATTATTAAGTGGGTTGGGTGGCAACAGTTGATTAAGGTTGAACGCATGTAAGACACTAACTGCTTTGTATGTTCTAGTTGTTTTAATATTATATTGAGAAGCCGTCTTACCGTTTTAACTGACCAATCATTTTATATCAAAGCATGATCTCAACCTATTATAAATACCTCATATGAAATGAATTTTAAACCCCTTTCTAAAATTTCTTTCCTAGAACCCCTCTTTCACGTATCATCTTCATAAATTTTCAAGTTTGTCTCTTGGAAAATTATTTTCAGAGAAGCTTTAATTTTCTCCCTTAAAGTTGAAGAGGTATGAACCTGGTACTCTACTCAGTTTCTTTCGTACATTGCATCAAAGATTTATCAACCATGTATGCTAAGTTTTCAAGAAGGAATAAAACATTAAAGGATTATGTTCTTTTGCATTTTCATGTTTATGTGGTATCCAAGGTTCAGTTTGTTCTTGTTAGGTCTTCCATCGAAGCGAAGACAAGCTCTATGTTAGTCTTTGATGAGATAACCTTAGTTTCTGAAGAGATACTTTTGTCTCTGATGAGGTAGATGTTAGTCTCTGACGAGATAACCTCAGTCTTTAATGAGATACTTTAGTCTATGATGAAGGAAGTTTAAATTAGTCTCTGACAAAGGATTTCCTTAGTCTCTGATGAAAGAAGTTTAAATTAGTCTTTGACGAAGGATTTCCTTAGTGTCTGATGAAGGAAGTTTAAATTAGTCTTTGATAACGTCATCCTTAGTCTCTGACAGGCTAAGTTTACTCCCTGATTACATCATCCGTAGTCTTTGATGGGAAAAATATGTTAGCCTCTGAATTTTGGCGCTAAACTACTTTTCTCCGAGGAGTTTGTCACTGAACAAATTATCCACTGATGAAGTTCAGTGATGACTTACTAAGTTTGGTGATGAGCAAATTTTCCCCTGATAGCCGAGAGAGTTCGGCGGTAGTCAAAGTTATCACCCGACGAGTTTGGCGGTGAGCAAATTATCCTCTGATGGGTAAGTAATCCCCTGATGATTATTCCCTGATGAGTGAATAATACCCTGATGGTCGAGAGACATCCCCTGATGGGTAGTTTACCCACTGATGTCCAGTTATCCCCTGACGACTAGTTATCCCCTGATGACAAAGGATCCCCTAACGTGGAGGATTTTCCCCTGATGCGTAGTTTGTCTTCAAAAGCTGTAAAACATTATTTTCCTTAAATTATTTGAGGATGTTATTCCTTTAATCTCAACGGTTCTTTTGTTAGATTTGAAACATTAGAAGTTTAAGGACATCACATATGCATTTTTCTCCCATATATTTTTTTAACCAAGGTATTAAATTTATCTTATGAAATGCAAATTTTACAGAATCTTTCACTGACGAGTAAATTGAATTTGATTGCATGCTAATGGACCAGTGCAAGTATATTCTCACCCTTATGCTTATTTTAGTTAAGCACATGATTAATTGATTCGACATGCGTACAGGATTATGACTTTTATGTTTAAATTTCCTTGTGAATTAGAATGCTATGCTTTAATTTCTGCCAGTATGATATGAATGAAAGTGCATGGATATAACGGAGCTTTGATCTATCAGTTATTTTTTTCAATTTTATATCTGTGCAACAAATGAGAATGATATGTCCCTTAAATGTGTTATGCCACATGGTTGGCTAGAGGAAAGGAAAGGTCCTGATTTGTTTTTCACCTGACCTAGAGGAAATTTTAAGTGACTACGTACGTTCACACAAGGACGGATCATGCGGTCACAGTTAGGCCAGCTGTGTACCATATGGTTAGTAGATCCAATGGGTTTAACCCCCGATGGATATTTTGAGAAAGTTGTACACAGGTGAATACCTGCCCTTCTTCAAGGAGGATTAAACATTTAAAATCAGTGATCTTAAAGACTCTTCAAAGATTTTCGAGGCATTAGTATTGTTCCACTGAGCCTCTCAACAGAATTGAATCCCTAGTAACATTCCAGTTTTGCTTCCCTAAATTGTTTATATACTTGTTGGGCGTAAATCGCTCATTCTTGTGGAATTTTAATGTCCTGCAGGGCAGGGTGTAAAGGTTAAACCCTCTGACAAGGGGAAGGCAAAGATGATCGGCTACTGAGTTTGGCTAACCCTTTTGAGTGTTGATAAGAAAGGAAGAAAGGAAGATGTTCTGAAGAGTGATGTTTTATATTATTATATAGAGATAGAATAGCTTTCGCTGAGAATGTAATATTTTGGGTTGTAATAACTCTTTACTAATTCCTTTTATTAGTATTTATGTTATGAATGGATGTGAAATTATCTTTCCTTCTTTTGATGAAGCCCTGGTCTAGTAAGGGATTTTGGGGTTGTCACAATATAAATTAGTCTCTGATAGCATAAAATATTAGTCTCCGACAACATAAAATATTAGTCTCCGATGAACAAATTTTGTTAGTATTCGATAGGTAAAATTTCTTGTTCTCTGAGAGACAAAAATACTAGTCTCCGATGAGTTTGGCACTGACCTATTGAGTTTGGCACTAAACAAATTATGCATCGATGAGTTTGACATTGACTTGTTGAGTTTGGCGATGGCTTATAAGTTTGGCAACAACCAAAAGACTTTGGCGGTAGTCAAATAGATTACCAACGAGTTTGGCGATGAACAAAATTTATCCACTGATGAGAAACATATCCCCTGACGGGTGAACTATCCCCTGACAAGTGAATTATTCCTTGACGAGTGGATTATCCACTGACGTGTAAATTATCCACTAATGAGAAATTTATTCCTTAACGGGTGAATTATCCCCTGACGGGTAAATTAACCCTTGATGGACTAAAATTTATCTCTTGATGAATAATATGGATATTTAACAGTCTGAAACATCTTATTTAAATTAAAAGTCTCAATTTCCAACACATCAAATGATTAAATTAAAACATCAAAGAGATAAGAAATGCACGGACATCACAAATGTCACATATGTACATACTCACATTTATAACATCAGGAGTTATTAGTTTTGCATGCAAAAAGAATAGAATAAAGAAAATATTGAATGAGCTAAGTAGGGTTATCTATTGATAACACCAATCATTAAAGAATGAAAAAGTCACCACCTTAACTGAGACAAGTTCTAAACTTAGTCTCTTACAGTTCAAAATTTGTCTCTAATAAAGTATAAAAAAATTAGTCTCTGACAATATATAAATTAGTCTCCGAGAGATTGTAAGTTAGTCTCCGACAGTATATAAATTAGTCTCTGATAGCATAAAATATTAGTCTCCAACAGCATAAAATATTAGTCTCCGATTAACAAATTTTGTTAGTCTTCGATAGGTAAAATTTCTTAGTCTCCGAGACACAAAAATACTATTCTCCGACGAGTTTGGCGCTGAAGAAATTATCCACCAATGAGTTTGGCGGTGACTTGTTGAGTTTGGCGAAAATCAAGAGAGTTTGACTATAGCCAAGAGACTTTGGCGGTAGTCAAATAGATTACGACGAGTTTGGTGATGAAGAAATTTATCCATTGATGAGAAATTTATCCCTTGACGAGTGAATTATTCCCTGATGGGTGAATTATCCTTTGACGAGTGGATTATCCACTGACGAGTAAATTATCCACTAATGAGAAATTTATTCCCTGACGGGTGAATTATCCCATGACAGTTAAATTTATCCCCTAATAGACCAAAATTTATCCCCTCATGAATAATACAAATATTTAACAGTCTGAAAAATCTTATTTAAATTAAAAGTTGTAATTTCCAACACATCAAATGATTAAATTCAAACATCAAAGAGATAAGAAATGCACGGACATCACATATGTACATAGTCACATTTTTATTCAAAGCATAGATTCACATGTTATGTCAACATACATATTTTACAAAGGTATTTCACCAAGCCAATGAATTAGATTAGCATTTAAAGACAAAGGCAAGTATATTCTCACTCTTATGCTTATTTCAGTTAAACGCATGATCAATTGATTCGACATGCGTACAAGGTTATGACTTTTATGTTTGAATTTCCTTGTGAATCAAAATGTTATGCTTTAATTTTCGCTGGCAAGATATGAATGAAAGTTTATAAATATAACTGAGCTTTGATTTATGAGTTATTTTTTAATATTATATATGTGCAAATGAATGAAACTGTTACATTACAAGTGAGGAGACTATTATGTTCCTTAAAATGTGGAACATGCCACGTAGTTGGCAAGTGGAAAGGGAAGGTGCTGATGTGTTTTGTCACTTGACCTAGATGTAACTACAGGTCACCTTACCTAGATGTAAGTTAACTACGAGACCATGCTATACAGTCTGGCCCACTTATTAAGGTATGGTTAGTAGATCCAACGGGTTTAGCCCCCAATGGATAAAAAGTCATTTTATTCAAGAAAGATCATATGATTGTGTTATCATTTGAGATCCTTAGAAGTTTTATGAGAATTCTAAGGTGATGGTATTGTTTCACCCAAACATCACAAATAGAATTATGCTATTGATTAAGTTCTTCATAGATTCTATATTCTTTTCCTTTGTGTTTATATACTTATTGAGCGTAAATTGCTCATTCTTGTTTAGTTCATAATTTTAGGACTTGAGTGAGGCACTATACCATGACGACAACGAAGGGAATAAATGAAGTAGCCTAAAAAGAACACCCAAGGAGGATAGTTACGATTGCTGTAATAGAATAGTTTTCACTACAGGATTTGTACTCTGAATTTTGTAAGAATGTACTAATAATAGTTGGTATATTAATGTTGTATGAATGTATTATTGACTATTCTCCTTCTATTGATGGTGCCCAACTTCTATGTGGAATTTTAGGGCCGTCACAGCTAGACTCATGCGATTAGAGCGCTCCCACTTCTCAATTTTATCTATTTTCGGATCATCTATTGTAGAAGTGGGTTTCTCTGTTCTTAATGCAAGATTAAGATCCATATATCCAAGAACGATTTCAATATTTTCTCTCAATGTAACATATTTTGTCCCATTCAGCATTGTGACCATACTCAATTGAGTCGATGTAGTATGAACAGTAGGAGAAAATGTAAAGAAAACAAACAAAACAAAACAAGCAAGCTGACATCCAATATCCGAATTTAACGTGATAAACAAATTCAAATTATGGCAAATTCGATCACAAGTTACTTAGCACAACATTAAAATTTAGTCTTTGGATAGAAAAATCAACTAGTATCTGTTTCTCTTGATGTATTAATCAAATATTAACGATAAATTTCTACCAAATAATGTCTTTTTTTGACCGACTTATAATTTACATGAAGATCTTAATAATTGTTACATACTTATTATCACAAGTATGTTTTAAGTTTGACAAAATAATATCTTCCTTTGGGCCGATAATTATTCACATAAAATTTAAACACACATGAATCATCTTAATATTTTAAATTAACTAATCTACACAAAAGAGGTTACTTTGATAACATATTGTTTCAATTAATTAATTCAAAATATCAAACACTAAAATTAATTAATACATAAAACTTGTCAAAATTTAAATTTAAATCTCAAATATATCATGTCCAATATATATATATATATACATACACACACACACACACACATATATATATATATATATATATGAATATATGATACTCGCAAGTAAATAAATAAAAAAAAACATCTATGGCAACATAGCATGACGGCCGCTAATACAAAATTTTATGCTCATAATTACAAAACATTCATGAAATCACATAAAAGTTTAAATAAAACTTGATTTCTCAATAAATTAATATGAAAAAAGCTCTGATACTGCTTGTTGTAAACTAACATTACTAAATATAAATTGTAATGTTTCATACTCAATTATTGAGAATATAATCAAAAAACGGAAGTGTACCTGGATCCAGTGATGTTGAAATTGTGTTATCGTCTTCCTCAACTAAACACTTTTTAAAATAATGACCAGTTATCTATAATGGAGAGAGAAGAACTATATACATGTTTTATATATCGGGGATGATAACCCATTGTATTCTTTTTATACCGTTTAATTAAGTCTCACATTATAACTTAATTGGGCTCGGTATTAGGTATTCACTCATTAAATCCATACGTAATTTGAATGTAATTGAGTTTATTTATTTGATTACTTATTTTAAACCCAATACACAAATAACTAATATAATTGATATTAAAATACGTAGCTCACCTAAATTATTATTATTATTATAAATAATAATTCTAACAACACTCACCACCCCTAAACCTCTAGCAGACGTAACGACTATGATGGCCTTTCCTACATGGCCCATGTTCCATTCTTGTTGACAAAACACTGTACAAAATGCAACCGACATTATGTACAAGTTGAAAACAATAGCCTAAGACAAACCTCACGATGTTGAAATTAAAATCGTAGCCAACACTATCTATACGGATTTACCCAATCAAATTAGTAAAACAGTACTACATAATGATGGTTCTGCTTCCACAAGCACTAAATCTAGTAAGACGGTGCGGCTGGGATTTATCTCTTTATATCTCTGAAGAGAAGGTGAAGTAATTTCAATGATGCAAAAAAGGTTTCCAGAGTTGGTATTGGTCAGATCAGATTGTGTTGAAGTTAGTTATGTTCAATCTGTGCTGCTTTTCTCACTTTTTCCAGCTGATACACCTCTTGAGGGACTGCTAAATAGAACTGTATAGGAAACCAATTTCCAGAGAATGTCTTAAAGGGATATAGGAAATGTTTATCTAAACTGAGCCTTTATCAACAAACATGATCTTCACATCCTATGACGGAAAGATGGCCGAGATTTCAGAACCCCCAATTCCATTCCCACATAGAGCTGGAACTTTGTACAGGATGTACATCAAGGTTTCTATGGATAATGACCAAGCCAAGGCTTTGAAATGGATTAGAGGCTTTTACAAATACTTGACATCTCAGTCCAGCAAGAATCTGAGAATAGCTTATTATAATTATGATGATCTTGACTTGGGATAGAATAATTTGAAAGGTCCCATAAGCTAGGAAATAGCAAGCAAATGGGGTAAAACTACATCAAGAATAATTTTGACAAGTTGGTTCAAGCCAAATCAAAGTTGATCCTCATATCTTTTTTAGGCATGAGCAAAGTATATTGCCGATGTGAGAATTGTTGGAAAAATTGAACAAAACCAAGTGATAAACAATCAAAAGGGAACGAGTAGTAAATTAGAAAGAACTCACGGTCTTTGAGGAAATATTCTGTCCCATCAGACAATTTTCTCGGTGCTCGTGGGTCTCAAATAGAATATAACTACACGATTCAATAGTCTTCACTAATCTAACCGGGCACTAGAACTAGATCAATGTTTTGGAATAGCTTTCGACTTTCTTTAACTAGACGTGTATCAAAAGAGAAAGACCAAAAAAGATGTATGTAATTTCTGCATATTTATTGAACGGAATAATCTCTATTTATAATCGAGATAATAACGACTAATCGATAAACTAGGAACTACAACAAATTAATCCGTTGTGGGTGAACGTATGAACGGGCAAATAAAACAGATATAGGAATGAGTTTAAAAGTGGGCAAAAAAATAGCTACATAATTGGGTCAACAGCGAGCTGTTAAAATCCATTTGAGAAGAAATATGTTTCGACCATCAGGAAGGTTGTCGGTTGATACAGGCATGAGAGGATAAATATCGACTGAAGAAGAAATATCGACTGATAAGCAAATATCTTTTTATGAAGAAATATCGACCGATGAGTAAATATCGTTCGATTAATAAATATCAAGAGATGAAGAGGAGATATCCATTCGCTAGATAATACCCTCTTACGAGGTATTATCCTTTGATGTAGTCGTATCAGCTGATGAACTAATATATCAACTGATGCAGTATCTGCTGATGAACTAATATCTGTTGATGCAATAATATCAGTTGATGAGAAGTAGATGGACCAAGGAATAAATGCAATCAATGAGTTTCAAACCTTTTCTATACTCAAAAATTTGACAACATTATCCAACAAGAATAATGCATGTCCAATAGATAACGATTAATTCATTCACCGTCTAGTTGCAAGTCTCTTAAAATTCTAAGTATGCACAAGTTTTCTAATTATAAACATTTAATTTCCAATAAAATTTTAATTCTACTCCATTATTCATTTCACTACAAAATCTTTTAACACATTATCCTATGTCATATTATTACAATTGGTGTTACAGTTTGGATAACACTACTCAACATAGAGAGGCAAAAAAGTAAAATTAAATTATTTATAATGATTGGCCATTTTGTTATCTAAGTCATACGTTTAATGACATATTCCGAGTCAATGTTCCATTGTTTTTCCCAATTGGTTGCTCTTTCCCCTTGAATTTTTTATGTTGTGTTTGCTTGAGGGCAAACAAATGTTCAAGTTAGGGGAATTTGTTAGTTAGATATTATATAGGAAATTTGATGTCAATTTGTGTCTACAATGTGTTAATCTTCAAGCACTTTTGAGATTTAATCGGTTATTGTTGCATTTTCTTTCTTTTCCAAGAGTTATGCTTAGGGTAGCTTTCTATAGTTGTTTTGTAGGTTATATATCTTATTTTGATGATGGAAAGCACTAAAGGAAACATGGATGAGCAAACAGAATCATATAGAGAGTTACAAGTGAAGAAGATGCAAAATTGGAAAAGCATTACTAACCACGACCTAGAGCACAATTGTGCCGCTCTGTGCTAAAATGTTAGTTTTGTAGCACAACCGTGCCACCACCTGTGCCACTATATGAGATTTGATGGGATTTTCCTAGTTTTTAGACTTAGTTCCCTATTGTAATTAGGTTTTTAGATAAGTTGTAAGAGGATATAACCCAATCACTTCCGGTCGTCATAGCTGTCATTCAAAATCTTCTCTTCTACTTTTCTCCGCTATGATCATGAGTGAACTTCTATTTCATGTTTTTGTATTAGTTTCCTCCATGAGGAGCTACGTTTTCTTTGTTCTTGAATATTGATAAAAATTACTTGTGTTTGGAAGCTACAATTGTTTCCATTCATATTGATTATTGTTGGCTCGAACCATACAATTCGTATGTGTTTATGCTTTATTGAGTTGAACTGAATTATTCTCACGAGAGAACCAAGGGTAATTTATATTTGATAAGATAATTTCCTCAATGCATACTTGCAAGAAAATTTGACAAAGGCTTAAGACGGATTCGTATTCAACAACATTATTTTCCTATAGATTCATTCATATAATTTTCTGCACAATTAATTTTGTTCTTCGCTCCATTCATGTAGTTAATTTATATTCCAATTTTAATTTAAGATAACGACAAAATCTTCATCCACAGTAATTTGGTAATAGTTTCTCTGTGGGATCAACATTTACTTATCGCTATCTACTCGTTAAAGTATTATTTAATTTTGATTGTTTAGACGACGAGGATCACTCATGTTGACTTGCCTCATCATCTTCTTGCATAAATAATTCCATGTGCAATTTTCATATTGTATAATCTCCCTAAAAACTATGCTTGAAAAGATCAAATGTTACATTGTTCCCCTCTTTCCGTAGTAGATTCACACATTGGGAGCATGCACACCAAATGTGATTTCCATCAACAGTTCCATATGCAAAATCCAAAAACTATTCAACCCCTTCAACACACTCCAGATTCAGCCCACCATTCAGTATTGTACGCTCAATCCAAGTACGATCACCAGAAATCTTTCACAATATTGATACATACACATACCGACCATGTAAGTGTATGTGCATGCTCCTATATCCTAATTTATTTAGCATCCCTCTACACCAGTCAGACTTCTATCCCATTCTCATAAGCAGTGTCCCACTAGCGGTGATAACTTAAACACATCTTGAATTATGAGGAAATTTCAGTAGCAACTCCCCGTAGTCTCCAAGTACATGGTAAAATCTAAGTATGCAGTCGAAGAACAAAAACAAAGACGACACACCAAATTTTTCCTCAGATGTGAGACGTATTCAAATTTTCACCACTGGCCTAAATGGGAATAATGCATACAACAACAGTCCCAAAACAGGCACTAATCAATATTCACTACTAAGTAAATCTTGAACAGGTTTCTAAGCTATTACATGCATGCATGTATCATACAAATTTGTATTTAAATTTGGAAATACATTAGGTAGTTGTATTTCCCACCACCACCCTCCCCGAACCACTAGTCCCTCGCCCAAACCTTAACCACCATAAACCACAACCACACCCCACCATAACAACCACAAACCACGACCCACACTGCCGAACCAAACCAAACACACACACACACACACAATACACTTCAAATTGAAGACAAAACATGATGATGATGAAGCGTATCCTTTAGTCGTCATCGCCAGAAAATGATGTAGAGAAGTAAATAAGATGTGGGAGGAAGTAGGGGAGACGATCGGATGTGAAATAAGGTTTTAATATTAATCTTGACGGCGACACCATCAATATTAGTCTGTATTCTTGACAGATTTTTATTGTCGGATAGATCACATCGATATTGGTTCTCTTTCTTGTATTAGATGAAGAAGTGGATGCCAACTTGTTCTAAATGAACGTTGCCAGACCCGCACTATAGTGGTATACCTGTCTTGAGATGACCCTAATCAAGATATGGTGGACCTTGCCAATACAAACTTGGAGCATTATAGTTTCCATACCCAACGTACCCGTAACAGTGTCTAGCTAGGTCAACTCAAAAGGAAGCCGAATGGGTCCTTTAGAGAATTCGACCAGAGATTTAGAGAAATGGCTATCAAAATCGTTCCATCATTCGACAATAAGGAAATAGTGAAAATTCTTATTGTGGGGCAGACGTCATTTGAAGATTCTTGAGCATGTAAATTTTCCTAGTAAAGGGTTTGCCTAAATTTTTCTTTAAAAAGAAGAACCATGTAGAGTTTGCTAATTTGGTAAGCAAACAAAACAATTGTGAGAACTCGAAATTTTGTTTTCTTAAATAAATAGGAATAAAATGTTTGTGAGATGTTTTCCTATGAGGTATGAATTTTAAATGCTTGAGTATAATGTCTATGTGATGTCCATAATTTTATAACCTCAATTTCCTTTGTAAAATCATCAAAGGGATTTGAATTCATTAATCTCAAAATTTTGTATGAGATTAATTTATTCAAGCATGAACAAAGATTGATGTTATGGAATATGAGTGTGAGATTAAGTAATTTAGCTTGTATGGAGATGGAAGGAGTTACATGTGAAGTTACTTGATTAGTAAGCATGTGAAGTTCATTATCGTTTTCATTGATGATATTCTTATCTACTTAGAGACGGTGAAAGAGCATGACGAGCACCTAAGGATAACGCTGGAAGTTCTAAGAAAGGAGCAGTTATTCGCCAAATTTTCCAAATGTGAATTTTGGCTGAAGGAAGTAAAGTTTCTTGGTCATGTGATCAACGAAACTGGTGTTGCAGTGGATCCCAATAAGATAGAAGCAATCATGAAGTGGCCTCACCCAACAAACCCAACTGAAGTAAGGAGTTTTTTTAGGTTTGGTAGGCTACTACAGGAGGTTTGTTAAAGACTTCTCGAAATTAGCTGTGCCTTTGACAAACTTGACAAGAAAGATACAAAATTTGTTTAGACTCCTGATTGTGAGAAGAGTTTTCAGGAATTGAAGACAAGGTTGACTATAGCCCCTGTTTTGACACTATCAGATGACAAGGGCGAATTCATTATTTACAGTTATGCGTCAAAACAAGGACTTGGAGCAGTTTTGATGCAACATGGCAAAGTGATTGCTTAGCCTCAAGATAGCTAAAAGATTGTGAGAACGATACCCTATGCACGACATAGAATTGGCAGTTATCGTTTATGCGTTGAAGATTTGGAGGCATTACCCGAGAAGTCCAAGATATATACTGACCACAAAAGTTTGAAGTATATATTTAGGCAAAAGGAACTCAACATGCGGCAAAGGCATTGGTTAGAATTGATTCAGGATTATGACTGTTCTATCAACTACCATCCGGGAAAGGCGAATGTGGTTGCAGACGCGCTCAGTCATCTTGAAAGGTTGAATATGATGACCATCCAAGAAGATGTCAGAAAAAAATTCGAACGCCTACAGCTTCATACCCTTACCACCGCCCAGAGGATAGATATGGAAGAAGAAATTCGAGCTCGGCCTCAATTGCACGACCTCATTAAAATCGCACAAGAAGAGCATTGTGAGGAAAAGGATAGGTTGTTTACGGGAGTGAAACGCAAGTGTAGCATGCACAATGATGGATTGTTGAAATATGAAAGTCCAGTGTGGATTTGTGCGAAGACTGAATTGAGGCAAAAACTTCTACATGAAGCCTACAACTCAAAATTTTCCATTCATCCAGGAAGCACAAAGATGTACCAAGACTTGAAGCAAAGCTTTTGGTGGCCCAACATGAAGAGAGAAATAGCTGATTGGGTGTGTAGATGCTTAACATGTCAAAGGGTTAAAGCAAAACATCAAAAACCAAGCGGACTGCTTCAGTCATTGGAAGTTCCTGAGTCGAAGTGGGAGTTTATCACAATGGACTTCGTAGTTGGATTACGAACCACACTCGGAGGATTGAATGCCATTTGGGTCATAGTAGATAGATTGACCAAATCGACACACTTTTTGGCCATCAAGTACACATACGAGATGGATCAAATAGTGAAGTTTTATGTTAAGGAAATTGTGAGTCGACATGGAGTGCCAGTCTCCATTGTCTTTGATCGAGATCTGAGGTCTACCTCAAGATTTTGGAGGAGCTTCCAAGAATGTCTGGGAACAGGACTAGATGTGAGCACGGCCTATCACCCACTGATAGATGGTCAATCTGAACGCACGATTCAGACACTAGAAGATATGTTACGAGCTTGCGTTCTCGATTTCAAGGGACATTGGGACAACCATCTACCACTGATAGAATTCGCTTACAATAATAGCTATCATGCCAGCATCGACATGACACCATTTGAAGCATTGTATGGTTGAAAATGTAGAACCCTACTTTACTGGAATGAAGTGGGAGAAAAGAAGCTAATTGGACCAGAGATAGTCCAACAGACTGAAGAAACAATCAAAGTGATTAGAATGAGAATGAAGGCGGCTCAAGACCGACAGAAACAATATGCTGATCAACACAAAAAGGAACAAACCTTGGAAATTGGAAGTTATGCATTATTGAAAGTGTCACCCTGGAAGGGCTTAATGCGCTTTGGCAAAAGAGGAAAGTTGAGCCCCCGCTACGTGGAACCTTTCGAAGTGTTAAGGAAGATTGGTGAAGTGGCCTACCAATTGGCACTACCACCGGCGTTGGGCCATATATACGATATATTTCACATATCAGTGTTACGTCATTACAAAGCAGACCGTAGAGGAATAATCGATTATCAACCGATAGAGCTGCAATCGAATTTAAATTATGAAGAGGTCCCTATCCAGGTTTTAGATCGACAGGTTAAAATTTTTAGGAATAAAGAGGTTCCTTCCATAAAAGTGTTATGGAGGAATCATAATGTAGAGGAACCTACTTGGGATTTTCTTAGTCTCCGATGAAGAAAATGCTGTTAGCCTCTGATGACGTCATCCTTATTCTCCGACAGGCTAAAGATATTAGTTCCCGAGGAGTTTGGCACTAAACTACTTTTCTCCGAGGAGTTTGGTGCTGAACAGTTTATCCACTGATGAAGTTCAGTGATGATTTACTAAGTTTGGCGATGAGCAAATCATCCCCTGACAAGCCAAGAGAGTTTGGCGGTAGTCAAAGTTATTACCCGACGAGTTTGGCGGTGAGCAAATTACCTCCTGATGAGCAAATTATCCCCTGATGGGTAAGTCATCCCCTGATGACTATCTCCTAATAAGTGAATGATACCCTGATGGTCGAGAGACATCCCCTGACGGGTAGTTTACCCACTGATGTCCAGTCATCCCTTGACTACTAGTTATTCCCCGATGACAAAGAATCCCCTGACGTGGAAGATTTTCCCCTGAGGCGCAGTCTGTCTTCAAAGCTATAAAACATTATTTTCCTTAGATTATTTGAGGATGTTATTCTTTTAACCTCAACGGTCCTTATGTCAGATTTGAAACAATAAATGTTTAAGGACATCACATATGCATTTTCTTTCATAATTCTTATCAAGGTATTAAATTTATCATGTTATATGCATGATTTACAGAATCTTACTCTCACAAGTAAATTGAATTTGATTATGTGCAAAGGACCGAGACAAGTATATTCTCACTCTTGTGCTTATTTAGATAAGCGCATGATCAATTGATTCGACATGCGTACAAGATTATGACTTTTATGTTTAAATTTTCTTGTGAATCAGAATGCTATGCTTTGATTTCCGCTAGCATGATATGAATTAAAGTGCATACATATAACTGAGCTTTGATTTTTAGTTACTTTTCAATCTTATATCTGTGCAAACAAATGAGAATGATATGTCCCTTAAATGGGTTATGCCACATGGTTGGCAAGAGGAAGGGAAAAGTGTTGATTTGTTCTTCACCTGACCTAGACGAATTTTATGTGACTACGTACATTCACACAAGGAGGGATCATACAGTCACAGTTAGGCCGGCTATGTATCTTACGGTTAGCAGATCCAATGCGTTTAGCCCCCGATGGATATTTTGAGAAAGTTGTACACAGGTGAATACCTGTCTTTCTTCAAGGAGAATTACACATTGTTTATCATCAGTGATCCTAAAGATTCTTCAAAGATTTCCGAGGCATTAGTATTGTTTCACTAAGCCTCATAAACAGAATTAAACTTCCATCAATATTCTAGTTTTGCTTCTCTGATTTGATTATATACTTGCTGAGCATAAATCACTCATTCTTGTTGAATTTTAATGTCTTGCAGGGCAGGGTATAAAGGCTGAACCCTCTGACAAGGGGAAGGCAAAGATGATCAGCTACTGAGTTTGCCTAACTCTTTTGAGAGCCGATAAGGAAGGAAGAATGGAAGATGTCCTGAAGAGTGATGCTTTGTATTGTTATATAGAGATAGAATAGCTTCCGCTGAGAGTGTAATATTTTGGGTTGTAATAGCTCCTTACTAATTCCTTTTATTAGTATTTATGCTATGAATGGATGTGAAGTTATCTTTCCTTCTTTTGACAAAGCCCTAGTCCAGTAAGGGATTTTTGGGGTCATCACAAGAATCTTTCTTAAGCAAACCTGAAAATCAAACTTTATGCCTCTCCAACTATTACATCTTGATTTCTTTGGCCCTATATCAACTAGTCTTGGTGGAATGAAATATGGATACACTATTGTGGATGATTTCACAAGATATACATGGACATTATTTCTTGCTCATAAGAATGATACACTAGCAGAGTTTGAGAAGTCCAACAGACAAGTGCAAAATGAGAAGGAACTCAGAATCAAGTCGGTAAGGAGTGACCACGAAAAAGAATTTGACATTGGAGGCTTTAGTGAGTTCTGTGATAAGCAAGGCATATCTCACAACTTCCCAGCACCAAGAACTCCACAGCAAAATGGAATGGTTGAAAGGAAGAACAAAACCATGGAAGAAGCAGGAAGAACATTGCTTGCTACTGCTAGACTCCTTGAGTATTTTTGGGCAGAAGCAGTAAACACTGCCTGCTATATGCAAAATCATTCTCTGATTCATCCAACACTAAGATTCCATACGAACTATGGAAAGGAAGAAAACCCAACATCAGCTATTTTCATATCTTTGGATGTCCCTGCTTTGTCCACAACAATGGTAAGGAGTACTTGACTAAATTTCAAGCAAAATATGATGAAGGTATTTTCTTAGAGTATTCCACTCATAGCAAGGCTTTTCGTATTTTTAATAAAAGAATTCTAACAATTGAAGAAACTATCCATTTAGTATTTGATGAATCTAACCATGAGGAACCAAGTGGTTCACTCCCTCTTATAGCTGAGTAGGAACATGATGAAAATCAATAGACTCCAGAAACTAAGGAAGATCCTGTTGAAGAACCTTCAAAAGACAATATTCCAATATAAAGCACCTCTGCTGAAGTAAAAGATGATGAACCCAACTTGGATGAACTAAAGCAGCAAGACACTCAAACGGATCTACCAAGGAGAATGAAGTGGACCAAGTCTCATTCAGAAGATTTGATAACTGGCAATCCCACAAGTTCAGTAAGACTAGAAGATCTGCTTAAAATAAAAATAGTTTTCTAATTTTCCTATCTCAAATGGAACCAAAGAAAATTGAGGATGTGCTTGTTGATGCTAATTGGATCTTTGCTATGCAAGAAGAGCTAATCCAATTCAATAGGAACAAAGTTCAGAATTTAGTTCCCAGGCCAAGAAATCGTACAGTAATACGCACCAAGTGGGTATTTCGAAACAAGATGGATGGAGATAGAATCATTACAAGGAACAAAGCAAGATTTGTGGCCAAATGCTACTCACATGAGGAAGGGATTGACTATGATGGAACCTTTTCTCTAGTAGCAATGCTCAAAGCCGTAAGAATTTTTCTTGCTTATGCTGCTTATCGAGGCTTCAAGGTGTTTCAAATGGATGTGAAAAGTGCCTTTTTGAATGGGCAACTTCAGGAGGAAGAATACGTTAAGCAACCTCTAGGTTTTGCTGATCATTCGCATCCTAACCATGTATATAGGCTTGAAAAAGCTTTGTATGGTCTTAAGCAAACACCATGGGCATGGTATAACACTCTATCTTCCTTTTTAGTTAATAAAGGATTCAGTAGAGGTAAAGTTGACACCACTTTATTTATTAAGAAGCATAAAGATAAAACACTGTTTGTACAAATTTATGTAGAAGATATAATATTTAGTTCTGCTGTTAAAAAACTTTGTGCATGATTTGCTAAGCTTATGCAAAGAAAATTTGAGATGAGCATGATGGGAGAGTTGAATTTCTTTCATGGACTTCAAATTAAGCAAAGCAGTGATGAAATTTTCATAAATCAATCCAAGTATACCAAAGACCTACTCAAGAAGTTCAGATTGGAGACAACAAGTCTATGAAAACTCCCATGTCATCAGCAACAAAGTTGGATAAAGATGAGCAAGGTAAATCCATAGATTTAACAAGCTATCGATGTATGATCGGATCCTTGTTTTACTTAACTGCAACCAGACTTGACATTATGTTTGCTACATGTATTTGTGCACATTTTCAATCTAATCCCAAGGAATCACATTTACTTCTGTTAAAAGGATTTTCAGATATCTCATAGTAACTCCTAATTTGGGAATTTTGTATCCAAAAGATTCCAACTTCAACCTTGCTAGATATTCGGATGTGGACTTTGTTGGGTGTAAAATTGATTAAAAAAAAAAAAACACTAGTGGTACGTGCCAATTTCTGGAAGGAAGACTTATGTCGTGGTTTAGCAAGAAGCAAAACTCTGTATCAACAACCACTGTTGAAGTTGAGTACGTATCAGCAGGAAGTTGTGTTGCGCAAATTCTATGGATGAAAAACCAACTTGCTGACAATGTGTTTCATTTCAAGTTTATTCTTATATTCTGTGATAATACTAATGTAATAGTCATTGCTTACAATCCTGTTTTACACTCTAGGTCTAAACATTTAGATATAAGGCATCATTTCATTAGAGATCACGTTCAGCAAGACACTATAGAAATAAATTATATTCCTACTAAAAATCAATTAGCAGACGTTTTTACAAAATCCTTGGATGAAAATCATTTTAACATACTAATAAGTGAATTAGGCATGCTAAATTTAGAGTAAGAGTCCGTTGTACTAACATTTTCTCTTAAGCAAGGACATACGCCCTTAGCAATACGATAAACTCTCTGTTTAGGTGAAGGAAATGTTCTTGCTGATAACTAAGCAATCCAATTCAATCCTACTGTGTTAACTCACTCCATCCTGCTGACATCTATCAAAAAGGAGAAATTTCAAAATTGCTGCTGATGACGATTGCCTGCTGACATTGTGCAGCATTCATCAATGCTGCTGACTCAATTTACGTCGACATTGCTACAAATTTCACAAAAAGGGGAGACTCCTCGACAAAAGTGTTGTTTCAAAAACTAAGTCCAAGACCTTGCTTATACTATAAGTAAATGATGTTCTTGCTATTTACAAGTTAAAACTCCCTGCTAAATTCCGGCTCCCAGTAACAACCATAAGATCAGCAAGGACATAATTCTCTGTTGTCTATGAGTAGGATATATTCTAACCACTAAATCCTATCAATCTTTTGCACCAGCAAAGACTTGCAATCACATCTTGTTGATATCTCAATGACTTATCAAAAATAATGTCTTTTCCACTTTTATTACAGTAAAAATAACCCACCATTACTTTAGCCGTTAATTTCTCTCTCCTCATTTAATGCCACTCTGCCCCATTATATATTTATGGCTGCTGTCTTTTCAGTAATTAATTCTCACCATTACCCACGTATTTCTCTCCCACTAACTCCTTCACCACTCATATTAGTAACTGTTTTAAACCTCTTCAACTTCTTTTCACCCCCTATCTAAACTCTTTTACCCCTCATTTTTTTTTACTTTCAATCACTCTCAACTCTCTCTAAAGCAAAAATTTTCTCTCTCTAAAATTTCTACCTAAATCACCGCCTTTCCATCCTAAAACCACCACTTACTCCGACTATACACAGGAGGATGGCGAACTGACTAGATAAAATTGAATCTGAGTCTATTATTGACTTAGACTCCTTTGCTGATGATCAGCAAGACGCTGATACCCTCGAAGTTATAATGTTGCTGAGGAAGAGTGGGATCTGATATGTGATCTCTGCTGACTGCCCTATTTTTAAGGAAGTGATAAGGGAATTTTGCTAGGGTGTACAAGTAAGAGACATCAACATCTCTGGGTGAGTCAACTAACAACAAATCTCTATTACAGCAGCAAGCATCAGAGATGTACTCCAAATGACAAGTCAGGGCTTGTTGTCCCCGCTTACCCTAGTCCCTACTATACTAGCAGACCTTGGGTATGCCAAAAATCATAACATCAAGAAGAGAAAGGACTTATTGAAGAAATGAGATTTTCTCATGGATATCCTCCATAAGACCTTGCTGTGAAAATTCACTTCACAAGATGAGGCATCAACAAAGGTCATCTCCCTTATATCCTTGCTGAAGTCTGAGCAGGAAATCAGTTGGGCCCAGATTTTCTTTGATCTGCTCAAAGAATTCTTCTCCAGCAAGAAGAAAACAAAGATCAGACATGGGCAAACACTGTCCCTGTTGCTCAAGGGAATTCTTGGAGACAAATTCCCAGAAGGGACCAAATCTAAGAAGCTTCCCAAGAGCAAGATAATTACCCCCTCTATTTTGCGTAATTATGAATGCAACCCTACTGCCCTTGCAAAAGCTATTGCTGAATGGAGGATGAAGAAGTTAGTAGACTATGTTGAAGACCTTGTTGAAGGACAGCAGGATGTTCAACGTCCTATTGAAGAACAAACATCTACTACAACAGTTCCTGCTACCCAGCTCAAACCCAATAGAAAAAGAAGAGTTGTTGCTCAAATATAGCGACCGAAAAAGAAAACTAAGGAAGCGTTGTTGTTCGTGATTTTGATCCAGCCACCCTTGACTCCGAGGAAAGAGAGATGTATGATTTCTTTATGGAATTATATGATGAAGATGTTGCTGCCTAGACCATTGCTCAGGGACGATCGGATGTTGAGCCTCCTATTGATGAGGAGCAAGAACCAGACCAACAAGAAATTCCCTTTGCTGTCCCCATCAGTAGCGTATCAGTAGAGGATGAACTTTTCAAAGAAATTGACGACTATCATTCTGCTGCCAGATCACTAGTGGTTGCTGCTACTACTCAGACGAGTTCATCTGATGAACTTTTCAAGTAAATTGATGTTGTCACCAAGGAAGTCCTTGTTCCTGACCAATCGACTCCCACCGCTGAACTTCCATCAGCAAGTGATGAGGTCGTCCCTATTGAATTGGTCAGTATCACTGAAGTACTAGAGCTTGTTGACACACCTGACAATGTCACAAGTCCAGAAGCCAAAGAAGATGTTGCTGACATAGAAATAACTGGAGAATAGTAGCATACCAACTTACGTCTTGCTGATCTTATCAAACCTGAACCAATCGTGGAAGAGTTTGAAAATGATTAGTTAGCAAAGACTCTAGTCACCACCACCAAACCTGCTGCTGCTCAACAGCTTGTCTTGCCTCCTTTTGCTATTAAAGTTGTTCAACCATCGAAAAGAAAAGATATTGCAGTAAAAGGGAAGGGCAAAGTGAAGAAAACTATAGAGTCTACCAACACTGACTTTGACAGCAGCTCTGATGACGTTCTTGCTAGAAGGAGAATGGAACAAAGATCGAAAGAACTCATCAGAGACTTGTTGATCGAAGATGCAGAACAAGTTGGCCTAGATCCCAAGGCATACCTTGCTGAACAAATTCACGAAGGCCCTATCTATCTTTCACCAGCACGGGTACTTGTTGAGGGGGAGCCTTTTGAAGAAGAAAAAATCAACATTCTCCCTACTGTCGGGGATGCTGCTGAGGGGGAGCAGGCATTACCTGAAGAATTGCCTAAAGAAAGAATGGCCAAGGCTGTTGCTACTGCTATCAGGATGGTCAAGAGAGATCTCACCGAGGACAATATCTCTAACTTGTTAATTTCTTAATTGTTTCATTTTGTTTCATTTACATTTACTGTTGTATCTCAATCTTTTTAATTAATGATATAAAAGATCTTGTTGCTTGCTGAGGTGATCAAAATAACTCATTTTGACATCATCAATTAGGGGGAGATTGTTGATGCACCCCTGCTTTTTTTACTCTTGCTTTAAAGAATTATCTTTACCTTTAAAAGAATTATTATAAGAATTGATGATGTAATATAGTCCTTGCTTATATGATATAGAAGGACTTGAAAAATATCCAACTTGCTAGATGGATATATTCTACTAGTTAAGAAAGGATTTTGATCACAAATGAAGACTCTGCTCATTGATCAGGAATGATGTTGAAGCTGTGAAGAAACTTTCAAGGACAGTCCTGCTTATAATATAAATAAGCAAGGACTGATATAGCAACATCCATTACCTTGATCAAAGCAATAATGTCAAAAAATGATACTACCTTTTGCCCTGCTTAGTCAACTTCTAGAAGACTTTTCAAAAAACTCTAGAAGACAAAATAATGACAATCTTTTTGAACTAAACAAGGAACAACTGTAAAGGTACAAGTCACTATCAAGACAGTACAACTCCAACGGATCTATTTCAAATTCTCAGCACATAGATTTTTGGAGTAGTATAAATAGGAGTCATAAATTTCATTTATGAGATATAAACAACCAAGAAATTTCTCTAGCATTCTAACATATTAAGAGTTAACAAGACACGAATTCTTACTTAAACAAGTGTTATCTAATCTGCTCAACAAGGAGCTTTCTACTTAGAGATAACAAGCAAGATATTTTATCTGCTACTAGTCTGTGTGACTCAATCTGGTCTTACTGACCCATTGTATTTTCGGACTAAGTGTCTTGTTGTATATTGTTCTGTGCAAACATTCTTAGTGAGTGTCTTTTCAAGTAAAGAGAAAAAGAGTGGAATAGGCTTAGACCGAACCACTATAAGAATTCTCCTGCTCACTCTATTCTACTGCTTATCTTTTACATTGCTTATTTCTTTTATCCCTGCTTTGCTTAGTCCCTACTAAACTAATTTAGTAAAGACTTGCCGATATTGCTACCTCAAACCATTGGTTTAAAGAAATTAAGGGGTTCTTTGCTATAACTCCGCTACTAACTCTTTTCAAAATATAAGAAAGATTTTTAATAAGCAAGAAACATTTTAAACTACAAATTTTATAAGCAAGACTTAAATTTTATAAGCAAGATTTAAATTATCCTTGCTACTTCAATAAGGGTTCTGTTCTTCCTTTCCACAACTCCATTTTGTTGTGGAGTTCTACGAGCTGAGAATTGATGAGTTATTCCTTTTTTAGTGCGGAATTCATTGACTTGGGAGTTCTTGAATTTTGTTCCTCTATCACTCTTAATGACCCTTCTTCTTTTTCCTGTCTCAATTTCTGCTTTCTTGATATAATCAATAATCAACTAAGAGGCTTTAGTTTTTGTGTGAAAGTATTTTTTCCACAAATACCTTGTATGATCAGCCACTATAACCAGTGGTGACATCACATTTACTAGACCAAAAAAATTCATGTGTAATAATTGTAATGGGTTAATGATTGATGTTGTTGGTTTACTATCGAATGATACACTCCTTTACTTTCATTTCTTGCATAAATCACACAAACCAGCTTGTGTAAACTCTAATTGTGGAATGTCAACTGCTAATCCTTTTCTCACCAAAGTATTGATGTTTTCGAAATTTAGGTGGGAGAGCTTCATATGCCAAAGCCAACTTTTATCAATAGAGGCTTTGCTATAGAGACATGTGATTTGATCAGCAAAAGAAATTAGATTTGCAGTGTACTGATTTCCTTTTCTCTTCCCTGTTAGGATCACATCTCCAATCCTATTGTCACACACCTGACATTGGTCTTCTTTGAGGGTGACAGGATATCCTTTATCACATAGTTGACTAACACTTAATAAGTTGTGTTTTAAGCCATCAACTAGTGATACCTCTGAAAAGATGACATCTCCATATTCAACATTTCCATAGCCCTTTGTATAGCCTTTGTTGTCATCTCCAAAGGTTACCTTAGGACCACTCCTTTCTTCATATTGTGTAAGCAGGGACTTGTTTGCAGTCATGTGCCTTGAACATCCAAGAACCATGGTTTGTTCTTTTTTCCCTGCACAGTAAGGATAACTACTTAGATCTTTTCGGGACCCAGACTTTTTTGGGTCCTTTCTCACTAGTTTTGGATTCAAGACTAGACTCAAATAGAGTTGATTGTCTTTTAGAATTTGTGAATTTTAATGGACAATCATTAGTCTTGCCTGTACGAGGAGAGGGACTACAAAGATTAGTAGATTTACAGTTATTGCAAAGATGTTTAGATCCATTTATAGGTGGTTTTGAGTTAACGATCTTTGTTGGCGCAGTGTCCTCTTCAGTAACTCTATTTTTACTCCTGTAGTGTATGTAATGTAGTTGGGATTACCACACATATGACATGTTTTCCTAGGAGCATCAGGTGTTCTAGTATAGTTAGTATATTTAAAGATGCCTATTTTTCCATTCCTATTTCTTTTACCATTGCTAGACTCCAATGATATTTCTTCCTTAGACTCTGCCAATTTCTCTAGTCTTTTGTTCACTTGAGTCTTTGTCATAAAACCTATGTTCAATCTCTTGGTTGAACTCTCTTCATCAACATTTACTAGTTTTGATCTTTCATGGTAAAAATAGTGATTAGTTGATTTTGAGTGTTGATGAACTTATGTACATTGACAGGTGAGACAAAATTAAATTTTTTTTTAATAGGAATTGGCTTGTGAGTCATGGAACTAGCAATTCCTTCACTCTCTTCTACTTTTGGTTTCTTTCCTAGGTACTCATCATAACCAATACTAGATTTTTGACCTACCATTTGACTTCCTACCAAGTCTGATAGCTTTTTACAGGAGTGATTCCACTGATTTAACTTACTGTTTGCAAACTCAAGTTGTTCAACTAAGTAATATTTCCTCTTTTTCAAAGCATTAATCATATGATGAGCTTTATCTAGTTCTGAGTTGATAGTGTCAAATAGTACTTGTCTCTCTTCAAGAATTTTATTTCTTTTTGAGAGATGGTCATGTGATTCTTTGATTCTGGCATGTTCAATGGTTAATGATTTAAAGCTAGCATACAAATCAAACATATCTTTTTGTATGCTTTCTATACTAGATGTATCAATTAAATTAAACATATTAAAATTTTGAGTTGCATCACATACCTTTGAAGAATCACTTGGCTCATCAATTTGAGCCATCAAGGAAAAGTTGACAATTCCTCCATGTGATTCAGATTCAGATTCTTTTTCAGCAGAGCTTGCAGTGTAGGTTTCATCATTAAGCTCTTCATGAGACATTTTAGTCTCAACCATTAATGCAACTTCTTTGTCTCTACTATGTATCTTTTGTCTTTGCTCTACTTCAAGTTCATATGTCTTTAGATTTCTGTAGAGCCTATCCAATGTGAAGGTATCCAAATCATGAGCTTACCTTACTGTAGTTATTTTTGGATCCCAACATGGTGGGAGAGCCCTCATGAATTTGGTGTTTACATCTTCGTTGTCATAAGACTTTCTAAGAATATTCAAGTCATTCAGCAAAGCATTGAATCTATCATAAACTAATGTTATTGGCTCACCAGGCTTTGCTTGAAAGAATTCATACTTTTAAGTCAATAATGACCTTTTCTTCTTTTGGACTTGGTCTGTCCCTTCACACAAGACCTTGATGGTGTCCCAAATATGCTTTGATATAATGCAACTGATGATTCTTGTGAACATATTTTTATCCAAACCATTATAGAGTATGTTCATTACTTTAGCATCCTTTAACACTTGTAACTTGTTTTCAGCAGTATAATCACTCTTTGATGAAAGTTCAAAGTGCTCAGGCATTATTGTTCCATCCACTATTTTTGCAAGAACAAATTTCCTTGGCTGATATAGAACCCATTTCAATTATGTCAATATAATCAAGGTCAGTAGTTCTCAGGTGCATATACATCTTTTGTTCCTAAATTGGATATTCTTCCATTTTCAATACTACAATGCTTGTACCACCATCACGATTCCCAGTATAACTCACCATGTTGGAGCTACTTTCTTCGTGGTTGGCCGTCTTTGGATCTATTAACTTGAATTTAGTTTTTCAAGCTCTGATACCACTTGTTGTCCCACTTAAATAGCCTAGAACTTATAGGGATAGGGGATTGAATACAAGTTCATTCAAAATTTTCAAATTCTCATTCTTTAAAGTAATATAACTTGCAAAAAATAAAGAACAAGATAAATCTGTAAAACAATTGCTTTTATTGATTACAAATTGAATACAAATTCTAACAATTACAAACCAATTGTCAGCTTCAATTTATCTACAACTTCTTATAACTTCATAAATTAAATTACAACTTCTAGTTCTGAATCATAATTCAGCTTCTAATCCTATTCAATAATATAATTTTATTTACAATCTTAATTGTTAAAATAATTCAATACAATTACTTCTCGTATATTTGCTAACCAACTTCATCTTCAACACAAATTCCATTGTCCTTGTTGAAATCAACTTCAACTCTTCACTGCATCGGGGAGAAATCTTCACTTTACTCTTTTATTGCTTCAAAAACAGTCTCTGATGGAATGATGGTTAGTTTCTGACACACTTAACCTTAGTCTCCGATAGACTTAATCTTTAGTCTCTGACAGACTTAGCCTTAGTCTTTGACAGATTAAACATAATCCCTGACTTTGTTGAATTCTACAATGCAATTTTAGTAGTCTCTTACAATACAATTTAACATACTCTCTTAAAAAATATATTACAACAATCAAAGAGTAAACTACTATCTTCAAAAACTTTAATTGCTAAAAATTAGCACTAACTGCACATTTGTATTTCTAAGTATTTTAAGTATAATCATCATCAAATGCTATAATTAAAATTCCTCATTACTATGATAATACAAGTGTCATAGCAATAATTGAAAACCATGTACAATATTCAACAACAAAAGACATTGGCATAAGGTATCACACCATTATAGAACATGTAATGAAGGTACCATTGAATTGCATAGGGTTACAACTGATAAACAACATGCTGACATATTCACCAAACTTTTAGATGAACCTACATTCACTAGGTTAATCTATGAACTACGTATATTGAATTATGCTTCTAAAAATTGAGTAAGTTCTTAAATAGCAAGTTCTTCTAATTTTAGAAACTAGAATTTAATTTCCAGATTGCAGCTATTCTTGATGGGTAGAAAATTAAAACTAAAATTTACATTCTGGATTGCAGCTACTGTTCATGGGCAGAAAATCAGAAGCTAATAATCATTGTATTGATTGTTAGATAACTTTGTGAACAAAGTTGCAATCTCAGATAGTTCCTTTTTTTTTTTTTACTAGTCTCTAACAAGTCAAAATTGAACTACTGTAGACTAGCTTAACTTAGTCTCTAAGAGTGATCGAGTAAGAGACTTAGATAGTCTCTCATAACTTACTTTTGTAAGGACAAAAGCCATATTACTTGTAATCTCTAAAATCCGATAATTATCTAAAGAATTGTTAACATTTTTAAACCCTAGTAAGGGCTCAAATCAAATTCAATTGCAATTCTATTCAATTCATAGTGTTCTCTCTCTCTGATATCTGTGTCTGTGTGATCTAACCTTTTGCAAAGAAAACTCTCAAGCTTTTCACAGGTATCAACAATGACATCCAAAACTGTATGTTTCAAGTTAGGCAACTTCGACTTGAGTAAAACCTATCATGCAGGAGTCTCTGACAAGAACAAGTTTGAAGAGCAATATCATCCATTCGTGGATTTTCTTAAAGCTTCAACACTATCGTATGCCATTTACGATACTCCCACTCAGGCCGCTAACGTCACTACTTTCATGTGGTCTCTTAATATGATAAGGTCTCTTAATATTACTCATGAAATAGTTAATAAAGCCTTACATGAAGAATATGATGCTCCTACCTGTGATGAGGAAATTTATGCCATGTTTAGGAACTACACTATGATGAAGAAATTACATCTATAGGTTCTATTACTAGACCTCACCTTAGATAGGAATAGTTCTTATTTTTCGACATTATCACAAAAACATTCACTTCTAAATGTACTGGTTATGATTTCATCATAACACTCACACAACAAATTGCATATTGTATCTTGTATGATAGGCACATAAATATAGGGTTGTTGATACTAAAAAGCTTAATAGCTAAACTAAAAACTAGTGATAGAAACAAAATTTATTATGTTAGGTTTTTAATGATGATTGCTAATCATTTAATTCCTAATAAAAATATCACTAGTGTGAATGTTTTGCGTATAGTGATGCAGAGCAAGAAAATCTTCTCTGATGTAAAAAGGAAAACTGCAAAGGTAATGGTTCCTATCTCTTATCCTCCTATTATGAGATCGTTTCTCATAGCTAGGCTTCCCAACCTTTACTCTTTCTTTCATTGATGATCATGAGAAACAAACTAGAAACCCAACTAATCCTCCAATAACTTCACAACAACAATGTTCAGCCCCCTCCACAGTCTCTCAAAAGACTACAGTTGCAAAAACAAAGAAAACAACAAAATTACCTACCAAAAGAAAACCAAATGAGGGTGGCAGTGAGGTGGAGGGAGCAAAGGAAGCTGAGGTGGCTCCTCGATCATATAAAGAAGAGATTACTTACCCTTAGACAAAAGTAATCTATTGCCTCTCAAAAGACAATGAAGTCTAAAAGGGCAGACAACAGACTAGAAGCATCATCCTAAATGGATGTTGACATTGAAGACAGTTTCCAACTAGGAACAACATGCAAAGAGTCTTCACAATTGTCTATACAACAATAGAAGATAAGTGAATATGAGAGGACAGTGAGAGCACACACTGAGTGTACTCATCTTGATGCTCCTCAAATTATAATTCCTGAGGAGCAGCCAACACTTCAATCTGCATTTTCTCCTATTCTTCATTCTTTAGAACCTGAACGTTTAAATCTTTTTGATGTTTTCTAAGAAGAGACAACACTTAGAGTAGATCAAGCAAAACCATCAAAGACTAGTTCTCACATGGATTGGTCAAAGACTAGTTCTTCATCAGAGACTAACACACAAGAACAACTAATTCAAGGTACTAGTGCAGTCAGTTCCCAGGCTATAATTATCCATCCAATGGCTCAATTACTTACCTTGGAGAGAACCCTAACCACATCATTATTAAGGGTACCCCCTCTCCTTGGTGCATGGATAATTCTTCTTTACCTCCTCTTTCTTTAGGACTAAATGCATATTCCCAAATTAGTGAGGTAGAGATAATATTTAGTGAGAGTTAGGCTCATGACTTGGAAAAAGGAGAACTGAGTGAAAATGAAAAGAGTCAAGCTTTAGTAAGCTTGAAAAAAGGAGAGAAAGAGACTTTGGATGTCCAACTCCAGGATAAAAGAGAGGGTGTGAGCAAGGATGAGATCCTTAAAGAAAATAACAAAGAGAAACATCATTTTTCAGTAGGTGACTTTCTTCAACATGTTGCCACACCATCCTCAATTGAAGTTCATCTATCTTTTGATCAAACTGTTCTTCAAACAATAGAAGATAATGAGAGAAGCTCTCAACCACAGGATGTAGCACTTCAAATTCTAGCAGAAACGTCAATGAAGACTTTTAAGTACTGTATGGTCTTCAACAACATCAAGATAGGTTATTAGCATTGAAGATACACACTACAGATAAGCCTGTGGCTGAAGAGGAACCTGAAGAGAATGTGGATGCTTGGTTGGATGCAAACTTCATAAACACTTTTGATGAGGTAGCTGCATAGTTGAAACAAGACTATTTGACCACCTTGGTGTCTAGTGTAGTTGATCTCACTCCAAGAGAAGTTTGTGAGGAATTGATTAAATCTTATAAGAGGAACATCAAGCTCCAACATTTCCTAATCAATGGTCTCAAGACTGCACTTCAGAATTTTGAAACCAGAATAGAACTGGAAGTAGAAAAGATGCGAAAATTTTATGAAGGTCACCTTCCTAAGAGGATGCTCAACTCAATAGAGAAGAAACTTCGTGAGCAGTCCAACACTTAGAAGTGCCTTCAAGCTGTATAATCTACAGTTAAATCTCTTTTGATTTCTCACATTAAACTATCTTAGGACATGCAGGAGCTAAAAATAACTCATTCTCTGGCTACTTCTTTTTCTCACCCTAAGGATATTGATGTCAAAAAGAGGGAGAGTAGTCAAGCAAGAAGGAGTGAAGTTCATGCTGATCAAGGTAAGGAGAGAGTTGTCAATAAGGATAACAACTTAAATAGTTTGATGGATGAGCTTGAAAGAATCCAAAAAACAAACAAAGAGATTGATGCAGCCATCAAGACTAATATTCAAGCTGAAGTTAAAGCTCCTACTGCAGTCCCAATTGTTGAAAATGATAAAGGCAAAGGTATCCTACTTGAAGAACCTAAAAAGTAGAAAATTACTCAACCAGGACAACCTATGCTATTGAGAGATGCCATAAAAACTTCTCACTTTCCAATAGTTGATGGGAAAGTGGAGCTTATCTCTCCTCAAGAGCAAACACTTTTTGAACTTGATGCACTATATGCTCAGCAATTTCCTAGAGAAGAGGAGATGGAAACAGAAAAGGAGATGGAAGAAGAAAAGAAAAAATCAGCATCAAAGACATCCAAAATTAGAAAATCTGCTGAGAAAAATAAAAGAAGTAAAGATAATGAGAAGGATGATGAAAAGAATACAAGAAGACAATCAACAAGAAGTGAAGCTCATACTTCAGAAAGTCAAATTCCAGAAGAGAAAACTTCAAAAGATCTATAAACTGCCTTGGTGACTGGATTTGAAGCCTAAACAACCAAACCAGTTCCAAGTGGTAAAACATCTAGGATTGGCGTGGCCAATATGTCTCAGATCAAGGAAGCATTCAAAAAGGGTGTGAAGGTCATTGATTTTGAAAGAGATAAAGATGGCAAGGAATATCTAAAGATCACTTAGAAAGATGGAGAGATCCTGCACCTAAATAAGCCAAGTCTAGAGATGAGATCTTTTGTATATTTAAAATGACTACTTGTTGTTGTTCCAGAAAGTTCTAAGTTAAATTTAGAATTTAGAAGTCAGATCTAGAAGGAACTTAAAGAGAAGGAGAAATTATTCAAGCTACCATAAGTGCAAGTAGTTCCCTTTGGATTATACTATGAGAATTTTCATGAAGATGTAGTTTTCTTTGACTATTAACTGAACTTGAAGGATTCATTGCCTTACTCAAAGACTCTGTTGATGAACATGAGATCAAGTTTAGGATGAAAGAGCAATGCAACAAAAGAAATTAGAGGAAGCTAAAATCTTATTTTAGAATAAGAAGCCAAATTTAAAAGATTTAAACCTGAGTCTCAGTGGAGCTAAATTTTAAAGTCAAAGATCTTAGTTCAGGTGCATTTGTAAAAATACGTTCTTTAAATTTTTATTTCTAAGTTGTTCTTGTAATTTTGAGTCTTGACATCATCGTCAACCTTGATTTATATTTATCACATTGATAATCATAAATAGGGAGAGATTGTTAAGTTTATAGCATTTGATGATGATTATACTTAGAATACTTAGAAAGTCAAATGTACAGTTAGTGCTAGTATATAGCAGTTAAGTTTTTGTAGGTGGTAGTTTACTCTCTGATTTTTGTAAAATATTATTGTAAGAGAGTAATTTAAAATGTAATGTGAAAGACTACCAGGACTGCATTGTAGAGTTCAACAAAGTCAAAGATTATGTTTGATCTATTAGAGACTAACTGCCGAAGATTGAAGATTTATTGAAGTTAGTCAAGCCTATCAGAGACAACGAATTAGTCTGTTAGAGACTAAGGATTAGCCTATCGGAGACTAAGCTTTGTGTTGTCAGAAACTAAACATTATAATGCCAAAGATTGTTGTTGAAATCATAAAAGACTAAAGTGAAGTTTACTTCCTCATGGAGTGAAGCGTTCTAATTCAAATAGAAGTTGGTTTCAGCACGAACAAAGAAGATGTGTTGAAGACGAAGCTAGTTAGAAAATATATTAGAAGTGTTTCTATATTTTTAGAATTAATATTCAAATTCAAAATAGAAAAATACTATCGAATACGATTAGAAGTTGTAATTAATTTACATAGAATAAAAGCTGTAATTTTTATAGAGATATAAGAAGCTGTACAATTTCATTGATTCATACATTTAGTACAAAAATTGATGTTGACAATCAACTTGTGATTGTCAGAATTTGTATTCAATTGTTAATCGATAAAAAACAATTGTTTTACAGATTTTTTTTGTTCTTTATTTTTTGCAAGTTAAATTACTTTAAAGAACAAAGATTCGAAAAAGTTTCAAGAACTTGTATTCAACCCCCCTTTTACAAGTTCTAGGCTATCTAACTAGGACAACACTTCATCAGTAGGTTAAGTATATCATCAATGAATAGCTTGTCACCCTTTTTGCACAAGAAGGTCATAAGGAAATCGATGTTATTTATGTGGGAACGGGCACAACACCCACCACATACCAGGTTAGGAAAGTTGAATGTACTTCCCACCATCAACACAACGTTGACATCCAGGTTTCTTAGGAGGTCGTGAACTTAGAAAAGGAGTTTTGAAAAATTGATTTGTAGCTAGAAATTGACTTAGGGTTGAATTGCTTGAATGTTAAGGCCTATTAAAATCCCTCATCAGAAAAATATGGTACGACTCAGATATCACAGCAACTAGAAGAAAGTTTTCACCAAATGAAATTTGGTTATGCACCCTCCATAATACCTTTCATTAGGGGGTGACACCATTCTTGATGAAGAGAAATCTTTGTATGCAAAGGAAGAGCCCATGAGAGAGGGAGAAGCCATCCAACCCATCCCTTACATATAATGGACAATAAAGGATATTGTTGGCTACTTCAAACATCTTAATTTAAAAGATGTGAGCATGGTCATTAAGGAAGAAGAAGCTCAGGAAAGCATATTCAAGAGTGTGGCTACACCACTAGAAGAACTCAAGCACTAAAAAGTGGAGCCAGTGGTAGGGAAAATGAAGTTTCATTATTCCTATGGTTATTGATAGGAATAATATCAAGTGTTTTAAGTGTCATAGCCTATCATTAAATGTTTGGGTCTGTCTCGAGTGATATCCTAATATCACAAAAGTTATCTAAGCTATGATAATCAACTCAGGTCATTCTAATTTCTAGTGTCTAATATGCAAGTCAACTTTTAGTATGAATAATATTATGAGTTTATCAATAAAATGTTAACCGTTCTAATTTACGTTTTTAACTTTAATGCTCTTGTTAGGTTGCCTTCCACTACACGTGCTTGTAAAATTTTTGACTTGCCTAATGTGGAGGCCAATGATTATAATTTTGACTCGAAACTACACTTCAAACTCATACGAGTTGATTTCGACAAGTTCTTTAAGGGGGAGAACTTGCCCGATGAAATCAAAGAATGAATAATAGATACATCTAAACCCAAACTAGAGTAAAACGTCAAAATAAACAACAATGTTGATGGAAACCCAAATATGTCCATATTGGAGCATGTTTGGCATAATGGCAAAAAAAGGAAATGATCAAGTTCTTGACAGAACATCAAGATGTCTTCGCTTGGTCCCATGAGGACATAGGGAGGCTATCCAATGATTTTGTAATTAGATTTAAAGTTTGTTTTATGTTTGACCGAGTCAAATCAATAATTTTGACTGTTTGGGAGGATTAAGATAACTACAAAAACCCTAATTAGGGTTTTCATTAAATTTGATTTGTTTCATTGAGTTATTTCATTCTTTATGCTATGGCGTTATTATGATAGTCTTAATTTAATCACTGCAATGTTCTTATCAATGTTAGATAAAATTGGAGAAGGGTTTTGCATGTTTCATGCAATTAGGATTGCAAAAACCCTAATTAGGGTCTTTGGTTTATTCACAACCCAACTTTCAATTTATTTCATTCTATTTTTTGTTTCAATTCTGTATATGATTCTATAATATAATATCAGTGTTTCTGGTAACATTCTCATCATACAATAATTCAAAAATCAGTTCACTATAATGCATATATGCATTGCAATAATACTCAAAGTCCAATTGGATAATATTTCATTAATATATATCATGGTTTACATTGTTTAATTACTTTACATTTTTTGGTTTCTCACACTAACTAAGGGAGCATGAAATAAAGGTTTTGGTGTAGGAATATTGATAGAAGTGGAAGTTATGTGTGACAGTGAGAGGGGACAATAGACAGTGTTTCCATTAGAACTTCCATTTAAGAGAAGGTTGAGAACGGTACTCAATTGGGTCTGGATGATGATGATGGACTCGACCATGATGTTAGAAGAGTGTTTTATGAGTTCAACCATTTTCTCAATGGTATCAATTTTGAGATGAATAGAGTCTATACCAAAATCGGCGTTTTTTGCACATCCTTTGTGAAATCAAATATATGAGAAATTTGAGTTTCACTTTGACTCATGACAGGATTGACGTTCTGAATGAGAGAATGAGGGAATTTTACTCTAAAGAATTGATTACTTTTATAATATTAAAGACGCTTGGTTTTTAAAATCAAGGTTAGAGTATTTGAAAATCTTGGTTAATAGAAGACCAAAAGCCATAATTTTATGAAATGCATATTTTTTAAATGAGGAGAAAAGAAAGTAAGGAAAACTGAAATGGATCTCATTCCTAATTAACTTGGCTCCCACTAACCTTCTTGTTAGAACAATATAAGCTCAAGTGTTGGTAGTGTTAGAGTGTATGCCCTAGTGGCCAATTATGTAATGATTGTGACACTATATTTTTTGATATGTTTTTGGTTAATGATAATTTATTATGTTTTATTTACTGCGTTATATAAATGTTAACATAATAAATGTCCTTAGAAGAATGATACTAATTATATGGATTCAAGTATGTGACTTGAATATGAGATCATATAAGTATGTGATGTATCATTATTCTTAGATGTCCCTAGTCAAGTATCATTGTAAGTGGGACAACAGTAATACATTGAGACTAGTATGTGATTAACTGATGGCCATATCTAATTGGTCATAAATATATACGAGATATATTAAGTTGATACATAGGTACATGTTAGAGAACATAGTACTGGACAGACCCACCATGAGAATTCTACATGGAGTGTTATGCTATGTGTCATAAGTAATTCTACATGGAGCGTTAAGCTTCAGATTCGCACAATTAATCGGTAAAATCTTAAACTATCTGTATTAAATAGTTTCGCATAGATCCTCGGGTTTGGGTTTCGTTTTGTTTTATTTTAAATTGTATTTCACTGCTGCGTTTTAGACCCAATGAAATCCAACAGTGGTATCAGAGCTATATGCGAGACGTTAATATGGATTTATGTGTTTAATTGTATTTGATACATTTGATATATGTCGTTAATACAAGTTTACCGAATTTTATGTTGAATATATATATGATATTCTGCATATATGGATATTCTAAAATTACGTAATCTGATCATATTTGATACATGCTTATTGGGTATTCTGCATATTTGATATGTAAGATCGGCGATGGGATGTCGAGATGTTGATGGGTTATACGATACTGGACATATAGGATATGTTTAGGATTCTGGAATTGTTTCAGAATTTCGTATATTAGAATTCTTAGTCTCTGATGAAGGAATTCTTAGTCTCTAATGTAGGAATTCTTAGTCTCCGACTGGCTAAATGTTAGTCTCTGATGACGTCAGCATTAGTCTCCGACAGGCTAAATGTTAGTCTCTGGTGACGTCATCATTAGTCCCCGACAGACTTAATGTTAGTCTCTGATGATGTCATCTTTAGTCCCCGACAGGCTAAATGTTAGTCTCTAATGACGTCAGCATTAGTCTCCGACAGGCTAAATGTTAGTCTCTGGTGACGTCATCTTTAGTCCCCGACAGACTTAATGTTAGTCTCTGATGATGTCATCTTTAGTCCCCGACAGGCTAAATGTTAGTCTCTAATGACGTCAGCATTAGTCTTCGACAGGCTAAATGTTAGTCTCTGGTGACATCATCTTTAGTCCCCGA
>CM025786.1:41797132-41808355 GCA_014636745.2 Centella asiatica
AATGTTAGTGTCTGATGACGTCAGCATTAGTCTCCGACAGGCTAAATTGGTAGTCTCTGGTGACGTCATCTTTAGTCCCCGACAGACTTAATGTTAGTCTCTGATGATGTCATCTTTAGTCCCCGACAGGCTAAATGTTAGTCTCTGATGACGTCAGCATTAGTCTCCGACAGGCTAAATGTTAGTCTCTGGTGACGTCATCTTTAGTCCCCGACAGACTTAATGTTAGTCTCTGATGATGTCATCTTTAGTCCCCGACAGGCTAAATATTAGTCTCTGATGGTGTCATCTTTAGTCTCCGACAAGCTTAATAATTAGTCTCCGACGAGCTAATGGGATTAGTCTCCGATAGGCTTAATTTGAGCTTAGTCTCCGATCAGCGAGACCACCGCCAGGGGCCATGCCCCTTGGACCCCGCTAGGGGCCTCCTGACCCCTAGGACCCCGGCAAGGGGGGGTGCCCCCCTTGACCCCCCCGCCGTAGCGCACGATTGTCGTTTTTCCCAAATATGGTTTAATGATTTAAAAATTAATTAAAATATATATATTTAATTATTTTAATTGTTTAAATCATGTTATTATGTGCTTATGATGATATGCATGGTGCACAGTTATGGCCTTACGACCCATAGGTTAGTGGTTTTGGTTTTGAAATACGACTTGCATGTCGTGCCTTCTCTTATATCTGGATGTAATATTCTCTTCTCATCTTACTCCCCTCGAATGTAACTCGAGGTTTCTTTCTATAATGTAATGTACAACATAGAATATTGTAGTATAGGTTTCATTATTATGTAATCTATAAAGATGACCAGCAGAAGATGGAGATAAAGAAAAGGATGCATGCAAACGGAGTTTCAAGAAAGTTGCCAAGATTGAAGATCAATTACCACACTAAACTGACCTTCAATCTTTTCATTAGCTTGGAAAGATTGGCATAGGATTTGGCCATAACTGTGTCACAATTAATTTTGCACTTTATTTATGCTTATATATGATATAATGAATAAATGTGCATGCTTAAAAGTTTTAGTTGGTGAGATCTAATTTAATTAATAAAATCCCTCATAAAATTTTTAAGTCTTAAACAGATGCCTTCCAATGATTAACACTCATCAAGGCCTTGATCGATGGAAGTAGGTTTGCCAAAGCAAAGTACCCCATTTATCTTGGCATGGTGCGATAGGATAATTGTGATATCCAAACTGTTAAAATTGGGCTTGACTTAACTAGGCTATCACAATAGGATTGTGGGTTTAGAGGCATACAGTTTGTATAAGTTCATTAGTTGAGCTTGAACAAATGTTGTTCAACAAACTATCCAAGAGTTATATATGATATAATTGACAAAGTGTTGTCTACCTAAATAATTATGTTTTGAGTGATTAGCCAAAGCTAACTTAGGGCATAATGAAAGATGGATCTTGGCTCACTAGAAGTATTTAAAAGAAATAATTCTGAATTAATGGTGAGGGCTATTAATTTGAATAAAATAGTGGGAGGTATATTTTGAATGTGCCATTATCAAAAACATAACATTAAAATTTTGCAAATTTACTTATTTTGCATTTATGATTTGTAGATATTAATGGCAAACAACAACAATAGTAGCCTTTCACTGCGATCAGTCCTTGAGAAGGAAAAACTAAATGGGATTAATTTCCTAGACTGGCATAGGAATTTGAGGATTGTCCTCAAGCAGGAGCGCAAGCTCTACGTCCTGGATGGACCAATTCCTACTGCACCAGCTACCACTGCACCACGAACAGAGCAGAATGCTTACAAGAAGCATCAAGATGATGCTCTGGATGTGAGCTGCCTTATGTTAGCAACCATGAACCCTGAGCTTCAGAAGCAACATGAGTTGATGGATACTTATGACATGATTGAACATCTTAAGAAGTTGTTCGAGGGGCATGCTCGGCAGGAGAGGTATGATACAAGCAAAGCATTGTATCATTGTAAGCAGGGTGAACGTGATCCAGTCGGTCCACATGTTCTGAAGATGATTGGGTATATTGAGTACCTAGATAGGTTGGGCTTTCCACTTACTCAGGAGGCTCAAACTGATCTTGTCTTACAATCTCTGAACAATAGCTATTCTCAATTTGTCATGAATTACCTCATGAATGAGATTGAGAAACCACTTACTGAGTTGTTGAGCATGTTGAGAACTGCTGAAAACAACATGAAAAAGGCAGGACCCTCTCCCATTTTGATGGTGAAAAAGGGGAATGCTAAAGGAAATGGAAAGGGCAAAAAGAAGAAGATGGGTTCTAAATCTGTTGCCAAATCCAAATCCAATAAGGCTTTGAAACCTAAAGGTGGGATAGCTAAAGAAGGTAATTGTCACTTCTGTGGAAAGCCTGGACACTGGAAAAGGAATTGTCATGCTTACCTGGAAGATCTAAAGAAGAAGAAAGGAAGTAGGACTTCCGATTCAGGTATATATGTTATAGAAGTTAATTTATCTACTTCTACATCTTGGGTATTTGATACTGGATGTGGTTCTCACATTTGTGTGAATGTGCAGGAACTGCGAAGGAGTAGACCATTGGCTAAAGGCGAGGTGGACCTACGCGTTGGAAATGGAGCAAGAGTTGCTGCATTAGCTATAGGAACTTACCATTTGTCTTTGCCCACTGGGCTAGTATTAGAAATTGAAGACTGTTATTATGTGCCTGCTATAAGCAGGAATATTATTTCTGTTTCTTGTTTGGACAAGAAAGGTTTTTCATTTATAATAAAGAACAACAGTTGTTCATTTTACATAAATGAGATGTGTTATGGAGTAGCACAATTGTTTAATGGTCTTTATGTTCTTGATTTACAAATGCCCATCTATAATATAAATACTAAACGACTAAAATCAAAAGATTCTAATCCGACTTATCTCTGGCATTGTCGTTTGGGCCACATCAATGACAAACGCATATCCAAACTCCATAAAGATGGGTATTTGGACTCATTTGATTTTGAATCATATGATGTATGCGAGTCTTGTTTGTTGGGAAAAATGACTAAAGCGCCTTTCACTGGCATAGTGAACGGGCCAGCGATGTATTGGGCCTCATACATACTGATGTATGTGGACCCATGAGTTCGCTAGCTAGATCTGGATTTTGCTACTTTATTACATTTACTGATGATTTCAGTAGATATGGATATGTGTATCTTATGAAACACAAATCCGAATCTTTTGAAAAGTTCAAAGAATTCAAGAATGAAGTACAAAACCAATTTGGCAAAAGTATAAAAGCTATCCGATCAGATCGAGGTGGTGAATACTTGAGCCAGGAATTTGATAATCTTCTTAAAGAGTGCGGTATTATATCACAACTCACTCCACCAGGAACACCACAATGGAATGGTGTGTCTGAAAAGAGGAATCGTACCTTGTTAGACATGATACGATCCATGATGAGTCATGCAGATCTTCCAATAAGTTTCTGGGGTCACGCCCTAGAAACTGCTGCTTTTATACTTAACCGTGTTCCTACAAAAACGGTTCAAAAGACTCCATATGTGATGTGGACTGGGAAACGTCCTAGTATGTCTTTTATGAAGATTTGGGGATGCGAAGCATATGTAAAGCGTCTAGCTTCCAACAAGCTCGGACCTAAATCAGATAAGTGTAATTTTGTGGGATACCCTAAAGAAACAAAAGGGTATTATTTCTACAAACCTTCGGAGAACAAAGTGTTTGTTGCTCGCACTGGAGTTTTCCTAGAAAGAGAATTTTTCTCTAAAGAAAACAGTGGGAGGCATGTAGAACTCGAAGAAATTCAAGAACCACAAAATACCAATGAACCTGAGATGGAACATGAGCAGGAGCCACAAGTTGTTGTGGAAACTGAACCTGCTCAAGTAACACAAGCTCCTCGTAGATCTGGTAGGACACGCCATGAGCCTGAAAGATATTATGGATATCTTATCACTCAAAGTGGCGAAATAATGCTCATAGATGATGATGAGCCTACTTCCTATCAAGAAGCTATGAACGGACCTCAGTCTGAGAAATGGCTTGAAGCCATGAAATCTGAGATGGACTCCATGTATGCCAACCAAGTATGGACTTTGGTTGACCCACCTGAAGGGGTAAAACCAATTGGGTGCAAGTGGGTTTTCAAGAAGAAAACTGACATGGATGGTAATGTACAAACCTATAAAGGGCGATTGGTAGCAAAAGGTTTCAAACAAGTTCAAGGTGTTGTGTGAGAACCCGAAAATTGTAAATTTGTTTTATAATATGAGATAATATATTTTGTGGCAAATTTTATTTTATGTTATCTTATTTATGCATGAAGTCTAATTCTTTTGGATATGAATGATAAATTCATATACTTTCAAAAAGAATTTAATAATAATGTGGTACTCATGATTATAAGGTTAAATCCTTGAGAAGGTATTAAAGGGGATTAGCAAATCCCATATAAGATTATTTGATCTACAAGGAGGAGAATGAAAGGATTACGTAGCTTTATAACTACGTGTATGATTTAGGTGGCAAGTTTGTGCATGAAGGACAGCAGCTGCTTATACGTACTTAGCTGCTAAGAGATCATGATGAGCAGCCGTATTTACCGTCCAAATCAACCAATTATCTTATTTCAAGTTTAATCGTAGCTTACTGCTTTTTAACTCTATAAATACCCCATCCGAAGTGATATTCTAACTCTTTACCAAATTTCTCTCCTAAGAGTTTCATCAAAATTGTTATCTCTGAAAACTTCCGAGATTTTCTTTCGGAGAATTTTCTCAGAAAAGCTTTGATTCCACTTTGAGAACGAAGAGGTAAGAACTTAGTGTTCTATTCAGTTTTCTTTCATGCATAACATCGAAGATTTATGCTAAGATTAATGCTCTTTGCATCATCATGGGACATCATAATCAGAGATGTTCATGTTAAAGTCTTCCAATGTAGCAGAAGCAGGCTCTGCAGTTAATCTTTGATGAGATATTGTTGATCTCTGATGAGATATTGCTAGTCCCTGATGAGATAGTTGTAGTCTCCGATGTGATATTCTGATATTCCCCGATGGGTTATTTATTCCCCGATGGGTTATTTATTCCCCGATGGGTTATTTAATCCCTGATGGGTTAGTTAGTCTCCGATGACGTCACCCTTAATCCCCGATAGATTTAAAGTGACGTCATCAGTCCCTGATGAGTTTTAATCCCCGACACGTTTAGTCTCTGGCGCGTCCAGTACACGTATTAGTCCCTGATACTTTCCCGTAGTCTCTGATGGCTAAGGGGATTATTCCCCGATGCACAGTTTGTTATCAAAGCTACAAAACATTATTTTCTTAAGGTTATTTCACAATGTTATCATACTAGATTCAAGTCAGTAAAGTCTAAGGACATCTCATATCTATTTTCTTCCATAAATTATTATCAAGGTATTAAGATATTACTTGCGTGATTTACAGAATCTTTTCTCGCAAGTAAATTGATTTGAATTTTGTGCAAAGGACTGAGGCAAGTATATCTACACTTTTATATTTATCTCAAATTAAAGGAAGTATACCTTCATTATTATGCTTGATAATGCAAGTATATCCTTACTCTGACGTTTATTTCAGTTATGCGCATGACCAATTGATTCGACATGCGTACAAAATTACATCCTTTATATTTAAATTTCCTTGTGAAACAAAATGCTATGCTTAGTTTCCGCTAGCATGATAAATGTAATGCATGGATATAAAGGAGCCTTGATTTATCTGATATTATTCAATCTTATATCTGTGCAAATGAATGAGAATGTTATGTCCCTTAATTGGGAAGTGCCACATAGTTGGCAAGAGGAAAGGAAAGGTGCTGATTTGTTCTTCACCTAACCTAGAGGAATTTTATGTGACTACGTACGTTCACACCAGAGGGATCATGCGGGAACAGTTAGGCCAGCTGTATACCGTATGGTTAGCAGATCCAACGGGTATAGCCCCCGAAGGATATTTTTACTCCAAGAAAGTTATGCTTGACACTAAGAAGGGTTACACAATTAAATATCATCAGTAACCCTAAAGATTTCTTAAGGAATCCAAAGGCATTGATATCGTTCCATCAAGCCTTCCAACAGAAATGAATTTCTTTGAAGCATTTCAATCTCGTTTTTACCTAAATTGTCTATATACTTGCTGGGCGTACATCGCTCATTTTTGTTGAATTTTAATGTCTTGCAGGACAAGAAGTTAAGGCTGAACCCTCGGATAAGGGGAAGGCAAAAATGATTGATTACTGAAGCTGGCTAGCCTTGTGATGCCATTAGGAAGGGAGGGAAGGAAGATGATCTGGGATAGGATATGTTGTATTACCAGATAGAAACAAGATAGCTTCCGCTGTAAATGTAATATTTTGGGTTATAAAAACTCCTTATTACTGTTTCTTTCAGTAATTAATCTTTGAGTGGATGTATGGTTATCTTTTCCTTCTTATGACGAAGCCCTGATCCAGTGAGGGATTTTGGGGTCGTCACAGTTGGTATCAGAGCGAAGTTACGGCCAGAGGTGATCCGAAAGGAAACACTGCCCGTAAACTACATCCAGAAGGAGGGAAGTACTGCAGTATGTCCCAGAATTATTCCATTAGAGAAATTTAAGAACTTGATGATTAGAAATGAAGTAATAAGATAGACTATTGGGTTAAGGATTAAGATTTCTGTTTGATGCGAAGAATGTTGAACACCTTATGGGTAGAATTTTTTTTAAGGGGAGATAAGATTGAATGAGGGTATTAATGCATCACCTCATAGATACATTGCTGTATATATTACCTTTGGGAAGTTCAGATTTATTAATTTAGATTGTTCCATGCAGATGGCCAGAGATCGTTCTAGATCCCTCACACATTCTCCTAGAGTAAATCTCCCAGTTTATAACCTTTCATCCGAGGAAGGGGAGGAGCCTAGTGTGGAGTCACCACTGTTTATTTCTACATCATTAGATAAGCACCCACCATCACCAGTATACGAAGGCCCCAGTTTAGCCACGAAGCCAACACAGGAGGCTGGACCTTCCACTGTTCGTCGTGGGCCGTGTATTCGCCACACAGCACGGAAGAGCACGATACGTCGACGTGTTAACTATGTTCATGGTGTGACACAAGATACCCCTCAGATGAAACGTGATACTCCAAAACTTGTTCCGCCCCTACCACGGGCTGCAGTGTCATCCCATGATGAGATGGTACGTAACTATAATACAGAAGTTCATCATCGGTTGGCAGCTCGTACCATGACAGTTCGACGACAAGCTGCCACTATTTCTAGATTCCGCATAGCAGCATCAGCATGGCGATCTTCTTTCTGGTTAACTCAGAGCTTGTATCATCGACTGGCATTAGAGATGCATGCACAGATGGTAGCAGTAGCAATAGCTAATCCTACGGTGACGTGTTTGGAACAAATGAGTAATCACTGTGCGCGTCGCATCGAGGAGACACGTATGCAGTCTCGACATTGGGAAAGAGAGGCGGAATGTGAAGGATCTTTAGACACGGAAGATGAGAAGGACTAGTTATAAAAGTGAATGTAAAACTTAGACAGAGGTTATTTTGTGTATTTTGACTTATGTATGGCTTGTGTTTTGGCTCGTTGAAAAAAAAAAACACAAGGTAACGATGTTACGGTAGACTTTTATGTACATGAATGAAAGATATTTTGACACATCTAAATGCTTATGTGTTGCTTAATACTTTTATCCTATTGAGTTATGAATTTTTGAGCCATATAGAAATGGAATGTTTATGAGGAATGGAATGCTCTGTAAGCATTCAAGATGATGAATGTTTAACTCTGGTATAATTTTATAACAGATTATGGCGGGAGGAAGGAGACCAGGGAGGCCTAGAAAGACAAAACTCGTTAATAGCACTTTAAGGCGTGAAAATTTGACACGTATGGAAAGAGAAAATGCAGCTGGAAATGCTGATGAAGTTATTGTTGAGGATGATAGTTCGGAGGAGGTGCAAGGGAATAATCGAAATGCCCCGCATGTTTCACCACCCCCTGTCAACGATAATAATTCAGCCAACAATGATGTTACCGGGAATGCAAACGATAACCCGTTAGCTCAATTTCTTCAGATTATTCGTGAAGCTGTAGCCGTGAACCAACCAGTAGCCTCACCAACACCTCAAGTTCCAAGGTCTGTTGTCCGTGGTCCGGGTATCCGAGAGTTTACTAGCATTAATCCGCCAACTTTTGACGGGAAGGGAGGACCCACAGTGGCACAATATTGGTTAGAAGAGATCGAAAAAGCTTTCGACTTAGTAGATGTGCCAGAAGATTGCAAGACTAAGTATGCGGCTTTCATGTTAAAAGAGGAAGCCAATCATTGGTGGAAAGGTGCCAGGATAATGGAGTTAACAAGAAGGGAGGCTGCAAGGGATGTGAATACTGTGATAACTTGGGAACTGTTTACCCAAAAGTTCAGGGAGAAATTTTATCCTCCTAGTGTCTCTAATGCAATGGAACTAAGATTCCTAAATTTAAAGCAAGAGTCCATGACAGTGGACGAGTATGAGGCAAAGTTTAATGAATTGATGAGGTATGCTCCTCACCAGGTAAGCGATGAAAAGAGAAAGGCTCGAAGATTTGAACAAGGATTGAATCCTTGGATTTTAAGACAAGTAGCAATTTTTCAACTAGAAAGCTTTGATGCAGTTGTGGAAAAAGCGAGAATAGCGGAATGGAGTAACAAGACAGTATATGATTTCAATCGGGAAAATAAGAAGGGAGATAGAAGAAGGGGAGCTGATAAGGGAAACCAACAGAATCTTGGTGGAACAAGTGTAAAGAAGGAAGAAGGAAGTAATACCAATATCAATCTAGGCAACAGTGGAAAGAGAAAATGGAGGGAACCATCAACTGATGTTAACGCAAGGAAAACCACTGTGTGTACAAATTGTGGAAAGAACCATGGCACAACACCATGCTTGAAAGGGAAGGATGTTTGCTTCAGGTGTCGCCAACCGGGGCACTTCTCCTCAAATTGTCCGACTTTGAACTCCAATGTTGCTCCGTCTCAAGGAAGACCACAACCACCTCAGCGAAATAACAGATCATTACCCGCAGCAAGAACATGTTTTACGTGCGGAATGGAAGGACACATCTCTCCCAATTGTCCTAAAAAAAAAAAGTGGTAGACCAGTGTTGACCGGAGCCAACACCGTGCCTGTACGACCGCAAGCAAGGACTTACAGCATGACGGTTCAAGATGCCGTGGCTTCCAATGCTGTTGTGACAGGTACATTACTGGTAAACTCTATACCTGCACATGTGTTGTTCGATTCGGGTGCTACTCGCAGTTTTATTTCTGAACGATTAGCAAAAAGCATGTCAGTCCTGCCTGAGCGTTTATCTACTCCATTAGAGGTAGTCATTGCTAATCACGAGACAGTGAACATTTCTCATGTCTACCCTAATTGTATTTTCAAAATAGATCAGCATGAGTTTCTTGCTGATCTTATTCCTTTTCCTTTGGGAGAATTTGATGTGATATTGGGAATGGATTGGTTATTCAAATATCAGGCCAATATTGACTGTAAGAAGAAGAAAGTTGTCTTACGATCTCCCCAGAAGGCAAAAGTTTGGTTTCATGGTACTAAAATGGAGAAATCATCGCCATTTCTAACCATGATCCAGACAAAGAAAATGATTCGCAAAGGTTGCGAAGTTTTCTTAGCTTATGTGCATAATGTTAATAAAAATGAAATTAGTATTGAGGATGTCCCTGTGGTAAGGGAGTTTGTAGATGTATTTCCAGAAGAGTTGCCTGGATTACCTCCGGATAGAGAAGTGGACTTTGAAATTAATTTGATCCCCGGTACTGAGCCAATCTCCAAGGTCCCTTACCGTATGGCACCATCAGAGCTAAAGAAATTAATGAAGCAGCTGCAGGAACTCTTAGAACGAGGATTGATTAGACCCAGTGTGTCACCTTGGGGTGCACCAGTGTTATTTGTTCGAAAGAAAGATGGATCAATGAGACTCTGCATTGATTACCGGGAACTGAATAAGGTTACAATCAAGAATAAGTACCCCTTGCCAAGAATAGACGATCTTTTTGATCAACTCAAAGGAGGAAGATACTTCTCTAAAATTGATCTTCGCTCAGGATATCACCAATTGAAGATCAAAAAAGGGGATATATCAAAGACAGCATTTCGAACACGTTATGGTCATTATGAGTTTTTGGTAATGCCCTTTGGATTAACAAATGCCCCAGCAGCTTTCATGGACTTGATGAATCGTGTCTTCAAACCATTTTTGGATAAATTCATTATTGTTTTCATTGATGATATCCTTGTCTACTCAAAGACAGCAAAAGAGCATGAGGAACATCTGAGGTTAACACTGGAAATTTTAAGAAAAGAGCAATTATTTGCTAAATTTTCCAAATGTGAATTTTGGCTAAAGGAAGTAAAATTTCTTGGTCATGTGATCAATGAAACTGGTATTGCAGTAGATCCTAATAAGATAGAAGCAATTACGAAATGGCCGCAACCAACAAACCCAACCGAAGTAAAGAGTTTCTTAGGTTTGGCGGGCTATTACAGAAGGTTTGTTAAAGACTTTTTGAAGTTGGCTATGCCTTTGACAAACTTGACAAGAAAGGCTACAAAATTTGTTTGGACTCCGGATTGTGAGAAAAATTTTCAGGAACTGAAGACGAGGTTGACTGTCGCCCCTATTTTGGCTATACCTGATGATAAGGGAGAATTTGTTATTTACAGTGACGCGTCAAAACAAGGACTTGGAGCAATTTTGATGCAACATGGTAAGGTAATTGCTTATGCTTCAAGGCAGTTAAAAGATTGTGAGAAACGATATCCCACACATGACATAGAATTGGCGGCTATCGTTCATGCATTGAAAATTTGGAGGCATTACTTATACGGTGAGAAGTGCGAGATATATACGGATCACAAAAGTTTGAAGTATATATTCACGCAAAAAGAACATAACATGCGGCAAAGACGTTGGTTAGAATTGATCCAAGATTATGATTGTTCTATCAACTATCATCCCGGAAAGGCAAATGTAGTTGCTGATGCGCTTAGCCGTCGTGAAAGACTGAACATAATGACCATTCAAGAAGAAATCAGAAAGGAATTTGAGCGTCTTCAATTATATGCTTTTACCACTACCCAGAGTATAGATATGGAAGAAGAAATCCAAGCTCGACCTCAATTGCACGACTTCATTAAAGATGTACAG
>CM025786.1:41824620-41925301 GCA_014636745.2 Centella asiatica
TCTTATGACGAAGCCCTGATCCAGTGAGGGATTTTGGGGTCGTCACAGTTGGTATCAGAGCGAAGTTACGGCCAGAGGTGATCCGAAAGGAAACACTGCCCGTAAACTACATCCAGAAGGAGGGAAGTACTGCAGTATGTCCCAGAATTATTCCATTAGAGAAATTTAAGAACTTGATGATTAGAAATGAAGTAATAAGATAGACTATTGGGTTAAGGATTAAGATTTCTGTTTGATGCGAAGAATGTTGAACACCTTATGGGTAGAATTTTTTTTAAGGGGAGATAAGATTGAATGAGGGTATTAATGCATCACCTCATAGATACATTGCTGTATATATTACCTTTGGGAAGTTCAGATTTATTAATTTAGATTGTTCCATGCAGATGGCCAGAGATCGTTCTAGATCCCTCACACATTCTCCTAGAGTAAATCTCCCAGTTTATAACCTTTCATCCGAGGAAGGGGAGGAGCCTAGTGTGGAGTCACCACTGTTTATTTCTACATCATTAGATAAGCACCCACCATCACCAGTATACGAAGGCCCCAGTTTAGCCACGAAGCCAACACAGGAGGCTGGACCTTCCACTGTTCGTCGTGGGCCGTGTATTCGCCACACAGCACGGAAGAGCACGATACGTCGACGTGTTAACTATGTTCATGGTGTGACACAAGATACCCCTCAGATGAAACGTGATACTCCAAAACTTGTTCCGCCCCTACCACGGGCTGCAGTGTCATCCCATGATGAGATGGTACGTAACTATAATACAGAAGTTCATCATCGGTTGGCAGCTCGTACCATGACAGTTCGACGACAAGCTGCCACTATTTCTAGATTCCGCATAGCAGCATCAGCATGGCGATCTTCTTTCTGGTTAACTCAGAGCTTGTATCATCGACTGGCATTAGAGATGCATGCACAGATGGTAGCAGTAGCAATAGCTAATCCTACGGTGACGTGTTTGGAACAAATGAGTAATCACTGTGCGCGTCGCATCGAGGAGACACGTATGCAGTCTCGACATTGGGAAAGAGAGGCGGAATGTGAAGGATCTTTAGACACGGAAGATGAGAAGGACTAGTTATAAAAGTGAATGTAAAACTTAGACAGAGGTTATTTTGTGTATTTTGACTTATGTATGGCTTGTGTTTTGGCTCGTTGAAAAAAAAAAAACACAAGGTAACGATGTTACGGTAGACTTTTATGTACATGAATGAAAGATATTTTGACACATCTAAATGCTTATGTGTTGCTTAATACTTTTATCCTATTGAGTTATGAATTTTTGAGCCATATAGAAATGGAATGTTTATGAGGAATGGAATGCTCTGTAAGCATTCAAGATGATGAATGTTTAACTCTGGTATAATTTTATAACAGATTATGGCGGGAGGAAGGAGACCAGGGAGGCCTAGAAAGACAAAACTCGTTAATAGCACTTTAAGGCGTGAAAATTTGACACGTATGGAAAGAGAAAATGCAGCTGGAAATGCTGATGAAGTTATTGTTGAGGATGATAGTTCGGAGGAGGTGCAAGGGAATAATCGAAATGCCCCGCATGTTTCACCACCCCCTGTCAACGATAATAATTCAGCCAACAATGATGTTACCGGGAATGCAAACGATAACCCGTTAGCTCAATTTCTTCAGATTATTCGTGAAGCTGTAGCCGTGAACCAACCAGTAGCCTCACCAACACCTCAAGTTCCAAGGTCTGTTGTCCGTGGTCCGGGTATCCGAGAGTTTACTAGCATTAATCCGCCAACTTTTGACGGGAAGGGAGGACCCACAGTGGCACAATATTGGTTAGAAGAGATCGAAAAAGCTTTCGACTTAGTAGATGTGCCAGAAGATTGCAAGACTAAGTATGCGGCTTTCATGTTAAAAGAGGAAGCCAATCATTGGTGGAAAGGTGCCAGGATAATGGAGTTAACAAGAAGGGAGGCTGCAAGGGATGTGAATACTGTGATAACTTGGGAACTGTTTACCCAAAAGTTCAGGGAGAAATTTTATCCTCCTAGTGTCTCTAATGCAATGGAACTAAGATTCCTAAATTTAAAGCAAGAGTCCATGACAGTGGACGAGTATGAGGCAAAGTTTAATGAATTGATGAGGTATGCTCCTCACCAGGTAAGCGATGAAAAGAGAAAGGCTCGAAGATTTGAACAAGGATTGAATCCTTGGATTTTAAGACAAGTAGCAATTTTTCAACTAGAAAGCTTTGATGCAGTTGTGGAAAAAGCGAGAATAGCGGAATGGAGTAACAAGACAGTATATGATTTCAATCGGGAAAATAAGAAGGGAGATAGAAGAAGGGGAGCTGATAAGGGAAACCAACAGAATCTTGGTGGAACAAGTGTAAAGAAGGAAGAAGGAAGTAATACCAATATCAATCTAGGCAACAGTGGAAAGAGAAAATGGAGGGAACCATCAACTGATGTTAACGCAAGGAAAACCACTGTGTGTACAAATTGTGGAAAGAACCATGGCACAACACCATGCTTGAAAGGGAAGGATGTTTGCTTCAGGTGTCGCCAACCGGGGCACTTCTCCTCAAATTGTCCGACTTTGAACTCCAATGTTGCTCCGTCTCAAGGAAGACCACAACCACCTCAGCGAAATAACAGATCATTACCCGCAGCAAGAACATGTTTTACGTGCGGAATGGAAGGACACATCTCTCCCAATTGTCCTAAAAAAAAAAAGTGGTAGACCAGTGTTGACCGGAGCCAACACCGTGCCTGTACGACCGCAAGCAAGGACTTACAGCATGACGGTTCAAGATGCCGTGGCTTCCAATGCTGTTGTGACAGGTACATTACTGGTAAACTCTATACCTGCACATGTGTTGTTCGATTCGGGTGCTACTCGCAGTTTTATTTCTGAACGATTAGCAAAAAGCATGTCAGTCCTGCCTGAGCGTTTATCTACTCCATTAGAGGTAGTCATTGCTAATCACGAGACAGTGAACATTTCTCATGTCTACCCTAATTGTATTTTCAAAATAGATCAGCATGAGTTTCTTGCTGATCTTATTCCTTTTCCTTTGGGAGAATTTGATGTGATATTGGGAATGGATTGGTTATTCAAATATCAGGCCAATATTGACTGTAAGAAGAAGAAAGTTGTCTTACGATCTCCCCAGAAGGCAAAAGTTTGGTTTCATGGTACTAAAATGGAGAAATCATCGCCATTTCTAACCATGATCCAGACAAAGAAAATGATTCGCAAAGGTTGCGAAGTTTTCTTAGCTTATGTGCATAATGTTAATAAAAATGAAATTAGTATTGAGGATGTCCCTGTGGTAAGGGAGTTTGTAGATGTATTTCCAGAAGAGTTGCCTGGATTACCTCCGGATAGAGAAGTGGACTTTGAAATTAATTTGATCCCCGGTACTGAGCCAATCTCCAAGGTCCCTTACCGTATGGCACCATCAGAGCTAAAGAAATTAATGAAGCAGCTGCAGGAACTCTTAGAACGAGGATTGATTAGACCCAGTGTGTCACCTTGGGGTGCACCAGTGTTATTTGTTCGAAAGAAAGATGGATCAATGAGACTCTGCATTGATTACCGGGAACTGAATAAGGTTACAATCAAGAATAAGTACCCCTTGCCAAGAATAGACGATCTTTTTGATCAACTCAAAGGAGGAAGATACTTCTCTAAAATTGATCTTCGCTCAGGATATCACCAATTGAAGATCAAAAAAGGGGATATATCAAAGACAGCATTTCGAACACGTTATGGTCATTATGAGTTTTTGGTAATGCCCTTTGGATTAACAAATGCCCCAGCAGCTTTCATGGACTTGATGAATCGTGTCTTCAAACCATTTTTGGATAAATTCATTATTGTTTTCATTGATGATATCCTTGTCTACTCAAAGACAGCAAAAGAGCATGAGGAACATCTGAGGTTAACACTGGAAATTTTAAGAAAAGAGCAATTATTTGCTAAATTTTCCAAATGTGAATTTTGGCTAAAGGAAGTAAAATTTCTTGGTCATGTGATCAATGAAACTGGTATTGCAGTAGATCCTAATAAGATAGAAGCAATTACGAAATGGCCGCAACCAACAAACCCAACCGAAGTAAAGAGTTTCTTAGGTTTGGCGGGCTATTACAGAAGGTTTGTTAAAGACTTTTTGAAGTTGGCTATGCCTTTGACAAACTTGACAAGAAAGGCTACAAAATTTGTTTGGACTCCGGATTGTGAGAAAAATTTTCAGGAACTGAAGACGAGGTTGACTGTCGCCCCTATTTTGGCTATACCTGATGATAAGGGAGAATTTGTTATTTACAGTGACGCGTCAAAACAAGGACTTGGAGCAATTTTGATGCAACATGGTAAGGTAATTGCTTATGCTTCAAGGCAGTTAAAAGATTGTGAGAAACGATATCCCACACATGACATAGAATTGGCGGCTATCGTTCATGCATTGAAAATTTGGAGGCATTACTTATACGGTGAGAAGTGCGAGATATATACGGATCACAAAAGTTTGAAGTATATATTCACGCAAAAAGAACATAACATGCGGCAAAGACGTTGGTTAGAATTGATCCAAGATTATGATTGTTCTATCAACTATCATCCCGGAAAGGCAAATGTAGTTGCTGATGCGCTTAGCCGTCGTGAAAGACTGAACATAATGACCATTCAAGAAGAAATCAGAAAGGAATTTGAGCGTCTTCAATTATATGCTTTTACCACTACCCAGAGTATAGATATGGAAGAAGAAATCCAAGCTCGACCTCAATTGCACGACTTCATTAAAGATGTACAGGAAGAGTATGGTAAAGAAAGGGATAAATTGATTAAAGGAGAGAAGGACAAGTGTCGCATGCATAACGACGGATTGTTGCGATATGAGGGTCGCGTGTGGATTCCTGCGAAAGTAGAGTTAAAGCAAGAACTTTTACATGAAGCTCACAATTCACTGTTCTCCATACATCCAGGGAGCACAAAAATGTACCAAGATTTGAAGCAAAATTTTTGGTGGCCCAATATGAAAAGAGAAATAGCTGAATGGGTAAGTAAATGCTTAACATGTCAAAGGGTCAAAGCAGAACACCAGAAACCAAGTGGATTACTTCAAACCTTGGAAATCCCCGAGTGGAAGTGGGAATTCATCACAATGGATTTTGTAGTTGGATTACCAACCACGCTTGGAGGAATGAATGCCATTTGGGTCATAGTTGATAGACTGACCAAATCGGCACACTTTTTAGCCATCAAATATACTTACAAGATGGATCAAATGGTGAAGTTATATGTTAAAGAAATTATAAGTCGACATGGAGTGCCAGTATCCATTGTCTCTGATCGTGATCCAAGGTTTACCTCGAGGTTTTGGAGGAGTTTCCAAGAGTATTTGGGGACAAGATTGGATATGAGCACAGCCTACCACCCCCAAACTGATGGTCAATCTGAGCGTACAATTCAGACATTAGAAGATATGCTACGAGCTTGCGTGCTCAATTTCAAAGGCCATTGGGATAACCATCTGCCACTGATTGAATTCGCTTACAATAATAGTTATCATGCTAGCATTGGCATGGCACCATTCGAAGCATTGTACGGCAGAAAATGTAGAACTCCACTCTATTGGAATGAAGTAGGAGAAAGGAAATTAATTGGACCAGAGATAGTTCAACAAACTGAAGAAGCAATTAAGATAATCAGAATGAGAATGAAGGCAGCTCAAGATCGACAGAAACAATATGCTGATCAACATAGGAAGGATCAAACTTTGGAAGTTGGAAGCTACGCATTACTAAAAGTATCACCCTGGAAGGGCGTACTACATTTTGGTAAGAAAGGAAAGTTGAGTCCTCGCTATATAGGACCTTTCGAAGTATTAAAAAGGATAGGGGAAGTGGCCTATCAATTAGCACTGCCACCAGCTCTAGGCCACATTCATGATGTATTCCACATATCTGTGTTACGTCCTTACAAGGCAGACTATGGAGGAGTAATTGATTATCAACCAATAGAGCTGCAACCAGATCTAAATTATAAAGAAGTTCCAATCCAGATTCTAGATCGACAGGTCAAAATTCTAAGGAATAAAGAGATTCCTTCTGTAAAAGTGCTATGGAGAAACCATAGTATAGAGGAAGCTACTTGGGAACTTGAAAGTGCTATGATTAACAAGTACCCTCATTTATTCCATAGTTAAGTTTCGAGGACGAAACTTCTTTTAAGGGAGGGAGGATGTGAGAACCCGAAAATTGTAAATTTGTTTTATAATATGAGATAATATATTTTGTGGCAAATTTTATTTTATGTTATCTTATTTATGCATGAAGTCTAATTCTTTTGGATATGAATGATAAATTCATATACTTTCAAAAAGAATTTAATAATAATGTGGTACTCATGATTATAAGGTTAAATCCTTGAGAAGGTATTAAAGGGGATTAGCAAATCCCATATAAGATTATTTGATCTACAAGGAGGAGAATGAAAGGATTACGTAGCTTTATAACTACGTGTATGATTTAGGTGGCAAGTTTGTGCATGAAGGACAGCAGCTGCTTATACGTACTTAGCTGCTAAGAGATCATGATGAGCAGCCGTATTTACCGTCCAAATCAACCAATTATCTTATTTCAAGTTTAATCGTAGCTTACTGCTTTTTAACTCTATAAATACCCCATCCGAAGTGATATTCTAACTCTTTACCAAATTTCTCTCCTAAGAGTTTCATCAAAATTGTTATCTCTGAAAACTTCCGAGATTTTCTTTCGGAGAATTTTCTCAGAAAAGCTTTGATTCCACTTTGAGAACGAAGAGGTAAGAACTTAGTGTTCTATTCAGTTTTCTTTCATGCATAACATCGAAGATTTATGCTAAGATTAATGCTCTTTGCATCATCATGGGACATCATAATCAGAGATGTTCATGTTAAAGTCTTCCAATGTAGCAGAAGCAGGCTCTGCAGTTAATCTTTGATGAGATATTGTTGATCTCTGATGAGATATTGCTAGTCCCTGATGAGATAGTTGTAGTCTCCGATGTGATATTCTGATATTCCCCGATGGGTTATTTATTCCCCGATGGGTTATTTATTCCCCGATGGGTTATTTAATCCCTGATGGGTTAGTTAGTCTCCGATGACGTCACCCTTAATCCCCGATAGATTTAAAGTGACGTCATCAGTCCCTGATGAGTTTTAATCCCCGACACGTTTAGTCTCTGGCGCGTCCAGTACACGTATTAGTCCCTGATACTTTCCCGTAGTCTCTGATGGCTAAGGGGATTATTCCCCGATGCACAGTTTGTTATCAAAGCTACAAAACATTATTTTCTTAAGGTTATTTCACAATGTTATCATACTAGATTCAAGTCAGTAAAGTCTAAGGACATCTCATATCTATTTTCTTCCATAAATTATTATCAAGGTATTAAGATATTACTTGCGTGATTTACAGAATCTTTTCTCGCAAGTAAATTGATTTGAATTTTGTGCAAAGGACTGAGGCAAGTATATCTACACTTTTATATTTATCTCAAATTAAAGGAAGTATACCTTCATTATTATGCTTGATAATGCAAGTATATCCTTACTCTGACGTTTATTTCAGTTATGCGCATGACCAATTGATTCGACATGCGTACAAAATTACATCCTTTATATTTAAATTTCCTTGTGAAACAAAATGCTATGCTTAGTTTCCGCTAGCATGATAAATGTAATGCATGGATATAAAGGAGCCTTGATTTATCTGATATTATTCAATCTTATATCTGTGCAAATGAATGAGAATGTTATGTCCCTTAATTGGGAAGTGCCACATAGTTGGCAAGAGGAAAGGAAAGGTGCTGATTTGTTCTTCACCTAACCTAGAGGAATTTTATGTGACTACGTACGTTCACACCAGAGGGATCATGCGTGCACAGTTAGGCCAGCTGTATACCGTATGGTTAGCAGATCCAACGGGTATAGCCCCCGAAGGATATTTTTACTCCAAGAAAGTTATGCTTGACACTAAGAAGGGTTACACAATTAAATATCATCAGTAACCCTAAAGATTTCTTAAGGAATCCAAAGGCATTGATATCGTTCCATCAAGCCTTCCAACAGAAATGAATTTCTTTGAAGCATTTCAATCTCGTTTTTCCCTAAATTGTCTATATACTTGCTGGGCGTACATCGCTCATTTTTGTTGAATTTTAATGTCTTGCAGGACAAGAAGTTAAGGCTGAACCCTCGGATAAGGGGAAGGCAAAAATGATTGATTACTGAAGCTGGCTAGCCTTGTGATGCCATTAGGAAGGGAGGGAAGGAAGATGATCTGGGATAGGATATGTTGTATTACCAGATAGAAACAAGATAGCTTCCGCTGTAAATGTAATATTTTGGGTTATAAAAACTCCTTATTACTGTTTCTTTCAGTAATTAATCTTTGAGTGGATGTATGGTTATCTTTTCCTTCTTATGACGAAGCCCTGATCCAGTGAGGGATTTTGGGGTCGTCACATGTTGACTATGATGAGACTTTTTCTCCAGTAGCCATGGTTAAATCCATCAGGATCTTACTTGCTATTGCAGCTTTTCATGACTATGAAATCTGGCAGATGGATGTCAAAACAGCTTTCCTAAATGGAAATCTGCTTGAGGATGTGTATATGACACAACCCGAGGGTTTTGTCACTCCAAAGGATGCTAGAAAGGTATGTAAGCTACAAAGATCCATTTATGGATTAAAGCAAGCATCTCGAAGCTGGAATCTTCGTTTTGATGAAGCAATCAAAGAGTTTGGCTTTATCAAGAACGAAGATGAACCTTGTGTTTACAAAAGGTTTAGTGGGAGCCATATTGTATTCCTAGTATTATATGTCGATGACATATTACTTATTGGGAATGACATTCCTTCCTTACAAGCAGTCAAGACATGGTTCGGAAAATGTTTCTCCATGAAAGACTTAGGTGAAGCAACCTATATTCTAGGTATCAAGATATATAGAGATAGATCGAGAAAGATGCTTGGCTTAAGTCAAAGTACATACATTGATAAAGTGTTGAAACGGTTCAGCATGCAAGATGTTAAAAGAGGTTACATACCCATGTCGCATGGAGTAACGCTCTCAAAAGCTCAATGTCCTAAATCACAAGATGATAAGGATCGCATGGTAAGATTCCTTATTCTTCGGCAATTGGATCTATCATGTACGCAATGTTATGTACGCGTCCTGATGTTTCGTATGCTTTGAGCATGACGAGCAGATACCAGTCAAATCCAGGTGAAGGTCACTGGACAGCAGTCAAGAATATCCTAAAATACCTCAAAAGGACTAAGGATGCATTCTTGATATATGGAGGTGAAGAGGAACTGGCAGTAAAGGGTTACACTGATGCTAGTTTCCAAACTGACAACGATGACTATAAGTCACAGTCAGGCTACGTGTTTTGCCTTAATGGTGGAGCTGTGAGCTGGAAGAGTTCAAAGCAAGAGACAGTTGCCGATTCTACAACAGAGGCTGAGTATATTGCTGCTTCCAATGCAGCAAAGGAGGCTGTATGGATAACGAAGTTCATTACTGAACTTGGTGTTGTTCCTTCTATTGTTGATCCAGTAGACCTCTACTGTGATAACAATGGTGCCATTGCACAATCGAAGGAACCTAGATCTCACCAACGATCCAAGAATATACTTAGGCGTTTTCATCTCATTCGAGAAATTATCGAGAGAGGTGATGTACATATTTGCAGAATACCGACAGAAGAAAATGTTGCAGACCCACTGACCAAGGCTTTGTCGCAGTAGAAGCACGAAGGTCACACTATTGCTATTGGTATTAGATACATGAGTGATTGGCTCTAGTGCAAGTGGGAGATTGTTAGAGTGTATGCCCTAGTGGCCAATTATGTAATGATTGTGACACTATATTTTTTGATATGTTTTTGGTTAATGATAATTTATTATGTTTTATTTACTGCGTTATATAAATGTTAACATAATAAATGTCCTTAGAAGAATGATACTAATTATATGGATTCAAGTATGTGACTTGAGTATGAGATCATATAAGTATGTGATGTATCATTATTCTTAGATGTCCCTAGTCAAGTATCATTGTAAGTGGGACAACAATAATACATTGAGACTAGTATGTGATTAACTGATGGCCATATCTCATTGGTCATAAATATATACGAGATATATTAAGTTGATACATAGGTACATGTTAGAGAACATAGTACTGGACAGACCCACCATGAGAATTCTACATGGAGCGTTATGCTATGTGTCATAAGTAATTCTCATAGTGACAATGATGTAATGGTCCTTCGACCTGAAGTCATGACATTTCTACATAAGGAGTTATGCATTTTGACATTATCAAAAGTCACCTTTAACCGGGTGGACGATAAAGGTGATTGTTGGATGCATAATGAGTTATGTGAGAAATGGGAATGATGTAGATGGAATTTAACCCTCCTATAAATTAGGGGTGATATCTATAGGCCTCTTGATTGAGTGAAACTATAAAATGCATGGCCATGCTCAAATAGAGATTTGTTTCATATAGTTTACTCATTGATCAAGAAAACTAAGATTAAATAATGAAGAGGATGACACATCCATGCCTTGAATTTAATCTTAGATATCATGGTTAAAAGGATTAAGTTACATTGAAACATTGGTCACGGAAGGTAACGTCGAATCTATGACTTTATTATTACTTGGGTAACAGTGATGTATTACTAGATGCCGCTCACTGTTTACAATTTTATAATATGATTTAAAATTATTGCCAACGTAATAATAACCTACAGGGTCACACACAAAGAACATTCGTCAAGGAGATATAATTTAAATGTCTATGATTTTAATATATCAATAAGATTGATTTAATTAAATCATGGCTTTAAATTATATACATATATATTAATATATGTAATCTGTATAAAATAGAGTCCTTTGGAAGGAAATACGAATATATATATATTTATTTGTACATATATATATATTAATTAAGTGAGACTTGATTAAATATATATATATCTAATAAATATAAAATTCGGATTTTAAGTCTCCTAATTAGATTAGGTTTTGGAATTACTCTATGAAAGGCTATATATATGATATATCAGCTATTCTCTAACGATCCAATGTTTTTTTTTACGTATTCTAAGAATCCTAGTTGCTCACAAGAGAAAGACTAGAGTTCAGAGATATAGAGAGAAAAGAGAGATACAGATCATACAGCTAGTACTGTAACTTTTCTTGTTCGAATTGTGAGACGATTCGCGGGTGTTCGTGTGGATACCGTAGAGACGCTGTCCTGTTGGATTGCGTTAAAGATTTGGAGACGATCAACACCTTCACCAAAGCTTCAGATTCGCACAATTAATCGGTAAAATCTTAAACTATCTGTATTAAATAGTTTCGCATAGATCCTCGGGTTTGGGTTTCGTTTTGTTTTATTTTAAATTGTATTTCACCGCTGCGTTTTAGACCCAATGAAATCCAACATGTAGAAGGGGGGTGGGGGGGGGGGGGGTTGAATGGAAACACAACAAACTTTTTGCTCCTTTTAAACTTTAGTTGGCCCTAATAGGAAACAGCTACAATGAACAGAAAAACTATAAAATATGAACACACAGATTCAAGTTAAAATAGATGTATAAAAACTTGATATTTTTCTGGAAATCTGTGTAATCACAAATGTGATTAAACAGCTACAAGATCTGTAATAAAATTACAGCTTCAACTTCACACTCACTAGCTTCTAATCTTTCTTTGAAATATTTCTCTCAAGATATATTACAAAGCTACTCTAGTGATTTGTGTGCTTCGATGTTTTATGATCTGTTGGATTGATCTCTCTTTTTGTGTAATGAGAACTCCTTTGCATATATAGAAGATCAGTGGTTGAGACCACGTGCAAAGACGTGCTGCTATTTTCAACTTAGCCACATATATGTCAAATCGTTGTCCTTTGGAAACTATGTGTCAGACTGCTGCTACTTTTGTTGCATCTTTTCCTTGCCCTGATCTGCGTGCATTTAATGTTTGAAAGTTCTCATTGGACCATAACAAACTTCAAGAAATATCTTTCTAGATAATTTCTCTTGCTACTATAACAAGTTTCGTTGAATTGAGTGTAAGTCCTGATGACGGGTGTATGCTGTCATAACCATCCACTAACGATAAGCCCTGATGAACTTGATCAGTGCTTCTTGGATCCCCTGATGACAATTCTTGTTAAAGACTGGATCAAGGCTTCAACCTTCACTTGAGTTTTACTCAGTGCTTCTTTGATCTACTAATGTTATGACCTGTAACATACACTGATGGCTTCCACTGATGCAGTGTTCAGCTTTCCCCCTGATTGGTTAGCCTGACACTGTCATACCTTGAAGTTTTACCCTGACAGATGAAATGTCTTGTTTATGCCCTGACGCGTTCACCCTGATGAGTTTGGCCAGCCACTGCCATATCCTGACGCGTTCCCCTGATGGGTTGGTCTGCCTCAGTCATCCCCTAACAGGTTCCACTGACGGTTTTTAATCAACGAAACTTTGTTTGAAATATGTGATGTGCGGAATACTTCGACTATTTTGGAGTAACATCAGACATTCCTCTTCACTTCGTCAAGTCCTTTAGATGTTCCATTTTACGACTTGTCTTGTGAAGTGTTTGGTTATCCCCTGATGAATAAGTTTATCATTAGTGGATGCAAAATTTGTGCTGATATTAAGGTTCATAATGTACCTTAAGTATTTACAGATGCACAATTTATTCTCTAAACATCATCATCATTAATTAACTCTAACAATCTCCCCCTATTTATGTTTATCATTTTGTTAACCATAAATTCCTAGAAGCACTGATGATGATGTCAAAACAAATACTTGATACAAGAAAGAATTGAGTATGAATTAATAAAAGAATTTCTGTACAAGTATTTCCTATATCTCTTACAATAAAGATGTACATTTTTAGACATTAGGATCCCCTTTTCCTTTTGGCTGAGACAAAGGGCAATGGATGACTTGATTCAATCGGTTGAGTGTCACTTCCAAGGCCTTGTCTCCTTTCCTCTGGGTCAGGAATCCTGAGTCTGTTGTCTCCCCTCCCAGCCTCAAATTGCTCCAGCTCCTTTTGAAGAAGTCTTCTGAAGTTGACTATGTTGACATTTTTGCTAGATTCCAAAGCTTCAAGGACAGATTTAATCTCTTGAATGTTGGCTGCAACAAGTTGTGACCAATGGAAGGTAATGATCTCCCCCTTCTTGTTTTTGAATCCAACACCCTTCGGGCTTGTGATCATTTTTGGATATTCTTTGAATCCCTTCACTGGTGGCACATCCCTTACTGCAACATTCCCATCATCAGCTCTGGTTTCTTCAATCTCTTTGAGCACTCTCTGAATCAGCAGGATTCTGAACTGGATGACATGTTCATTTTTGTGATAAGCAATTTGGCTTAGAACATGTATCGCTTCCTCCAGGTTGAGACCATCAACGTCTTTGATTTTAATATTCTTTTCCTGCCCATCAGTGGATTTGTAGAACAGCCTTAATGGTCTTTCCAAAGCTGTGGGTAGACTCCTTTCATCGTTGATGGCTCTCCTCAGCTTGTCGATCATCCCCCTCAAGTCTCTGTTAGCCTTTGAAGATTTAGAGATCAGGTTTAGGATCAGTCCCAATTGTTTAGTATCCATTTCCTGAACCAGTCCATTGTAACTGTGAATTGAGACCCACTCTTTAGCTATACAGAAATTAGCTAATCCCTTTTATTGTTGAACCTGACATTTATGCTTATTATTGAGAACATAAATGTCAGATTTTTGCGCCTTTCTTCTTTGAGGGATTCAGCTAGAGTGGGTGGACCATATGCTGTGGTTATAGGAAAAGATGCTTGATCCTTGGCTTCAGATGACTTGGGTTTGGTGACATCAGGGTTTTCATTTTTGTTTTGAATTTTATCCCCTGATGCACCCTTGGGATTTTGGGATCTTTTTGGCTAAGGTTTCTTGGAGGTCCTAGGCCTGACACTCTTTTTCTCCTTTTCTTCCTCCTGTTCCTTTATCATTTCCCTCTCTTCTTTTTCTTAAAGTTGTTGTGCATAGAGTGCATCAGCTTCTACGAGCTTTTTTTCCTGAGGGTAAACCAACTCCACTTTCTCGTCAATCACAACTTCAACAGGAATTGGAAAGTGGGTTGTCTTCATGGCATCTCCAAGAAGCTTAGACCCTGATTGAGTGTTGGATTTCTTCTTTGGTTCCTCGATCAAGATGCCTTTCCCTTTGTCCTTGGGTTTAGGAGTAGGAACAGGAGCAGTCACATCCCCTGATGGTTGACTTGTTGATTTCTCAGCTACATCCCCTGACGATGGTTTGGTAGATTTTTCCCCCTTTTTGACAGCATCATCAGTGGGAGTTGATAGGCGGGATGTGACTTGTAGCACTCGTTTTAGAGTGTCAGCCATGGATTGTTGCAGAGTTTCCATGCTGGTCAGCTGAGTGGTGAGATCAGCAAACTTTTTGTCCACATTATCAGCTTGTTTCTTCATCCAGAGCAGGGTCTGGCTGGTGACTAGACAGTTGGCAACCTGTAGTACATTGTTGATCTTATTTGTAAAATGTGTGTATAACTTCTTATTCTCAATATCAACAAACTGACCAATCATGATCTGTGATTTTAACACTTTGATCAAGATTGGATTAGTGGTCCTGGTGAGCTCTTGCTTCAATAACTATACAATGTCCACCATTTGATGCTGCTGAAAGTACAAATCAACTCCGATGAACTAGGAAAAATCATATTGTGGAGCATCATCATCATCACTTTCAGAGCTTGAAGTAGTATTTACAGTATCTGTGTTTTCTCTCTGTTCTTTATTTACAAGGATCTCATCCTTATTTTCCTCATTCTCTCCTTTTTCTTTGCCTTCTAAGGCATCACTCGTATTCTCTCCTTTTTCTTTGCCTATTAAGGCAGTACTCTCTTCCTTTCCTTTTGCCAAAGTCCTCTCAGGGGATAGACTTTGCCTCTCTTCACTAAGTATTTTCTCAACCTCACTCAAACTTGTCCTAGAAGGGCTCTTATGGGCTGTGAGATCAACTTCTGTGGCTAGCTCAAGTAATTTATGTGCAGATTCTGGTTCCACAGAAGTGATAGGAGAAGGAGTGGAAGTAATATGTGTATGTACAATTGGAGAAGTATATGTTTCTATAGAAGAAGTATGTACAGGTGGGGGAAAATAAAGGCTTATTGTAGTAGTATATACATTGGAATTTATGTCCCCTGTCTGATCAACAATGATTGTATCAATGAAAAATGAGTCAACCATTTGAGTGTGGTGACTATCAATCACCGTGTCAGGGAGTGTTGGCTCCTCCACGAATTGAGAAAATGGAGAATCTAATCTTACGACACTCAATGTTTGTGTCATAATATCTGAAAAATTTGAGGAATAGAAAAAGAAGGAATTGGTGTAGAAGGGAGTGTTGGCTAAATAACTAATCGAGGAGGTGATTCATCAAAAGATATTGTAGAAGAATGCTTATGACTCATGTCGATCTTATTGAGGAGTTTCTGAACTACAACATCTTGAGTAGTGTGTGCACTCACTGTGTCAGATGTCTGCAAGTGGCTCTCAGAGACCTTGATGTTAGTTTCATCAGAGTCTATGGTCAGTGTATGTGCCTCACACATCTGTGTCCCTGGTGATAAGGAACTAGTTAGAAATATGTTTAATTCCTTATCAAAGGCAGTATCCTTTTGAGAGGATACTGCCAGGTGAGGCTTTGGGGTAACACTCGTGGCTCCCTTATTCTTCTTACGCCTGTAGCCAATCACTCTATCTCCTTGCTCCCCCTCAGTTGATGTGGTAACTTTACTGGGTTTTCTTTTAATCCCAATAGTCTTTTAGGAGACTATGGGTTAGGCAATAGAGTGTGGTTGTGTTGAAATTGGTTGTTCAACTTGGGTTGGCAGAGAAGTGGTTGTTTTCTCTGCCATAGTAGATAAAGGTGAAGAATTTATAGGTTGGGAAGTAGAAGGTGAAGAAGTATTTACTACCTGTACCATATGCTATGGAAGTGCAAATGGTTCGGCTGTGTATGATTTCTTTATTATTTCTGCAAATAATTTCTATGTTTGCTTGTATGTCTGTACAGTAATATCATTCTCAAAAGAAAAATTAGTAATTTCACTAGTACAAAATTGATCATATGCGTTGGTTAAATTACCTCTTTTGCATCGGTTAACAGGAGATGCATATGGCAGACACGCAAAAACTTGATTATTTTGCGTCGGTTAAAGAGACGACGCAAAACATTATCATTTGCGTCGTACCTTTAAGAGGACTGACACAAATGATATGGTCATTTGCTTCGTACCTTCAAGACGACCGACGCAAATGATATGGTCATTTGCGTCAGACTTTTAAAACAACCGACGCAAATGATATGGTCATTTGCGTCGGACTTTTAAAACAACCGACGCAAATGATGTTATTATTTTTTAAAAAATTCATTTTAAAATACCATATCCAACCACATTAAAAAACTAATTCTAATGTCACAATAAGCCAGAAATACAAAATTGAACTACTTCATTTGCAAAAGAGAAATATATACAAATCAAAATTTACAATTTGTTGAAGGGTCATTTACAAAGCAAGAATATATACAAATCAAAATTAAACCATTCAAGAAGCTAGTCAAAAACATACCGAATTGAAAGCTCAATGCACTTATTATTTTTTGTAGTTATGGTTCTCCTACTGCCCTTGCAACATTTTGGGATCGGTCTGTAAAATCCTCAACCTGAAATATATAAAATACAAATTAATAACACTATTCAAAATTATTTCAATTTTCAGATTTGACAAGAAAAGTATAAATATGTTACCGATGAGAACTAGGCTGCTGTAAAGAAAAAGTGGAAGAAAGAATACAAGGTACCCATGAAAGAAGAAAAATGAACTCATGTTGTACGTACTACAACAGAAAGCTTTCAATATAAAGTTTTACGTATTAAATAAACAAAGATACAAAGGCCCACACATAGAAAAAGAAAATAACAAAAGAAACGTACCTAACACTAGAGGAGAAACGTACCCAAATGAAATGTATGTGGCGCAATGAAAATGAAAATGTATACCGCGCAATGAAAATATAAATAATTTAGAGAGAAGGTGGTTTGTCTTCAAAAAGCGGTAAAACGAAAATGTATGTTGCGATTTGAAAATGCAAAGGCGGTAAAATATATTAATGTTTTTTTTTTCGTACGGTGGCATACTCGTAATAAATCGTACAAATATTTGTGTCGGTTCTTTAAAACAACCAACACAAATGTGTTATAAATTTATTTTTTTAATTATTGAAGTAAAAAATAATTTTTTTTGATTATTTATTTTTTAAATTTTTTTTTACAATTTTTGCGTCGGTCTTTTAAAACAACCGTCGCAAATACACAACACTATTTTTTAATTATTAAACTAAAAAAAAAATTTAATTATTTATTTTTTAATTTTTTTTTTCACTTTTTGCGCTAGTTTTTTAAAACAACCGACGCAAATACTTAACACTATTTTTTTATTATTTAACTAAAAAATAAATTTTTTTAATTATTTATTTTTTAATTTTTTTTACACTATTTGTGTCGTTCATTTAAAAGAACCAACGCAAATACTCAACACTATTTTTTTTATTATTTAACTAAAAAATAAAATTTTTTAATTATATATATTTTTTTTATTTTTTACACTTTTTGTGTCGGTTCATTAAAACAACCGACTCAAATACTCAAAACTAGTTTTTTATTATTTAACTAAGAAATAAATTTTTTTTATTTTTTTTACACTTTTTATGTCGGTCCTTTAAACGAACCGACAAAAATACTCAACACTATTTTTTAATTATTTAATTAAAAAATAATTTTTTTTGATTATTTATTTTTTTTAATTTTTTTTTTTACACTTTTTGCGTCGGTCCTTTAAAAGAACCGACACAAATACTCAACACTATTTATTAATTATTTAAGTAAAAAATAATTTTTTTGATTATTTAATTTTTTTTCACACTTCTTGCGTCGGTCGTTTAAAAGAACCGACGCAAATGCTTAACACTATTTTTTAATTATTTAACTAAAAAATAATTTTTTTTGATTATTTATTTTTTTAATTTTTTTTTACACTTTTTGCGTCGGTCGTTTAAAAGAACTAACGCAAATACTCAACACTATTTTTTAATTATTTAACTAAAAAATAAATTTTTTTAATTATTTATTTTGTTATTTTTTTTTTATACTTTTTGCATTGATTCTTTAAAAGAACCAACACAAATACTCAACACTATTTTTTTATTATTTAAGTAAACAATATTTTTTTTGATTATTTATTTTTTTAATTTTTTTTTACACTTTTTGCTTCTGTCCTTTGAAAGAACAGACACAAATACTCAACACTATTTTTTTATTATTTAATTAAAAAAAAAATTTTGATTATTTATTTTTTTAATTTTTTTACACTTTTTGCGTTGGTCCTTTAAAAGAACCGACGCAAATACTCAACAAAATATTTTTTATTATTTATTTTTAGTTATGTTATAGTTTTTGCGTCGGTTCTTTTAATGGACCGATGCAAATACTCAATACTAGTTACGTCGGTTCTTGAAATAAGCGACGCAAATGTGTTATTAATTTATTTTTTTAATTAGTTTTATAGTTTTTGCGTCGATCCTTTAAAAGAACCAACGCAAATAATTTACCATAATGTCACCGTTTTACTATATGCGACAGTTTTATTAAAGAACCGACGCAAATAAGGCGACGCATAAGACAGTTTTTGTACTAGTGTTTGATCTTTAATAATCATATACAAAAATCTAGCATAATAAATTTCTGATTTCCTAGAATTTAAATTACCTAATTTATTTACAAGGTCATCAAAAATTATTTTACCTATATTTATATTTACATTTCTAATCATTGTATATGCTATTTTTATAGTTAAGGAAGTAATAACCTCAAAGTTAGAACACTTACCTGAGAACACCTTGGTGATGGTGTCGAAAAGATAAGAGATCTCCCGCTTCACGTTCACCCTTTTCAGGTCCTTAAACTTTAACACTGCATTGGGAGCAGCGTTATAGCCCAATTCCCTCAAGAACTTGAGCAGTTCAGCATCACCAGGTACTTCCACCAAGTCTTAAGGAGGTAGCCCCAAAGCAGAAATAATTCAGGAAGGGGTTATTTTTCCTTTCTCATAAGAAATCTTGAATGAGATTCCCTTCACCACATCAGGCCTTGTAGCGGAGTACATGAACTTTGCACTGGTCCAAAGTTGAGACAGTGCTTCCCCCGACATTTCGTCATCAGTAAAGATTGCTTGACTATACTCCAAGTTGAGTAGATATGTTAGTATTGGTTTGAAGCAATCAATTACCTCCTCAATGTTTGAGAAACCCACATAGTTTGTGGGTGAGACAACCAGATTTCTTTGGATTTGTTGAGAGTTGCTGGGTGCCATTGATGCTCTTTGAAGTTTTGAAGATCTAGGGTTTCTGTGAAAATGAGAGAGAGAAAAAGAGAAAACTCGAGCAAATATCAGAGAAAGATTAAATGTTTTGAGGTGTTTTAGTAAGTAGGAGAGATAGAGTATTAATACCCACCTGTTGACGTTTGAAAACTGCTCTTGAAAACACGCAATCAGGGAGTCATTTCAGTTCTATGATGACACGTCATCAATGAGAGAAGAACATCCTGATGAGTTGTCATCACTTAACTGACTGTAATCCCCTGATACAGTTAAAAACATTTTACCTTACCCTGATGCTCTTTGTATATACATGCCCTGATATTGATACATAAGTCGAATGTCCTGACACTGATTGCAAAGCAAGATACCCTAACCCTGATGCGCGAGTCTGATACCCTGACCCTGATGCGCAAGTCTGATACCCTGACCTTGATGCATCAGGTAAAGACAGACACAACCAAACAAAAATACAGAATATACAAGTATACATATACATATTTACAGTATTAGCATATATCGTCACATATCAATTTATTTCATCAAGAATTCATGAAATGATATAGGAGTACCAGAACTTAAGCATTTGACCCTAACCCTGACGTATAATTCACCATTCCCAGCTCTCCCACAAGATTGAAAAACGTGGCTTCATCAAGAGCTTTGGTAAATATGTCTGCTAGCTGCTTGTTAGATGGTACAAACTGTAGTTCGATAGTTCCATTCATAACATGTTCTCTGATGAAATGATATCTGATTTCTATATGCTTGGTTCTGGAATGTTGCATAAGATTTTCAGCAATGGCACTAGTGTTATCACACCCGATTGGAATTTTGTTGAAGTTCAGGCCATAATCCATTAACTAATTTTTCATCCAAAGAATTTGTGCACAGCAACTTCCAGCTGCAATATATTCAGCTTCAACAGTTGATGTTGAGATTGAGTGCTGCTTTTTGCTGAACTAAGACACAAGCCTTCCTCCTAGAAATTGACAGCTTCCTGTTGTACTTTTTTTTGTCAATTCTGCATCCTCCAAAGTCAGCATCAGAATATCCTAGCAATTCAAATCCAAACACTTTTGGATACCAAAGTCCCAACTCTGCAGTGCCCTTGACATATCTCAAGATTCTTTTCACTGTAATGAGATGAGATTCCCTTGGGTCAGCTTGATATCTTGCACAAAGACATGTTGCAAACATTATATCAGGCCTGCTTGCTGTTAGATACAGAAAAGATCCAATCATTCCCCTGTAAGTCTTTAAATCAACTTTCTTTCCATCCTTATCTGGGTCAATCTTGGTTGCAGTGGCCATTGGTGTCTTTGCTACTTTTGAATCCTCCATATCAAATTTCTTGAGAAGTTCTTTGGCATATTTTGTCTGATGAATGTAAATTCCATCAATGACTTGTTTGACTTGCAATCCCAAGAAATATGATAATTCACCCATCAAGCTCATTTCATACTTGCTTTGCATGAGTCTGGAGAACTTTTCACACAGTCTAGTGTGAGTGGATCCAAAGATGATATCATCAACATAACTTTGAACCAAAATTTGATGACCTTGGTGTTGTCTAAAGAACAATGTCTTGTCAATGATACCTCTTGTGAATTTATTTTCCACCAAAAACTTTGACAATGTGTCATACCAAGCTCTAGGAGCTTGCTTCAGTCCATAAAGTGCCTTTTCTAGCTTGAACACATGATTTGGAAATTTTGAACTCTCAAATCCTGGAGGTTGTTGGACATACACCTCATGTTCCCATTTCCCATTGAGAAAAACACTTTTCACATCCATTTGATAAACCTTGAAATTTGAATGTGCTGCATAGGCTAAGAAAATTCTTATAGCCTCATGTCTGGCTACTGGTCCAAAGGTTTCATCAAAGTCTATCCCTTCTTCTTGAAGATATCCTTTTGTAACCAGTCTTTCTTTGTTCCTTATAACAATGCCAGCTTCATCCATCTTGTTCCTGAATACCCACTTAGTACCTATTATAATTCTGTCTTTGGGTTTAGGTACTAGTTTCCATACTTGATTTCTTTCAAACTGATTTAGCTCTTCTTGCATAGCCATTATCCAATCTGCATCTTGAATGGCTTCTTCAAATTTCTTTAGCACCATTTGTGAAAGAAAGCAAGCGTACATGAATTCATTAGATGTTGCTTTTCTGGTTTGCACTTTCTTATTTGGGTCACCAATAATTAAGTCTTGTGAATGACTTCTGGCCCATTTGGGATTAGAGATGTATCTTGATGAGCTTGCTTGATTGATATCTCCTCCCTCTAAGTCTGTGCTCCTAGCTTCTGAAAACCCTCCTCCTGAATTAGTGTTTAATTCAAGGTTCAAGTTATCCTATGATCTGTTGTCCAGGAAATTAACTCTATCTGTGGAAGGGGCTTTCTATAGAATTTGGATTGACATCAGGAATGGATAAATTCTCCATTTTTCTGCACTCATCAGTTTCAATCTCTTGATAATCAGTTTCATCTTCATTTTCAAACCTGAGCTCTTCATGAAAACCAGGGTCTTCAAGTCCAGAAATCTCTTGATCATCAAAAGCTACATTTATAGACTCCATCACCACCTGAAGTCTCTTGTTGTAAACCCTGTAGGCCTTAGATGTCAGGGAGTAACCTAGGAAAATTGCTTCATCAGCCTTTGGATCAAATTTTCCCACGTTTTCACCAAAGTTCCTTAATATAAAACATTTGCATCCAAAAACATGTAGGAACTTGATGTTTGGCTTTCTCCCTTTCATTAGCTCATATGGAGTCTTGTTGTGAGCCTTGTTGATTAATAACCTATTTTGAGTAAAGCAAGCAGTGGAAATTGCCTCAGCCCAAAAATAGGTAGGAATCTTTGCCTTTGCTAACATTGTTCTAGCAGCCTCTATCATGGTTCTGTTCTTCCTTTCCAGTACACCATTCTGTTGAGGAGTCCTTGGGGCAGAAAGTGTATGATTGATGCCTTTCTCCACACAAAATACATCAACAACTACATTCTTGAATTTAGTTCCATTGTCTGTCCTTAACATCCTAACCACTGACCTTGTCTCAGTTTCCACTTTCTTGATGTGGTCAATGATTTGCTGAGAAACTTCTGATTTTGCTTTTTGAAACTTCACCCAAGTGTATCTGGTGTAGTCATCCACAATGACCATTGCAAATCTTTTCTTTGACACTGACATAATATTGACAGGGCCAAAGAGATCCATATGTAGCAATTGAATTGGATCTTTAATCATTGTGGCTTCCTTGCTGACAAAGGATGTTTTCCTTTGATTCCCTTGTTGACAAGCTGAGCATAACCCTTCTTGAATAAACACCATTTGGGGTAGCCCAGTTACCAACTCTCTCTTCACTAGATCATTAATTAACTTAAAGTTCAGGTGAGAGAACTTCTTGTGCCATAGCCTACTTTCATTAAGGGTTGCCTTGCTATAGAAACAAGATTCTCCGCTTACTGAATTGAAATCAGAAACATAGAGATCTCCTTTCCTTATTCATGATAAAACCAGTTTCCCTTTATCCTCATTTGAGATCAAGCACTAATCCCCTTTAAAGGAAATGGTGTAACCTTTGTCACATAGTTGACTTATGCTTAATAAATTGTGTTTAAGCCCGTCAACTAGTGCTACATTTTCAAATGACACCTTCCCATTTGCTGCTTTGCCATAGCCAAGATTCAGTCCTTTGCTGTTATCACCAAATGAAATTACTGGACCATCCTTCTCTTGAAATTCTATGAGCAGGGCTTTGTTTCCTGTCATGTGCCTTGAGCAGCTATTGTCTAGAAACCAGATATGACTACTTTTAACTTTTCCTTGTGAGCTGCTATTGTCAGTGGATGAGGCCATCAGGGCTAGGCTGACATATTCTTCAGCATCTTCTTCATCTGAGTCAGCCCAGTCCTTTCCCTCTGCATTATAAGCTTTTCCCTTCTTGTTTGCATTACAAAGGTCAAAGTATTTGTTCTTGTACTCCACTTCAACTTCCTTGTTTTTGGATTCACCTTCTTTTGTCGCCTTGCAGCACTCATTTGCGAAGTGGCCCATCTCATTGCACTTGTAGCACTTTATTCTAGATTTGTTGTCAATAAAGTTTTTGGTACTACTAGGCTTCCTTCTTGAAAATCTTTTGAAAACCGTAGGCTTTTGGAATTTCAGCTTAGAAAACCTTTTTGCAAGAAAGGCCTAGGTTTCATCCAGTTCCTCTAACTCTTCAGGAGTATATTCATCATCCTTGGAGTCAGCTTCATTGTCCCCTACCGTTTCAGCATCTCCTAGTTGCTGCTTCATCAAGACATTAGGTCTTCCTTCTTCTTTGTCCTTATTGGCAGCCATTAGGGCTATAGATTTAAGCTTCCTAGCATCCCCTGACATTTCAGATCTTTGTTGAACCTCAAGTTCATATGTCTTTAGGGTGCCATAAAGCCTATCCAAGTCTAGGAGGTTTATATCCTTGGATTCCCTGATGGCCATCATCTTAGGATCCCATGATATGGGAAGGGCTCTCATGAACTTCCTGTTCACATCTTTATTTGCATATACCTTCCCATATAATCTCAGGTCATTTACCAACCTGTTAAATTTGTCGAACATTTCAGTGAGTGTTTCACCACTTTTCATTGTGAACCACTCATACTGTTGTGTCAACAGCTGTAGTTTAGTTTCCCTCACTTCCTCTGTTCCATCACAAAGGATTTGTATGGTATCCCATATAGATTTAGACGTTGTAAGATTCATTATACTATTCAGCATATCATCGTTTAAACCATTATATAGGATGCCTGTGATCTTGAGATCCTCTTTCACTCTCTCTCTTTCCTCAGGAGACATCTCATCAGTTGTTTTTGGATCTAACTTTTCAAAAATACTGACTCCATTGACCACCTCCTGAGGAATGAACTTCTTTGGGATGTGAGGGCCTTCTTCTAAGATTTGAAGATATTCATCATCGATTGCTCTAAGATGAACTGTTATGCATTGTCTCCAGAAGAAGTATTTTTCCTTTTCCAACATGGGGACTTTATTGTTTCCAACTTTGTTGGCCATAGATAATGATTGTTTTTAGCAAGTGTAATCTGCTAAGAGGCTCTGATACCAATTGTTACAAAAATATAAGCTCAAGTGTTTGTAGAAGGGGGGGGGGGGGGGGGATAAACACTACAAACTTTTTGCTCTTTTTAAACTTTAGTTGGCCCTGATAGGAAACAGCTACAATGAATAGAAAAACTATAAAATATGAACACACAGATTCAAGTTAAAATAGATGCATTAAAACTTGATGTTTTTCTGAATATCTGTATAATCACAAATGCGATTAAACAGCTACAAGATCTATAATAAAATTACAGCTTCAAATTTACACTCACTAGCTTCTAATCTTTCTTTGAAATATTTCTCTCAAGATATATTACAAAGCTGCTCTAATGATTTTTGTGCTTCGATGTTTTATGATCTGTTGGATTGATCTCTCTTTTTGTGTAATGAGAACTCCTTTGCATATATAGAAGATCAGTGGTTGAAACCACGTGTGAAGACGTGCTGCTCTTTTCAACTTAGCCGCATATATGTCACATTGTTGTCGTTTGGAAACTATGTATCAGACTGCTGCTACTTTTATTGCTTCTTTTTCTTCCCCTGATCTACGTGCATTTAATGTTTGAAAGTTCTCATTGGACCATAACAAACTTCAAGAAATATCTTTCCAGATAATATCTCTTGCTTCTATAACAAGCTTCATTGAATTGAGTGTAAGTCCTGATGACGGGTGCATGTTGTCATAACCATCCACTGACGACAAGCCCTAATGAACTTGATTAGTGCTTCTTGAATCCCCTGATGACAAGTCTTGTTAAAGACTGGATCAGGGCTTCAACCTTCACTTGACTTTTACTCAGTGCTTCTTTGATCCACTGATATTATGACCTGTAACATACACTGATGGCTTCCACTGATGCAGTGTTCAGCTTTACCCTTGACGGGTTCCCCTGATAGGTTAGCCGGACACTGTCATACCCTGAAGTTTTACCCTGACAGATGAAATGTCTTGTTCATGCCCTGACGCGTTCACCCTAATGAGTTTGGCCAGCCACTGCCATACTCTGACGCGTTCCCCTGATGGGTTGGTATACCTCAGTCATCCCCTGACAGGTTCCCTTGATGATTTTTAATCAATAAAACTCTGTTTGGATTATCTGATGTGCGGAATACTTTGACTACTTTGGAGTAACATCAGACATTCCTCTTCACTTTGTCAAGTCCTTTAGATGTTCCATTTTATGACTTGTCTTGTGAAGTATTTGATCATCCCCTAATGAATAAGTTTATCATCAGTGGATGCAAAACTTATGCTGATATTAAGGTTTATAATGTACCTTAAGTATTTACAGATACACAATATATTCTCTAAACATCATCATCATTAATTAACTCTAACATTGTATACACAGAGTTCATCATCATTTTTGACAAAGTCAAACTCTTTGATTGCGTCATTTAAATGAAGATTCCAGCTCCTAGAGGCTTGCTTTAATCCATATATGGAGCACTGCAGCTCTCATATCTTTCCAGCATCCTTAGGATTTGGACATCGCTACTGGAGAATAAGTTTCATCATAGTCAATACCATGCACTAGTTTGAAACCATTATCTACTAGTTGCCCTTTATATGTATGTACATTACCATCCATGTCAGTTTTCTTTTGAAAACCCATTTGCACCCATTTGGTTTTACCCCTTCAGGTGGATCAACTAAGGTCCATACCTGGTTGTCATATATGGAGTCCATCTTGAATTTCATGGCTTCCAACCATCTCTTAGATTCTGGTCCGTTCATTGCTTCTTGGTAGGATGTAGGCTCATCTTGATCCATAAGCATCACATCGCCAGTCATACTCATGAGAAATCCATAATATTTTTCAAGCTGATAAGATGTAGCAGTAGATAATTAACATCTAATAGTATAACTAATTAGTTGGTAATTATCAGCTAATAAGATATAGCAGTAGATAATTATCTTTTGACAGTAGAACTAATAAGTGAATAATTATCAGCTGGTAAAAGTAGCATTAGATAATTATCCCTCGATATCCATCAGTGGATAATTATTCACTGACAAATGAAACATATATCATTATTTGCTAATAGTATAACTAATCAACATATAATTTTAGTCTAATGCAGCATCACTAGATAATTTACTCTTATGAGGATAATTATCGACTGATGAACAAATATTGCACGAACAATTAAGTTTACTCTTCGAAGGATAATTATCGACTGATGAATAAATGAAATATCGGAAGATAATTTTACTCTTCGGAGGATAATTATCGAGTGATGACTAAAAATCAGCAGCAGTAAAATTTATCTCATAATGAATTACTCATCGGTGGATAATTACTTGCTGGTAGCAAAATTTAAAATCTTAATTTCTAAGTTATCTTCTCTATTTCTTCTCTTTTGCTACAATGAAAGAGGTTACTATGGACCCAACTCCTTCTGCCCAAGTACCAATACCCTCTAAATCAAAGTCTACAATCTAAGCAACCTCCTTTATCTCTCAAATGATAAAGGTTATAAAAAGAAAATAACCACAACCAGCAATAGCTAAGGGTTAGTAGTTAGAGGAACTAATAAGGAAGGAAAAATAGAAAAATAAGAACCCTTAGAGACTGCTTAATATCTTCTCAAAAGGATACTGACTGATTAAGAAAAAAATATATCTCTAGGTGTAACCTCTCAAATGGCTGTATCTATTGAAAATAGTCCACCTCCAATAACACATATATTTGAGTCTAAAAAGAACACATCTATAAATACCTTTCAAATGAAGAAGAAAAAGTAGGACTTGGTCAATGATCAACCTATCACTAAGTGCACACAAAAGAGACTCAAATTGATGCTTTTATTTTCTCTATTAAGCAGTCAACACTCAATTTTATGCTCTTATTCTTTCTTCATCTCTCCTTGATGTTTCTTCAAAAATAATGGAGATCTAATAGTCCTATTGGTTTTAGATTCTTTGATAGTTTAGTCATTAGAGAAGTCAATTCCATAACTATAACATTTAATAACAGCTCTCAACAATCAATGGATAGTACAATTGTTCTTTCTCAAACAGCCACTGATGTAGAACACTTACTATTTATATTTCCTACACCACTCTAGGTTATCAAAAAATAAAATGTTTAAATATTTCTGGTGAGTCTGAGAGAATACTTAGTGATAGTCAAATTTTGTGTCTGGAAAAAATTCGAGTAAAAGAGATTTAAAAAAAAAAAATGAGTGTGAGGGGTTGACTTACAAAGCCAGGCAAAAGGAGAAGGTTTGAGAAAGGATGAGATCATTGAAGAAAAGAATTGAGAGAAATGTTCACTCACTACTTCCTTTGCAACTCATGTATTCTTTGATCACCATTCTGATCAGACATAGAGGATACTGAGAGAAAAATTACTTCAAGAGATGCAGAACAACAATTTCTTACTAACATGTCTAATCAAGACATTATCAAGAGGGACTGTCAGATCTCACAACAGGAATTGTAGCTGAACCTCAAGAAAAGATTGTGGATGCTTGGTTGGATGCAAGCAACACAAGATTATTGGATGATACAACAACACACCTCATACTATATTATTTAATCATACGAGGACCAAGTGCAGTTGTACTAACAAGATGTTTATGAAGCATTGATCAACATACAAAAGAGAAACATGAAGGTCTAACACTTTATGATCAATGATTTTCAAACTAAGCTCTAGAATGTCAATGAACATACAATTGATATTCTTACTAATCTTCCTACTAATTCAAAGAACATTCAAAAGGGGAGAATAGTTAGATCATAGTTCAAAGGACATTTATGAACTGAAACAATTCTTCTTGCTAGTCAACTTAATATGTCTATTTCTACCCTTTAACATTAAGATGTTGATGTCAAAAGGAGGAGAATAATCAAGTTAGGTGGAGTAAAGAGTAATTCTGATAAAGACATGGGGAGAGTTATTAAAGATGTCAACAAATTGATGGTTGAGCTTGAAAAGCTGCAGGAAGCCAACAAAACTATTAATGCAATTATCACTGTTAGCATAATAGAACTAGTACAATTGTGTTTACACATTTTTAATTTTAATTATATGTAGTGTTGTTATAAGTTTTGTGTTTTGACATCATCATCAAATCTTGATTTATGTTTATCATTGATAATCATAAATAGGGGGAGATTGTTAGGAATTACAGCATTTGACGATGATGTATACACTTTGAATTCTTAGTTTTTGAATTCTATAGTAGCTGCTAATATGTATTATAAATATTAATAGATAAGTTTTTGAAGCTGAATTTTTCCAAGTAATATCATTTAATGAGTAATTTGATCATTAACGGACAATAGTTAGGTCCAATGGATATTTATCCTCTGACGGTATAATTTGTACATCAGAGAATAAATAATCCAAGTAGCTAGTCAACAGATAAATATGTTCATCTTGATGGATATTTTATTCATCGATGTATAATCTGTATCAGAGGATAAATGACTATTGACAGATAAAATGTTTATTAGTTGATAAATGGTCATCAAGGAATAAATGTTCAGCAGCAGATAAATGACCATCAACAGATAAGCCCGCCAACAGATACAAATTTGTCAGGAGATATTGAAGATCATGTATGACTAGAACGCAAAAAATTCTAAACCTAAGAGAATTTGAAGTGACAAAGAAAGAAGCCGGTCAAGGATCTAATACAGAGTCGATTAGGATTAACAAGGTCGAGCAGTTGATTTGAATCAAATTAGATTGTCAATATACCCAGATTCAAATCAAACAACAAAAAAAAAGTAGTACAAAGTACTAATAAAAAGGCAAAAAAAAAAAAAGCAGTATAGAGTACTGAACAAGAAAAACAAAAAATAGTAGAGAGTATAGAATACAATTGTAATAATGCATCAAATTCTAAGAATTTGAGAAGTAAGATTTTAGAACTTGAGAAGCTATAAATTATTTTCTAGGTTGCAATTGTTTATCATTTTGATCGTATTTCAGAAACTGGTTGTAACTCACCAGATTGCAATTTTAGATTCAAGATGAATAAAAGCCATTTTTTATTGATTAATATAATTTGTCTTGTTTATTAATTTCACAATAAATTTACAAAGTATATCTAAGATTTTTACATTGGATGAGAAATTTGAGAATTGTATTTAAACCCCTTCTACGATTATTCATCAGGAAATAACAAATCAAATGTTAATAGAGCAAGTATTATAAACAAAACCTTCAAGACTCCAACTAGGGATGAAAATGTAGCCGGATGGTTCGAGCTCGATTCTGATTTGGCTCAGTAAATCTTGAACTGGGACTCGGATTCAAACCTTAAATGAATGGATACGAGCTCACTTTTAAGCTTGAACATTTTGACAAGCCAAATGTCACCACCAAATTACTTGCATAGATTTATATACGTGTAACTTGAATTCTTGTGAGACACTTGTTTGTGTATCATCTAACATGTTCGTATTCGACTCACTTAACAAAGATCTCTTACATCATTATTATTATTATTTTTTCTTTATTTTTTTTTACATTCTACATTCGAGTATTGATACATGTATCAAATTTGTATTCGGATATTATATAAACGAGTATCTCGAATTTAAATGAGATCGAATAGAGTCGAATTCGAATATTTGAATTCGAATATGAGACGAGTTTGAGTACAGAAATTTTTGTCATATTTGAATATGATACAAACTCGAATTTGACACTTTTAATCTAGAGTAGAATTTGACTAGTGATAGGTTCAAAAGTTTTCGACTCGTTTTCATCTCTAACTCCAACTTCTTTCCTTCACCCTTTTTTTTACCAAATTCGGTCGATTTGAACTCTTAATGGTTTCGAATTCAAACATTCTTTGTTATTCTTGAAGTTTATTGAGCTAAATTGAGTATAAAAATTACTTTACTCGACTCAACTAAATATAAATATATAGTACTCCGCTTAATCAATTTCATGATCGATATAATTTTTAATGTTTGATAATATTTTATTTTTAAGAACAAGTATGGATGCATTTTTATTTTTTTAATGTTTAATAAATTGACGTTTTAAGTAGCAAACATAACATTTCAGTGAGGTTATCTTGATTACAGCCTCGTTAGATTATTGTACGCAGAATAAACTTAAAATCAAATAGAGTACAAGGATGATGCTGAAAGAAATCGGAACATGATTGTAAAAATCTAGGGCAAATCATTAGGGATGATAGTAAATATAACAAGAAAATTTGTAGCTGATTAAAATTTGCGAGTAGTAGTGTGATACATACATTTCACAAATAATAAAGAAAGACTTGCTCCGGTCCCGTGCAAAGCATACACTATAATGGTTACGACATATACATTAAACTACCTTGCCTGCCACGTGCAGAGGACGCGTTATTTTATTGATTAAAATTACTAAGTCTATAATATTATTCTTTTAAAATTTTAATCTATTTTGTTATATAAAATAAGAGATTAGTAATTTTTATTGTTATCTGTAATATCATCAGCTTTAAATTTACAAATTTGAAATTTCATGAGTGTATTTTATATTTTTAATTTTAAGTGACTTAATAAATTAATATTTCATTTGATAATAAATTTAAAAATTTGTGTATCAAACAAATTGTGAAAAAATTTAAGGACCAAATGCGCAAAATTTATATAATTCGGGGACCGTCGCAAAACTTATATAATTCGGTGGCTTCATCCAATGGTTTGGTGAATATGTCTACAAACTGCTTCTCCATTGAAAAAAAATGAAGTTCCACTGTACCATTCATCACATATTCTCTGATGAAGTGGTACCTGATGTCAATGTGCTTTGTTCTAGAGTGTTGCACATGATTCTCTGTGATGGAAATACCACTGCCGTTGTAACAATAAATAAAAATTTGATTATACACCATACCATAGTCCATTAGTTATTTTTTCATCCATAAGATTTGATCACAACAACTCCTAGCAACAATGTATTCTGCTTCACCTGTTGAGGTTGACACAGAATTCTATTTCTTGCTAAACCATGACACTAGTTTGCTTCCAAGAATTGACAACTTCCTGATAGCTTCCTGTTGTGCTTTTCCTGTCTAATTTGCAACCTGCATAATCTGCATCTAAATAGCCTATTAGAACAAATTCAGAATCTCTAGGATACCAAATTCCAAGATTTGGAGTACCCTTGAGAAATCTGAATATTCTTTTAACTGCAATCAAGTGAGATTCTCTACGATCTAATTGGATTCTACCATATAAAGAAGTTGAAAACATTATATCAGGTCTACTTGCAGTGAGATATAAAAGAGAGACTATCACGCCTCTATAACTTGAAACATCAACCTTTTTACCATTTGAATCTTTGTCAAGTTTAGTGGCTGTTGGCATGGGAGTTTTAGTAGTTGCAACATCTTGTAAATTAAATTTCTTTAAAAGGTCATTTAAATATTTTGTTTGACTAATGAATGAAAATTTCATTAGTGGTTTGTTTAACCTATAAACCCGTCTCTCATTATGCTCATCTCATGTTTGCATAAGTTTAGAAAACTTAGAGCATAAGCTCTCATTTGTAGAACCAAAGATAATATCATCAACATAGACTTGAACAAGTATTAACTCACCATCATATTTTCTATGAAAAAAAGTTTTATCTATGATCCCTCTAGTGAATTTATTTTCAATTAAAAACTGAGATACGATATAGTATCATACCATGCTCTTGGTGTTTGTTTAAGTCCATAGAGTGTTTTGTCTAACCTGAAGATATGATTGGGAAATTTTTTATATTTAAAACCAGGAGGTTGTTGGACATACACCTCTTCTTGTATTTTTCCCATTCAGAAATGCACTTTTTACATCCATTTGGTACACTTTAAAATTTAAATTAACAACATAGGCAAGGAATATCCTGATTGCTTCCAATCTTGCTACTAGTGCAAAGGTTTCATCATAGTCAATCCCTTCTTCTTGCGAATAACCTTGTGCAACTAGTCTGACCTTATTCCTTGTCACTATACCAACTTCATCCAGCTTATTTCTGAAGATCCATTTAGTACCAATGATTGATTTATTCTTTGGTTTTAGTACTAGTCTCCAGACTTTGTTTCTAACAAACTGATTGAGTTCATATTGCATAGCAATTACCCAATCAGCATCTTGTAATGTTTCCTCAACCTTTTTAGGTTCAATCTTGGATAGAAAGTTGAGGTATAGGCATTCATTCTGAGTAGCACTTCTTGTTGACACACCTTTAGATGGATCTCCTATAATTTTCTCCATAGGATGATCTCTTGTCCATCTTATTTGTGGAGGTAAACTTCTTGAAGAAAAAGCTTCATTTGTTCCAAGTCCTCCATGGTGTGTAGTGCTCTCAGCTTCATGTCAAGTTCCCCTGAATCAGTGGATATTTTTGGATTAGAGTTTGAGATATCCTCTGATTCATTCTCCACTAACTACTCCCCCTCAGTGGTTAAAGGGATATCCACTAGTGGAGGGTCTTCTTGGGGTTCAGCTTCACCAACTAATGAGTCAGTTTCACCATTTTCTCACTCATCTTCATTTTCAAACCTTAGAACTTTTTTTTTTTTTTTTTTTGCTAAATTGCGAAAATATATAAAAGGAAAGAAAATACAAAATTAACGAGAGGCATCCCCCTCGACCTACTAGCACATCTCGCTAGCTAGGGAAAACAAGCCAAAAACTATGAGCATAAACACAAAGCAATCAAGTCGGCTGATACAAGGAGACCAAGTAATAATCCCTCTGACGGTAAATCCTTCGCTGGCTAGGGTCCTCTGAAGTGCAGCAAGAAGACTCCTGAATCCAGCAGAAACAGTATGCAGCAGCAGTAAACAACATTAAACCAGCTGCAGTATGCAGCAGCAGTAAACAGCAGCAGCAAATATTAGCAGCAGTAGCAAACAGCAGTAGAAGCACTTTGCAGCAGCCAAAAAGAACAAACATAACCCACCAATAAAGAACAAAGAACAGAGAGTTGAAGCATAAGGTAAAAACCCTCAAATCGGCAAATCCTCCAAAGGCAATTACTCTCCTGAATCAAGCAGCAACATGAATACAAAACCAGCAGCAGCAGCAGCCAACATCAAGCAACTGGCATCATACAACTTACAAACTTACAAACTTACATACTTACATACTTCTCCTAAATTTTACATGAGAGACCAGCCTACTTTTGATAATAATGAGAATTTCAGCTACAAGGTCAAGCGGGTTTCTACCAACTTTACCATGCATCCTGTCATTTCTCTCGGACCAAATGTGGTAGACAATATTGTTGAAACTGAACCAAACCAGCTGATTTCTAAAGGAGTTAGAGTTTAAATAACTGATATTGTGTATGAGCTCGGACCAATTAAAATTGGAACCAAACCAACTAGCTTTTCGGAAAATGGCATGAGCTATTTTAAGAGAGTAGGAGCATTGGAAAAATAAGTGTTCAAAGGATTCAGGTCCAATGTTGCACAAGACACAGAGATTTGTGATATTCAAGCCAAAATTGATCAGCTTGTCCATAGTCCACAAACTTTTGTGGCAGCATAGCCAATGTATGAAGGAGTATCGAGGAACGGCAAGTTTGTTCCAAATTACTCGATTCCAAGCAATTTTCTGATTTCTGGTGCGAATATCCGACCAAATACATTTAACTTTAGTTAAAGAAATAGGAGTATTACCCCAGTGCACACAATCCTGATTCAAGGAGTTTAAAGGTGTAAGGTAGTTAAAAATGCTCCTGCAATTGATGATAATTTGGTGATTGGAAATTAGGAGCCTCTAAGAGTCATTGAGAATGATGTCAGCAACCACAGCTTCCTTTCCTAGACCAGATTCAAGAATGATTGGGTCATCAACAGATTTGGCTAGAGGTTGTGAGTTGTGCCACGGATCAAACCACAGGCTCACGCTTGATCCATCACCAATAGAATAAAAGATGAACTGCTTGGCTGTGGATCTAAGGGTGAGGATTTTCCTCCAAGTCCAAGAGGACTGAGCAGTAACCTTCATATTCCAAAAGTTGGATTTTTTAATAACAGTATTACGAATCCATAAAACCCATAAAGATTGAAACTGAGGATTTAAGAGAAGCCAAATCCTTAACAGTAAATGGGCACGGTTCCATTCCCTCGTACATTTAAAGTCTAAGCCACCCTCGTCCCTAGGAGAACAAATCTTCGTCCAGGCAACTTTGGCCCCGTGTTTGCTATGAGTAGCACCTTTCCATAAAAAACTGGTGAAGATACTTTGGAGTTTCTTATGGATGTAGCTGGGCAACAAGAAATGTTGAGTCCAAAAAGATTGAATTGAAAAGAGAACCACCTTGATAAGCTGCATTCTACCAGCATATTATTGAAATTTCGAAGTCCAAGAAGCAATTCTGCTTGTAATTCTGTCCACTAGTGTATCACAGTCTCGTGCCCGCAGAATAGAAGAGATTAGAGGAACTCCAAGGAACTTTATAGGGAGAACACCCTGCGGAAAACCTAGGATCTGGAGAATCTGAACCTTGCTGTGATCATCAACCCCTGAGAGGAAGCAAAGACTCTTTGAGGTGTTAACGTTTAAACCAGATAATTGAGCAAAAATATCTAGAGCTCGCTTGAGAGTGCAGACTGAAGGTATATCTCTTTTAGAAAACATAAAAAGATCATCTGCAAAACAAAGGTGCGTTAGATTAATGACCTCAGCTTTCCAATGAAATGAAAATTTGCGAGACTTCTCAATCTCCAAATTGGTAATAGAAGTGAGAAACTCCATAGCCACTACAAAAAGGAGCGGAGATATGGGGTCACCCTGTCTTATACCCCTATTGCCCTTGAACTGTCCACAAAGAGAGCCATTAACTTTAACTGTGTAAGAAACAGTGGATATACATTCTCTAATCCAGTAGCAGAATTTTGGCGGAAATTTTAAGTGCCTTAATGCAGCTAAGATAAAATTCCATTTGAGGGAGTAAGGTTGTATTACAATGCCTTAGAACTTCATGTATTCCTTCATCTTGCATTCTTGTTATTTTCTTATCATCAAATGCAATATGAATAGATTATATTACAATGTTCAGACTAAGGTTGTAGACCCTGTATGCTTTGCTTCTTAGAGAGTAACATAAGAAAATTGTTTCATCAGCTTTGGGTTCAAATTTTCCTAAGTTCTCAGCTTGACTTTTTAGCACAATGCATCTGCCGCCACCAAATACATGAAGAAATTTGACATTAGGTTTCTTGTATGTCATAAGCTCATAAGGAGTCTTGTTGTGAGCTTTGTTGATCAATGTCCTATTTTGAGTGAAGCACGCGGTTGAAATTGCTTCAGCCCAAAAATAGGTAGGCAGTTTGGCTTTTTCAAGCATGGTTCTAGCAGCTTCAATAAGAGTTATGTTTTTCCTCTCAACTACTACATTTTGTTGAGTGGTTCTTGGAGTAGAAAATGTGTGAGCTGTTCCTTTGTCTAGACAGAAACATTCAACTTTGGAGTTTTTGAATTGTATTCCATTATTAGTTTTTAGAACTCTGACAGTGAGCTTAAATTCAGTTTCCACTTTCTTGATATGATCAATCACCAACTGAGCTGCATCATTTTTGGTATGCTGGAATTTTACCCATGTGTATCTGGTGAAATCATCAACTATCATCAGAGCATACCTTTTGTTTGAGATAGAGAAATTATGTTTACAAGTCCAAATCAATCCATATGAATTAGTTGTGTTGGACTTGTAATTGATGATATCTCCTTGCTTCTAAAGGAAGTCTTCTTTTGCTTCCCTTTCTGACAAGCTCCACATAGTCCATCTTGAATGAATTGCAGTTGTGGAAGACCTGTCACTAATTCTTTCTTCACCAAAGTGTTGATTGTCTTGAAATTCAGGTGAGAAAGCTTCTTATGTCATAGTCAACTCTCACCCACTGATGCATATGGACTGATTTTTACTTGATGAACCAAAGTTAGCTATGTAGAGGTTACCTTTCCTAACTCCAGATAGAGCTATTTTTTCCATCCCTATTGTCACTTATCAAGCAATGTTCATCCTTGAAAGCAACAGTGTAACCCCTGTCAGATAGTTGGCTAATGTTAAGCAAGTTGTGCTTAAGACCATCAACTAGTGCTACATCGTCCAAGATGATATTTCCATTTGTGACTTTGGCATATCACAAGGTATATCCTTTACTGTTATCTCCAAAAGAAACACTCAGGCCAACTTTCCCCTCATATTGTGTTAGTAGGGTCTTGTCTCAAGTGACGTGTCTTGAATAACCACTATCCAAGAACCAAATCTATTTCTTTATGCCTTGCACAGAGTAAACTAAGTTAATTTAGGAACCCAGACTTGCTTGGATCCATTGACATTTTTAAAGTTTAATTTAGTTGTTGTTAAGGGTTTTTCAGTTTTATCTTTCTTTTCCACCAATTGATTAGAAGAAATAATTTTCTTCTTAGCCTTAGGTGCATCAGATTTTTGCCTTAACTTTAGAGGAGATTTTAGATAAATTTTTTTTAACCTTTTGAACATTTGAGTGACTCTTAACAGTTAAGTCTTTCCTTTTATTAGAGGGTAAGTTTCTAACATGCATGTTCCTAGGGATATTTTTACACTTATAAGCAAGGTGGTTGAGATTTCCACACTTCCAGCAATGTTTCATAGGTGCATTAATAATAGGAGTATAATTAGTATATTTGTTAATTCCCTACTTATCATTCCTATTATTTTTCATCTTAACCTCTGAGGAATGAGTGGTCTTTGGATTAGAGGTTTTGTCTCTGAAGTTATTTAATTTCTTTTCCAGCTCACTAACTCTTTGTTCTAGCACAGTCTCCTTAGATTTTTCCTCAGTAGCTCCTACCTTAACAAATTTTATCTTTTTAAAGGTAGGAGCAGTAGCTACTGGAATACTTTTACTTGTGCTAGTTTCACTAGTTCCAATGATTGGCAATTCCTCAAACACTGGCTGCTTTCCCTGGACCTTATTATTATAGCCTAGCCCTTCATTTTGACTAGTGCTATATTTTTCTATTGTCTCCTTAACTGTTTTAGAGGAGTTGGTCCATTCTTTTATAATGTCCTTCTCTTTCATAAGTTGTGCTATTAGCCATTCTTCTATTTGTTTAACACAAGCAAGATCATCTAGTGCCTTTTTGCTCCTGACTTGTTCAAGAACACCTAGTTCAGACTCTAAGAAGGAATTTCTATTCTTTAACAGTTCAATGGAGTTTATGAGTCTAGCATTTTCTTTTATTAAGCATCTATTTGTTACTTTTAAATGGTACTTTCTTTACTCATGTCAGCTAAGCTTTCTTGGCAATCAAATAATGACATAGTAGAAGAAATAGTCAAGTCAGTTACCTGGGTGTTCTTGGAATCTGGACTTCCAAAAGTTTCATTGCTATCAGAGGAGTTGGTCATGAATGCCATGTTGACATATTCTTCATCCTCTGATTCTTAATCAGCCCAATCTTTGCCTTTTGTGATTAGTGCATTTCCCACCCTTGCTACTATTAAGAAGATCATCGTATTTCTTTTTAAAGTAATCCTCATCTCTTGTAGCATCTTTGGGTTCCCTTGCCTTTTTGTCAAACTTGGGCTTCTTCCACTCACTAGGAAAATGTCCAAGAGCATCACAGTTGAAGCACTTGAACTTAGATTTGTCAACCTTGCCAGATTGACTTTCTTCGTTAGATGAAAAGACATTCTTGAATCCAGGCTTTCTTCTAGCAAATTTAAGCTTTTCAATTTTCTAGTTATTAGAGCTAAAACTTCATCAATTTCTTCTAAATCTTCAGGTGTGCAAAGTTCTTCCTCTACCTTGGCATCTTTAGCTTCTTTATTAGATTATTGATCAGAATCTGATTCCTTAATGAGAACTCTTTTCCTATCAAGCTTTATGTTACTTGTCTCTGTTGTAAATGGAACAGACTTCTCTTTCTTGAATTCAAGATTTTGCATGCTTCTCCGTTGCACTTCAAACTCATAAGTTTTGAGATTTCCATAGACATGGTATTCATGTCCTTAGCTTCCCTTACAATAGTTGTCTTGGCATCCCAAGATTGTGGAAGTGCCTTATGAATTTAATATTTGTGTCTATATTCTCATAGACTTTCCCATGTAATTTAAGTTCACTGATGATTCTGTTGAATCTATCATATAGTTAAGTAATATATTCTCTAAATTTGGCAGTGAAATACTCATATTGTTGAATAAGTAATGATCTTTTGTTGGCCCTAACTTCTTCAGTTCCTTCAAATAGTACTTGAATAGTTTCCTATATCTCCTTAGAACTTTGGCACTTGATGACACTGTTGAACATATCATTGTCCAACCCATTGTAGAGGACGTTCATAATTTTTCTGACTTTCATGACTTCCTTTTTTTCTTCCTTGGCGAGCTCATTTGGCTTTTTAGGTACAAATGTCTCTTGGGTTGGAATGTCATCAACAATACCTTGTGTCACAACTTTTGTGGGAATGTCAGGTCCTTCCTTGAGGATGTCAGCATATTGGAAATTAGTTGATTCCAAATGCAAGAACATTCTTGTCTTCCATAAGAAGCACTCTTCCCTCTTGAGCATTGGAATTTTGGCATTTCCATCCTTCTGTCCCATCTTTTTGATCTATTGATTGGTGTTTTAATCAATAGGCTCTGAAACCAATTGTTTGACCCACAAGATGGTTTGTCGAAGAGGGGGTTGAATACAAACCACAAAATTCTTTCAAACTTTGTGAGTTTAGTGAATATACTACATTAAAAGTTGTGAAATTGAAAGAATACAATATATCACAAGTGTTTCTGAACTTTTATAAATCAATGAAGTATTAAAAAAGCTCACTGGTGTGAATGACCAGCTTCTAACAACTCTGTTGAAAATAACAACTGCACTTTAGAATATGATTTCTATCTTCTCTCAAGTTATGAAAACTTGTTTCTCTCTCTCTCTGTAAATTTATTACAACTGTGATATGATTTGAAATAATATGTATACTAGTGTTTTTGTGTATCTCGGTGATATCTTATTGTATCTGTATTATTTTTTCTCAGTTGCTTCATGTCTTTTCGTATAGACATAGCTCCCTTGTTCTCCAACCTTCTTTAGTGAGTTGCCTCCAAAAATATCTCTGATATTCTTTGGTAATTGCAACTCTGTCACATAACTTCTTTTTTCATAATCTTCCTTGCATGCCAACCTTTTATGTAACATCACTGGTGTATCAGCACACCAACCCCCTTATTTTCCTCTAAGAGTTCCCATGATAAGTTATCTCTGCTGTGAATAACTTTTCTCTATGAGCTTCCTGGTTTTTGATTGGACCAACTTCAAAATTTTCCTCCTTCAAGTTTCTATAAGTTATCTCTATAGTTTTCACATCAGCAACTATATGCTGTTGAAGCAAAATAGGCTCAAGTGTTTGTAGAAGGGGGGCATGAATACAAACACTACAAACTTTTTGCTCTTTTGATCTTTTAAAAGAAGTTACCAGAAACAGCTGCACAGATCAGAAAAACTATGTAATACGAACACACAGATTCAAGTTAAAATAGTTATATTAAAACTTGGGGTTTTTCTGGAAATCTATATAATCACAACTGTGATTTATAGCTACAAATTCTGTAAATAAAATTCACAGCTTCTCACACTCACTAGCTACAAAAACTTTTATCTGAAAAATAAATCTCTCAAGAAATATATTACAGAGCTTCTTAGTGTTGTGTACTTCTTTGTTTGTTTGATCTGTTGGATAGATTCAATCTCTGTGTCTTTTTTTGCAATGAGAATTCCTTTGCTTATATGTCAAATCAGTGGTTGAAATCACGTGCTTGAGACGTGCTGCTTTTCTTAACTTAGCCGCAAGTATGTTACATCGTAGCCCTATGCATCAAACTGCTGCATGCTTTGTTGCTACTTTTTCTTCCCCTGATCTGTTTGCATTTAATGCGAGAGAGTTCTCATTGGATCAAAAACAAACTTCAAGAAATATCTTTCCAGTTGATATTTCTTGCTTCTATAACACGTTACGTAGATTTCCATGTAAGTACTGTTGACGGGTGCCTGCTGTCATAACGATCCACTAATAAATAGCCCTGATGGACTTTGATCAGTGCTTCTGAATCCCTTGATGCTTATTGACTAGATCAGGGCTTCAATCTTCACTTGAGTTATACTCAGTGCTTCTTGATCTTGATGGCTATGACTGACGGTACACAATGATGGCTTCCACTGATGCCATGTTGGCCATTTTCCCTGATGGGTTGGTCTGCCTTCGTCATACCCTGATGGTTCCCCCTGATTGGTTCCCCTGATGAGTTCCCCCTGACGGGTTCCCCCTGATGGGTTCCGCTGATGAGTTCCCCCTGACGGGTTCCCCTGATGGGTTCCCCCTGACGGTACTTTAATCAACGTAACTTTGTTTACAATATCTGATGTGTGGAATACTTTGACTGTTAATAAGTAACATCAGACATTTTTCTCCACTTTGTCAAGTCCTTTGGATGTTTTTGTTTTCTGACTTGTCTTGTGAAGAGATTGACCATCCACTGATGAATAAGTTTATTATCAGTGAATGCAAAACTTGTGCAGATCTTAAGGTTTATAAAATACCTCAAGTATTTACAGTTGCACAATTTATTACATAATCATCTTCATCCTCATTTATCTCTAACAATCTCCCCCTATTTATGTTTATCAATTTGATAACCATAAATCCCTAGATGCACTGATGATGATGTCAAAACCAATACTAAATACATGAAAGAATTTTGAATGAATTAATAAAAGAATTTCTGTACAAGTATTTTCCTATAACTATTACAAAAAGAATGTTGTATTAGACATCAGGATCCCTTTTCCTTTTTGCTGAGACAAAGGGCAATGGATGACTTGATTCAATCGGTTGAGAGTCACTTCCAAAGCCTTGCCTTATTTGATCTAGGTTTTGATCAGGAATCCTTAGTCTGTTGTCTTCTCCACCTCTTTCCAGTTGCTCGAACTCCTTTTGAAGAAGTTTTCTGAAGTTGACAATGTTGACATTGCTGCTGGATTCCAAAGCATCAAGGACAGTTTTTATTTCTTGAACATTGGCTGCAGCAAGTTGTGACCAGTAGAAGGTAATGATCTCCCCCTTTTTATTTTTGAATTGAACACCCATGGGGCTAGTGATCATTTTTGGATATTCTTTGAATCCCTTCACTGGTGGGACATTCCTTACTGCAGTGTTCCCATCATCAGCTTTGGTTTCTTCAATCTCCTTCAATACTTTCTGAGTCAGCAGGAATCTGAACTAGATGACATGTTCATTTTTGTGATAAGCTATTTGGCTTAAGGTCATGCATCGCTTCCTCCAGGTCGAGACTATCAACGTCTTTGATTTTAATGTTTTTATCCTGCCCATCAGTGGATTTGTAAAATAGCTTCAAAGGTCTTTCCAAGGCTGTGGGCTGACTCCTATCATCGTTGATGGCTCTCCTCAGCTTATCAATCAGTCCCCTCAAGTCTCTGTTAGCCACTGACGATTTTGAAATTAAATTCAGAACTAATCCCAGCTGTCCAACATCCATTCTCCTAAACCAGTCAATTGTGACATTGAATTGCAACCCACTTTTAAGTTGCACTGTTATCAGCTGATCCCTTCTATTGTTGAACCTGACATCTATGCTTTTTATGGAGAACATAAATGACAGGTTTTTGCGTCTTTCTTCTCTGAGGGATTCAGCTAGAGTGGGTGGACCAAATGCTGTGTTAATAGGAGAAGGTGCTTGAACCTTGGCTTCAGATGACTTGGATTTGGTGGCATCAGGGTCTTCGGATTTGTCTTGATTTTTATCCACTGATGCACCTTTCGGGTTTTGAACTCTTCTTTGCTGAGGATTCCTGGAGGTCCTGGGCCTGACACGTTTCTTCTTCTTTGCTTCCTCTTGTTCCTTTGCCATTTCGCTCTCTTCATCTTCTTGAAGTTGCTGTGCAAATAGTGCATCAGCTTCCACTAGCTTTTTATCTTGAGGGTAGACCAGCTCCACTTTCCCATCAATTACAACTTCAACGGGTGTTGGAAAGTGGGTTGTCTTCATGGCATCTCCAACTAGCTTAGGCCCTAATTGAGTGTTGGATTTCTTCTTTGGTTCCTCAATCAGGATACCCTTGCCTTTATCCTTGGATTTTAGAGCAGGAACAGGAGCAGTCACATCCCCTGTTGGTTGACTTGAATTCTCAGCAACATCCCCTAACGACTGCTTGGTCGATTTCTCCCCCTTTTTGACAGCATCATCAATGGGAGTTGAGAGTCGGGATGTGACTTGAAGAACTTGTTGCAAAGTGCCAGCCATGGAATGTTGCAGAGTTTCCATGCTGGTCAGTTGGGAAGTGAGATAAGCAAGCTTGTTGTCTACAGTGTCAGCTTGTTTCTTCATTCTGAGGAGGGTCTAGCTGGTGACTAGGGAGTCGACAACTTGCTGTACATTTTGTAACTTTGAAGAAAAATGTGTATACAATTTTTGATTTTCTATATTTATTGACTGACCAATCATGATCTGTAACTTTAATACTTTGATCAAGATTGGATCAGTAGTTCTAGCTAACTCTTGTTTTAATAACTGTACAATGTCCGACATTTGATTCTGCTGAAAGTACAAATCAACTCCGATGAACTGGGAAAAATCATCTTGTGGAGCATCATCTTCATCACTTTCAGAGGTAGAAGTAGTATTTACAATAACTGTGTTTTCACTTTGTTCTTTATTTACAAGGATCTCATCCTTATCTCTCTCATCCTCTCCTTTTTCTTTGCCTTCTAAGGCATCACTCATATTCTCTCCTTTTTCTTTGCCTACTAAGGCAGTACTCTCTTGCTCTCCTTTTGCCAAAGTTCTCTCAAGGGATTGACTTTGCCTTTCAGCACTAAGTATTTTCTCAATCTCACTCAAAATTGTCCTAGAGGGGCTCCTATGGGCTTGGAAATAATCAACTGTGACCAGTTCAAGTGAAGTATGTGCAGATTCTGGTTCGACAGTTGTGATAGGAGAAGGAGAAGAAGTAAAGTGAGTATGTATAATTGGAGAAGTGTATGTTTCTATAGAGGAAGTATATACAATTGGGGGGTACATAAAGAGTTATTGCTGTAGTGTGTACAGTGGAGTCTATGTCCCCTATTTGATCATCAGTGTTTGTATCAAGTAAAAATGAGTCAACCATTTGAGAGTATTGACTACCAAGCACTGTGTCAAAGAATGTTGGCTCCTCCATGAATTGAGAAGGTGGAGAATTTGATTGTATGACACTTAATGTTTGTGTCATTATATCTGAAGAAATTTGAGGAACAGAGAAAGAAGGAAGTGGTGTAGATAGGAGTGTTGGCTGAATCACTGAACGAGGAGGTGATTCATCAAAAGATGCTGTAGAAGAATGCTTATGACTCAGGCTGATCTTATTGAGAAGCTTCTGAACTACAATATCTGCAAGTGGCTCTCAGAGACCCTGATGATAGGTTCATCAGTGTATATGGTCAGTGTATGTGTCTCACACATCTGTGTTCCTGGTGATAAGGAACTAGTTAGAAATATGTTTAATTCCTTATCAAAGGCAGTATCCTTTTGAGAGGATACGCCCTGGTCAGGTTGTTGGGTAACACTTGTGGTTCCCTTCTTCTTCTTACGCCTGTAGCCAATCACTCTTTCTCCTTGCTCCCCCTCAGTTGATGTGGTAACTTCACTGGGTTTTCTTTTAATCCCAATAGTCTTTTGAGAAACTGTGGGTTGGGCTTTTGAGAGTGGTTGAATGGAAATTGGTTGTTCTACTTGGGTAGGCAGAGAGGTGGTTGTTTTCTCTGCCATAGTAGATGAAGATGAAGAATGTACAGTTTGAGAAGTAGAAGGTGTAGAATTTACTACCTGTACCATATGCTGCGGAAGTGCAAATGGTTCTGTTGTATATGATTTCTTTATTATTTCTGCAAACAATTTCTTTGTTTGCTTGTATGTCTGTACAGGTATATCATTCTCAAAAGAAAAATTAGTAATTTGGTCTTTAATAATCATAAACAAAAATCTTGCATAATATACTTCAGTTTTCCTATTATTAAAATTACCTAATTTATTTACAAGGTCATCAAAAATTATTTTACCTATATTTATATTTACATTTCTAATTATTTTGTATGCTATTTTCAAAGTTAAAGAGGTAATAACCTCAAAGTTAGAACACTTACCTGAGAATGCCTTGGTGATTGTATCAAACAGGTAAGAGATCTCCCGCTTAACATTCACCCTCTTGAGGTCTTTGAACTTTAACACTGCGTTGGGAGCAGCGTTATAGCCCAATTCTCTCAAGAAATCCAGTAGATCTGCATCATTGGGTGCGTCCACCAGATCTTGAGTAGGTAGCCCCAAAGCAGAGTTAAGTCTGGAAGGGGTTATTTTCCCTTTCTCAGAAGAAACTTTGAATGAAATTCCCTTGACCGCATCAGGCCTAGTGGTGGAGTACATGAACTTGACACTCGTCCATAGTTGAGACAGTGCTTCCCCCGACATTTCTTCATTGGTAAAGATGGCTTTACTATACTCTGAGTTGAGTAGATAGTTCATTATTGGTTTAAAGCATTCATTTAGCTCATCAATGTCAGATAAACCCACATAGTTCTTGGGTGGGACTGTCAAGTTCCTCGGAATCTGTTGGCGTGCCATGGTTGCTTTGAAGATTTGAAGTTCTAGGGTTTCTGTAAAAATGAGAGAAAAGAAGAAGAATACTAGAGCACATATCAGCAAAAGATTAAAAGTTTTTAGGAGTTTTAAAAAGTAGGAGAGATAGAGTATTAATACCCGCCTATTGACGTTTGAAAACTTCTCCTGAAAACACGCCATCAGGGAGTCAGTTCAGTTTTTGTGATGTCACGTCATCAGTGAGAGAAGAACTTAATGATGAGTTGTCATCACTTAACTGACCGTGAATCCCGATGTAGTAAAAAAAATTTAAACTTACCTTGATAATTTATTGTATGTACATACCCTGACCCTGATGCACAAGACGGACACCCTGATCCTGACGCACAGGTCGGACACCCTGTCCCTAATTAGCGAGTCGGACACCCTGACCCTGACGCGCGAGCCGGACACCCTGACCCTGACGCGTCCTTAAGGAAACCTTGCCCCTGATGCATCAGTCAAAACAAAAACAAAACAACAAAATGCAGAATATACAAGTATATACATATTTACAATCTGAACATATATAACCACATATCAATTGATTTTATCAATAACTTATGAAATGAGTTAGCAATACCAAATCTTAGGAATTTGACTCTGACCCTGACGCATAATTCACCATTCCCAGCTCTCCCACAAGATTTGAAAATGTGGCTTCATCAAGAGCTTTGGTGAATATGTCTGCCAGCTGCTGATTTGAAGGTACGAACTATAGTTCAATATTCCCATTTATAACATGTTCCTTGATAAAATGATATCTGATTTCTATATGCTTAGTTCTGGAATGTTGCACTGGATTTTCAGCAATGGCAATGGCACTAGTGTTATCACACCTTATTGGAATCTTGGAATAGTTCAGACCATAATCCATTAGTTGATTTTTCATCCATAGAATTTGTGCACAACAACTTCCAACTGCAATATATTCAGGTTTAGCAGTAGATGTAGAGATTGAGTGCTGCTTTTTGCTGAACCAAGATACAAGCCTTCCTCCTAGAAATTGACAGCTTCCCGTTGTACTCTTTCTATCAATCCTGCATCCTCCAAAGTCAGCATCAGAATATCCTAGTAGTTCAATTCCAGACTCCTTTGGATACCAAAGTCCCAACTCTATAGTGCCCTTGATATATCTCAAGATCCTTTTCACTGCAATGAGATGAGATTCCTTTGGGTCAGCTTGATATCTTGCACAAAGACATGTTGCAAACATTATGTCTGGCCTGCTTGCTGTCAGATATAGCAATGATCCAATCATTCCCCTGTAAGTCTTCAAATCAACTTTCTTTCCATTCTTATCAGGGTCAATCTTGGTTGTAGTGGCTATAGGTGTCTTTGCTACTTTTGAGTCCTCCATATCAAATTTTATGAGAAGTTCTTTGGCATATTTTGTCTGATGAATGTAGATTCCATCAGAGACGTGTTTAACTTGCAATCCCAAGAAGTAAGATAACTCACCCATCAAGCTCATTTCATATTTGCTTTGCATGAGTTTGGAGAACTTTTCACACAGTCTTGTGTCAATGGATCCAAAAATAATATCATCAACATAAATTTGAACCAAAATCAGATGACCTTGGTGTTGTCTGAAGAACAATGTTTTGTCAATGATACCTCTTGAAAATTTATTTTCCACTAGAAACTTTGACAGTGTGTCATACCAAGCTCTAGGTGCTTGCTTCAGTCCATAAAGTGCCTTTTCCAGTTTGTAGACATGATTTGGAAATTTTGAGCATTCAAATCCTGGAGGTTGTTGGACATACACCTCCTGTTCCAATTTCCCATTTAGAAAAGAACTTTTCACATCCATTTGATATACTTTAAAATTTGAATGTGCTGCATAGGCTAAGAAAAATCGTATAGCCTCAAGGCTACTGGTGCAAAGGTCTCATCAAAGTCAATCCCTTCTTCTTGAAGATATCCTTTTGCAACCAGTCTTGCTTTGTTTCTTACAACAATGCCAGCTTCATCCATCTTATTTCTGAATACCCACTTAGTACCTATTATGATTCTTTCTTTAGGTTTAGGTACAAGCTTCCATACTTGATTTCTTTCAAATTGATTTAGCTTTTCCTACATAGCCAAGATCCACTCTGCATCTTGAACAGCTTCTTCAAATTTCTTTGGCTCAATTTGAGAAAGAAAACAAGTATATAAGCATTCATTAGATGTTGTTTTCTTGGTCTGCACTCTCTTGCTTGGGTCACCAATAATCAGATCTGTTGTGTGACTTCTGGCCCATTTAGGATTAGAGATGTGTCTTGATGAGCTTGCTTGACTTTTATCTCCTCCCCCTAAGCCTGTGCTCCCAGCTTCTGAAAACTCTCCCCCTGAATTAGTGGATAATTCAAGGTTCACGATATCCCCTGATGGTGCATGTCCTAATGAATGATCCCCTGATGGAGTATCCCCTGATCTGTTGTCCAGGAAATTGACTCTATCTGCTGAAGTGGTTTCTACATTGTTTGGATTGACATCAGGAATGGATAAATTCTCCATTTGTCTGCACTCACCGGCTTCATTCTCTTGATAATCATTATCATCTTCATTTTCAAACCTGAGTTCTTCATGAAAACTAGGGTCTTCAAGTCCAGAAATCTCTTGATCATCAAAAGCTACATTTATAGACTCCATCACCACTTGAAGTCTTTTGTTGTAAACCCTGTAGGCCTTGGATGACAGAGAATAACCTAGGAAAATTGCTTCATCAGCTTTTAGATCAAATTTTCCTAAGTTCTCACCAAAATTCCTCAGAATAAAACATTTGCACCCAAAGACATGGAGGAACTTGATGCTTGGTTTTCTCTCTGTCATTAGCTCATATGGTGTCTTGTTGTGAGCCTTGTTGATTAGAGATCTATTCTGAGTAAAGCAAGCAGTGGAAATTGCTTCAGCCCAAAAATAGGTGGGAATCTTTGCCTCTGCTAGCATTGATCTAGCAACTTCTATCAGGGTTCTATTCTTCCTTTCTACTACACCATTCTGTTGAGGAGTCCTTGGAGTAGAAAATGTATGATTTATACCTTTCTCCAAACAAAATCCCTCAATAACTACATTCTTGAACTCAGTTCCATTGTCTATTCTCAACATTCTAACCACTGACCCTGATTCTGTTTCCACCTTCTTGATATGGTTAATGATTTGTTGAGGAACTTCTGATTTAGCATGCTGAAACTTTACCCATGTGTATCTGGTGTAGTCATCCACAATGACCATTGCAAATCTTTTCTTTGACACTGACATAATGTTGACAGGGCCAAAGAAATCCATATGTAACAATTGAACTGGATCTTTGATCATTGTGGCTTCCTTGCTAACAAAGGATGTTTTCCTTTGCTTCCCTTGTTGACATGTTGAACATAATCATTCTTGGATAAACTCCATTTAGGGAAGTCCAGTTACCAACTCTCTCTTCACCAGATCATTGATTGACTTAAAGTTCAGGTGAGAAAGCTTCTTGTGCCATAGTCTGCTTTCATCAGGGGTTGCCTTGCTGTATAAACATGATTCTACATTTATTGAATTAAAATCAGCAACATAGAGATCTCCTTTTCTTGTCCTTGACAAAACCAGCTTCCCATCACTTTCATTTGAGATTAGACACTGATCTCCTTTGAAGGAAGTGATGAACCCTTTGTCACAAAGTTGACTTATGCTTAGCAAATAGTGCTTGAGCCCATCAACCAGTGCTACATTTTCAAATGAGACCTTCCCATTTGCGGCTTTGCCATAACCAAGAGTTAGTCCTTTGCTGTTATCACCAAAAGAAATTACTAGACCATCCTTTTCTTGGAATTCTGTCAGCAGGGCTTTATTTCATGTCATGTGCCTTGAGCAGTCACTGTCTAGAAACCAGATTTGACTGCTTTTGACCTTTCCCTGCACACAAGAAAACATTTAAATTGCTTTTGGTACCCAATTGACTTTGGGTCCTCTTGGTTTAGTCACAGAAATAGGTAAAACAACTTTAACTTTATTGGAGACTTTTGGTTTTGGCAAATTTAAAACTTTCTCCTTTTTAGGAGCTTCAATATATGCTTTTGATTTCTCAACAGTTATCATGCCTTTATCCTTGGAGGAGTAGGCTTTAACAGTTGGTAAATCATCAGCATACAAAATTGTGCCAGTTAAAATTTGTGGTTTTACTTTGCATTCAAAAGATAACTGATTATTATTACCACAATTCCAACACACTTTTCTAGGGGCTTCATGAATGGAAGAATAATTGCTAGTTTTATTAACACCTAGCTTACCATTTCTATTCTTCTTGCTTTCCCCTGGCAGGCCTTTTTCCCTTGATGGGCTACAACGGCCTGATGCACTCTTTCCTCCTGATGACTGTGTATCCACTGATGCACAGTCTAGTTCTTTCATAACTGGAGGGTTGAGTGCTTTGGCAAGAATAAGTTTCTTGCCTCTCCCACCACTAGTGGAAGCTTCACTCACTGAAAAAACATTCTCTGTTTCTAGCTTTTTGTCTGCCTTGACAAACTTGATAGGTTGTATTGGCCTTTTTCCAAAGCTAGCTGCCATCTCAACCTCAATGAGAGGTTATTGCATTTGAGTCTCTTCATAGCCTAAACCAGATTTTGGATCAGATTTCTAACTTTTTAAACGATCCTCCAGTTTCCTGCTAGACTCACTCCATCTCTTAATGACTTCCCTTTATTGAGTAAGAAGATTCGAGGTCCATTCCTCTCTTTTGATAGCACAGTCAAGAAGATTTTTAGTCCTTGAGAGCTCTTTTTCAAGACTCTCAAGTCTGGAGTTTTCTGATTCTAAAAGAGTGTTCCTAGCAGATAACTGTTCATTTATTTTCTGCACTCTCTCAGTTTCAGCTACATCACTCCTCAGGGTGTCAAAGAGATCCTTTATCTCACAAGCCATTTGCTTAACAGTTTTAACACAATCAGTTTTAGACATGTTAGAGGAAATTTCGAGGCTTACCTGTGAGCTGCTACTGTTAGTGGATGAGGCCATCAGGGCTAGGTTGACATACTCTTCATTTTCTTCCTCATCAGAGTCAGCCCAGTCCTTTCCCTCTGCAATATATGCTTTTCCCTTCTTGTTTGCATTAAGAAGGTCAAAGTATTTCTTCTTGTAGTCCACAACAGCTTCTTTGTTTCTGGATTCACCACTTTTGTGGCCTTGCGGCACTCATTTGCAAAGTGGCCCAGCTCATTGCATTTGTAGCACTTTATTCTTGATTTGTCAATAAAGTTTTTCGTGCTACTGGGTTTCCTTGCTGAAAATCTTTTAGATCCCGAAGGCTTTTGGAATTTCTGCTTGGAAAACCTTTTTGGAAGAAAGGCCATGGTTTCATCCAACTCCTCTAACTCTTCTGGAGTATATTCTTCCTCCTTGGAGTCAGCTTCTTTGTCCCCTTCTATGTTAGCATCTTCTAGTTGCTGCTTCATCAAGACACTTGGTCTTGCTTCTTGTTTGTCCTTCGTGGCAACCATCAGGGCTACAGATTTAAGCTTTCTGGCATCCCCTGACATTTCAGATTATTGTTGAACTTCTAGTTCATATGTCTTGAGAGTACCATATAGCCTATCCAAGTCTAGAATATTCATGTCCTTGGATTCCCTGATGGTTGTCGTCTTAGGATCCCATGATATGGGAAGGGCTCTCATGAACTTTCTGTTCACATCCTTGTTAGCATATGCCTTCCCATATAATCTCAGGTCATTTACCAACCTGTTAAATCTGTCAAACATTTCAGTGAGTGTTTCACCATTTTTCATTGTGAACCACTCATACTGTTGTGTCAACAGCTGCAGTTTATTCTCCCTCACTTCCTCGGTACCATCACAAAGGATTTGTATGGTATCCCATATAGATTTAGACGTGGTAAGATTCATGATACTATTCAGCATATCATCGTCTAAACCATTATACAGGATCCCAGTAACTTTAAGATCCTTTTTCAGCTTTTCTCTTTCCTCTATCGTCATTTCATCGGTTGTCTTTGGGACAAACTTTTCAGGAATACTGACTCCATTAACTACTTCTATAGGAATAAGCTTTTTGGGAACGTGAGGTCCTTCTTCTAGAATCTGCAAATATTCATCATCAATAGCTCTTAGATGAACTATCATTCTTTGTCTCCAGAAGAAGTATTTGCCCCTTTCCAACATGGGGACTTTATTGTTTCCAACTTTGTTGGCCATAGATAATGATCGTCTTTAGCAAGTGAAATATGCTAAGTGGCTCTGATACCAATTGTTGAAGCAAAATAGGCTCAAGTGTTTGTAGAAGGGAGGGGGGGATGAATACAAACACTACAAACTTTTCGCTCTTTTGATCTTTTAAAAGAAGTTACCGGAAACAGCTGCACAGATCAGAAAAACTATGTAATATGAACACATAGATTCAAGTTAAAATAGTTATATTAAAACTTGGGGTTTTTCTAGAAATCTGTATAATCATAAATGTGATTTATAGCTACAAATTCTGTAAATAAAATTCACAACTTCTCACACTCACTAGCTACGAAAACTTTTCTCTAAAAAATAAATCTCTCAAGAAAGATATTACAGAGCTTCCTAGTGTTGTGTGCTTCTTTGTTTGTTTGATCTGTTGGATAGATTCAATCTCTGTGTATTTTTTTGCAATGAGAATTCTTTTGCTTATATGTAGAATCAGTGGTTGAAATCACGTGCTTGAGACGTGCTGCTTTTCTCAACTTAGTCGCAAGTATGTCACATCGTAGCCCTATGTGTCAGACTACTGCATGCTTTGTTGCTAGTTTTTCTTCCCCTAATCTGTGTGCATTTAATGCAAGAGAGTTCTCATTGGATCAAAAACAAACTTCAAGAAATATCTTTCCAGTTGATATTTCTTGCTTCTTTAACATGTTACGTTGATTTCTGTGTAAGTACCGATGACGGGTGCCTGCTGTCATAACGATCCACTAATAATCAGCCCTGATGGACTTTGATCAGTGCTTTAGTAATAACATTGACATGTTGAATGAGACAAAATGTTTTCTATCGACAAATTTCGATATGAAAGATCTTGTGTTTTAGGCATTGAAATTCATCAAGATAGGTCTCATGGGATATTAGGATTGTCCAAAAGAGCTTATATTGATAAAGTTCTTACTAAATACAAGATGCAAAATTGTTCTCTTTGTGTTGCCCCTGTTGTTAAGGATGATAATTTTGGTTTATATCAATGCCCCAAAAATCAACTAGAATGTGATGGAATGAATCTTATTCCATATGCATCAGTAGTTGGGAGCCTTATGTATGCTCAAGTATGCACACGCCTAGATATAGCGTATTAACTGGAATGCTTGGACGTTATTAGTCTAATCTAGACAAGAATCACTGGAAAGTAGCTTGTAAGGCACTAAGTATTTTATGCTCACATACAGAAAAATAGATAACCTTGAAGTTATTGGTTATTCTGATTTTGGTAAGTGTAAAGATGACAAGAAATATACATCAGGGTACATATTTATGCTTTCAGGAGGTGCTATTTCTTCGAGGAGTCACAAGCTGGAGTTAACGACTACTTCCACTATGATGTCTGAGTATGTGGCTTGCTATCATGCTACTTGTCATGCCATATTATTGAGAAATCTTATTTCTGGACTTAAAGTTGTGAATTCTATTTCGAGGCCATTGAAACTTTATTTTGACAACAATTCAATTGTTAGTTTTCTAACAATACTAGTTCCACTGGTGCTGAATTTTTCCTCGACACTAAATACTTATTTGTTAGAGAGAAGGTTGAAGATCAAAGTATTGTTGTTGAGTATATCAATACACATGATATGTTAGCGGATCCATTTACTAAACGTTTACAACCCAAAAGTTTTGTTGAGCATGTTACCGACATGGGTTTAGTAAGTAGACTTGAATAATACTTTATTTTTATGTAAGACAATATTAGTTCGAGCTCTTTTATTATTAGATTTTGAACTTCATATTATGATTATGGTTTGTTTTTCTCGTCATGGCACGCCTTGAGAATTTCTGAGCAAACATTTTTGTGTGGACCATATGAATGAATTTTAATATATTACCATTAAGTGAATTCTATTCATACCATTATGACTAATGTTAATCTTTCTTCTTTTGAAAGTGTTAATCGTATAATCAATAGGGGTCTTGTGTTAATAGTGACACAAATGATTATATTGGTTTGTCTTAATGCTTTTATTTGAATAAGATGTAGATATAAAATTAGTGCTTGGCCAAACTAAGATGTAAACATTATGTTTAAACGTAAATAGAATTACAACCAAGTGGCAGACTGTTAGATTATTTTATATAATCTAAATTATGTGACTTATACTATTTATGGGATTGTTTCCTTATAACACTAATTTATAAATAATTTATGGGTTGGTAATATTGGGCTCATAAGGTAATAATTAATACTCAATTATTTTATCTCATAATGGGCCTTAGGGTTATATATTTTGATAGACAAATTGTAAGCATAAAAGCTATTATAAATATATAGAGGTAGGGTTTGGTCCCTGTTTCCGTCTCATATTTTTACACCCAAATATTATTACATCCTAATTATTGAGAGAGATAATAGAAAACATTTTCCCTCAAGAGTTTGTACGAATGTCAATATCAATGATTTCTCTCAATTCAGGTACACATATTCATTACTCTTACTTTATGAATAAATATATGATCCATAATTATTAATGGCTTAACAAATATTATATAGGATAATGAGTTAAAAGATTTTGTAATGAAATAATTAATGAAGTAGAATTAAATTTTTATTCAATATTAAATGTTAATAAACAGAGAACTTGTGAAAACTTAAAAATTTAAGAGAGATACGACTAGAAGATGCACTATTCTCACATAACTGGTATACTTTGCTCATGCCTGAAAAAATTACCAGGATCAACCTTTGATTTGACTTCAACCAGCTTGTCAAAATTATTCTTGTAGTACTTCTTACCCCATTTGCTTGCTCCTACATAGCTTATGGGACCTTTCAAATTATTCTTTCCCAAGTCAAGATCATCATAATTATAGTAAGCTGTTCTCGGATTCTTGGTGGAGTGCGGTGTCAAGTATTTGTACAAGTCTCTAATCCATTTCAAAGCCTTGGTTTGGTCTTTATCCATAGAAACCCTCATGTACATCATGTACAAAGTTCCAGCTCTATGTGGGAATGGAATTGCGGATTCTGAAATCTCGGCCATCTTTCCGCCGTAGGATGTGAAGATCATGTTTGTTGATAGTGGCTCAGTTTGGAGAAACCTTTCCCATATCCCATCAAGACCTTCTCTGGAAATTGGTTTGTCAACAAAGCCAGATTTTCCTTTGAATGGAATCTTGTATACAGTTCTGTTTAGCAATCCCTCAAGAGGTGCATCAGCTGGAAATAGTGAGAAAAGCAGCACAGGTTGAACATAACTAACTTCAACACAATCTGATCTGACCAATCCTAACTCTGGAAACCTTTTTTGTATCATTGAAACTACTTCATCTGCTCTTCCAAGGTATAAAGAGACAAATCTCAGCCGCACCGTTTTACCATATTTAGTATTTGTGGAAGCAGAACCATCATTATCTAGTACTGTTTTACTGATTTGATTGGGTAAATCCGTAAAGATAGTGTTGGCTACCACTCTAATTTCAACATCGTGAGGTAGATCATAGGCTATTGTTTGCCACTTGTACATAATGTCGGTTGCATTTTGTTCCAGTGTTCTGTCAACTTCGAAAACCGTGACAATCTCGGGCACAGAAACTAACTTTAACTTCCACGAGACAATGACCCCAAAGCTTAAACTCCACCTCCTCGAATTGCCCAAAAGAGATCTTCACCCATGGATTTTCTATCGAGAATGTTTCCATTAACATCTATTAAGATGGCATCGATGACATTGTCAGCCGCAAGACCATATTTTCGTCTCAACGTGCCATACCCTCCACCACTAATGAGTCCTCCTGCTCCAACTGCAGACCATATTCCAGCTGGAAATCCTAGAGTTTTGCTCTTCTGAGCAATTGAATAGTAAAGTTTTCCGAGGGTTGCGCCAGCTTGAACCCATGCAGTTTTAGATACAACGTCAACATCGATAGCTTGAAGGTTAATCATAACTAGTAACACGAATGGAACGTGTGCTACGTAGGAAAGGCCTTCGTAGTCGTTACCTCCGCTCCGAATCCTCATTTGAATGTCATGTTTCTTGGCACAATAAATGACAGTTTGGATTTGTGATTCATCCACTGGTTTGACAATGGCTAGAGGTTTAGGGGTGGTGGGTGTTTCGAAACGAAGGTTATTAATGGGAAAGTACAAGACAGATGCGTAGGAAGAGTTGTTTGGGGTGTAAATAACTTGGGATATTGAAGTGGGGTTTGGAGAATCACGTTTAAGGCATTGAACAAACTCTTCATGAGCATGATTTGCCCATGAAAATGTTGTCGAAAGAAGAACAACAAGAATGAGAAATGAATGTTGGGCATTGCAAGAAGGGATCTTCATTGTATTGCTAATATAGATGTATTCACTTGTGATTTGATAGTTTGATGTATTTTCTGTTAGATTTCGTTGATATTTATAGTGCTTTCCAAGAGTTTATAGATTTGGTCTAAAACCACTTGATGAAATCTCATAGTAAAAGATAGAACAGGTCTCAGTTTCTCAACAAGGATTGAAGAATTAGTTTATTGACTTTCAGCTGGCTAATATTAATTGTTAGCCTAAACAAAATATGTAGCATATGAAGAATTAGTTCAGTGCTCCGGAAATTCTTAAAGCCCACAAGGTTTTCTGCATGTTATAAAAACCAAATTACTAATAATATCTTTGCTGATACTACATTCGAGTATTTAAGTGTTAAGAGAAATCATTCAAAATCAGAGATAGATTTTGATTTTTTTCACTCAAGAGATTGTATATTAAATTTTTATATTGAACTTTTAATCTAATTAATGTTAATTTACCTGATATAATTATTACAAACGTTATATTAAATATTTTATAATCATAACATAATTTGTATGCATTAATTTTAACATATGTATGTTTTTGTTTGGCTAAAATCATAACATAGGTCGTTATAAGTCTTCTGGCTAAAATAAAGTATAAAATCATATTAAAATATTAATCCATAATAACTATTTTCAACAACAACCATAATAGTTTTAGTAATTAAGATTATGGTTGCTATTATTTCCATTGCTATTGATGCGCACTATTATTGATTTTTGATTCAATCCGATGCATATTATATATTCTCTCTCGTTCACAATATTAGACTCGTTTAAAAGTGTTTCAATTCTCTTATTATTAGTCATTGTTACATTTCAAGAATGATGATTTAAATTTGTCTCAAAGTTAACCTCGATTTCTCTAATCTCTCCTAAAAATTCTACCAATGAAATTAATATTTTGATTTATTTTTCGTTTATTTTTATTTCCTATGAAAAATAAAACACTTATTTTAATTGATGTTTATTGATCCAATGCAATAGTTATTGAGCTTTTTAGTATGTATATTTTGTGTTAAACTTACTATTATTTTATATCGGATGAAGTAATTCCTTTTTAAGTACTATTCAACTATAACAAACATATAAATAGAAATACATGTTTTTTCTACCTTCACTATGAAGTTTATTTTTGTGATAAGTATTTTTAATTTCAAAATAGAGACGATCAATGACAATTGAATGCCTTTTTTTTCATTATGTGGTCTATATATTTGATCAAGTCCTTGTTTACTTTATTTTTTATTTTTTTCAATTGTTGAATGATTAAATCCCAGTTTACTTTGTAGCCATCTCTCGAACATATTATCATTATATAGTGGTCTTTGTAAACGGAAAATAAATACTGCAAATTGTATATACACTAGTAATTGACATTTCCCATCATCATTAATACTCATAGTTGGCAGACGAGGTTTTGAAGTTAAACCGTGGATTCCGATGATTGACTTTGTCACAAAAAATTCGAAAAAAAAAACAAACAATGAAATAGAATAAGAAAAAGTGTAGTAGACTAAATAAATGATGGTGGTCTTAAAGCTAGACAAATGCAGGTGTCATATGACTTGGTGAAGAGAAATACTTTTCTGTTCTAAAATTAGAGATACGTTTCGAAAATAACGATTTTTAAAAATAATTTTTATGTTTCAAGTATATCTTTATTATCATTGTGTGAAATCAAATTTTATACTAAATATATAAGTTTATTAGTGTCGTATTATATATGAATATGCTTGTGTACAAGTTAAAAACTTAATATGCATTTAACGAATCCAAAAAACGTCGTCTAAACTGTCAAATTATTAGATTGGCGAGTGACAATTTTAGAATCATGATAATACGATTGAATAACTATAAGTCAAAAATGATAATGCATAGGATTTATGAAAATAATGCACGTCATATTTTCTTTCATTGGCATATAATTCAAAAAATTCGTGAAAAATTGCATAGGATTTATGAAAATAATCCTACATTCACTGATGATTTTAATAGATGTATTTATTCTGTGACTTTGGATGAGTTTGAAACTTGATGTGATGAGATGATGGATGCATATGACTTAAATGATTATGAGTGGCTCAATTCAATGTATATAATCAAAGTAAAATGAATAGGTGCATACTCTAAGAGGTATTTTGCTGCAGGTATAACAACCACCGAGAGGTGTGAGTTAATGAATAGTTATTTTGATGAATATGTTAATTCTAGTACAGGTCTTCCAGAATTTGTGGCCAAATCTCAAGAGGCAAACAATAAACAATTTTATCTCGAAAGGAAGGTTGACCATATAACTATTCATCATAAGCGAAATTTGGCCACAAAATTTGAGATTGAGAAATATGCTTCTAAAATTTATAGCAAAAAAATCTTCAAGTAATCTCAAAAGCAATTATTAGATTCTATGATGTTTAGGGTTGTCAAGAGCCCAAATAAAAATTTAGACGAAATTTGTAAGTTATACTATGTGTTCAAAGAAGAAAATGTGTATCACTACATCATTGTCAAAAACACTATTGACGAAAGCTTGCATTGCAGTTGTCAAATGTTTGAACATGCATTTATGATTTATTCTCGCTTGTTAAGATTTTTACAGAAAAAAAGTGTTGGGATGATACCTGCAAACCTCATAAATTCGCAATGGACAATCAATGGCAACAAAATTTATACACAAGAACCGCATTCGGCCACACAACAAAATAATGTAGTTAATAAACCAGCTTTCTGCTTTGCAAGTTTGTGTAAAAAGCTAATGGGATGGACAGTCAGCGGAGCAATTTCGGCTAGGGGTTAGCACTATGTATCTGAGAGGTATGAGACAGATCAACCATTTATAGATGCATATGATCTAGATGAGCAAATTCAACCATAAAGTAATGCAGGGGATAATGAAGAAATTCTACCTCCTATCACATCCCAAACAAAAGGAAGGAAAAAAGAAAAAAAGAATTAAAAGTAGAATAGAAATTCATGGAGATGCAAGAAGATGAACAAAATGTGCTATTTGTAATTAATACACAAATCACGATAAAAGAAATCATGATGCAGTCATGGCAGCGATACAAAAATCACAAATATCATGAAATAGAATTTATGATTGCATTAGCAGATATTAGTTCATCACAATATCCTCCCTTTTATTTGCCTTTAGGTTGAGAGTTTGGTAGGTCATGCAATATAACCAAGGATTTATGTGTATTTCGCCATTGTATGTATGTCGGGCTTAGGTTTGCCCTCAATGAGCTTATCCCCAAGCTTCTCCATAGGTACCCTGTCCACCTTACTCAAATCATCCCTTACAGGTGGAGGTTTATCAATTGCTTCCATGTTAGATGCCTCCAATTGAAAAAGGAACCAACTGTTAATCTTTTTAGGCACATTTCTCAAATAAGAAACACTTCTAGTAAAAACGTAGGATGGGTTACTCTCTCTCACTACGGCATAGTACAAAATATAGTAGATTGTACCACTCTTCTTAAGTCCAATAGCAGATGGAAGAAAGAATATTTCTATACACAATGGAGTGATGGTAGTTGGCTAGATACTTTTCCAAAAAAATTGTCTCTCACTCATGGAAATCAGGATTCGTTCCCTTGAAATGAAGTGAACGAGGAGTCCCTTAAACATCTTGAAGCCGACGAAGGGACTAGCCAATGTGAAACCCTTCTAGATGAAAAGGTCTTGGATGAATGTAGTCTAAGCAAAGCACACATGTCGTGTGATTTTCAACCTTTTTTTTTTTTTTATATATATTTCCCTCACTTGATTTCTTTCTTTGAGTTAACAAACAAATGATCTTACTTTATTTTCAGGTTTAACCGTAGGTGAAAAAAATTTTGAAAGAGACAATCTGGCCGAAAACAACCCATAAAATGGAAAGCGTTCTCAAAATCTTTAAGGACTACTAAGGATCTACACCTTATTGAGGACGACGAGAAAATCTTGTCTTGGCTACAAAAGCTACTACGACGAAGAAAACAAAGACTGTGTTGGAGCCTGCATTAGAACTAGATGAGCTTTTCAATCCTGGATGGAAAATTAGGCAAAAAGATTCTATCATGGGACATTCTGAGCTTGGTCGAGACTTTATCATGAAGTTAGTGCCTCCAATAGATGCAAGACAATTGACCTTCATGCACAATGATAGTCTTGTTGCCAAAGGTTGCAATTCCTTAGTTAATGTTATTAACTTGCAATCTAATCTTTCAATGATAGTCTTCTTTTATAGTTCTTTTACTCTTCTCTTTTTTAGACTCACATGTATGTTGTGCAGGCCTTTAAAAGGATTAAACTCATGGGTCCTCACATATTTGAGCTTGAAGGGATGGTCAAACTCTGAGGATTCGCAATCACTAAGCTCGAGGAAGAGAAGAAAGACGCTACCACTCGCGCCTAACATGCTAAGGAAAAGGCCAATATAGTAGCAGATGAGTTGGAGAAGTTGAAGATGGAGCTTAAGGCCAGTAAAAAAGCTTTAGAGGAAGCTCGCAAGAATTATGTCAAGAAGTACCGATGATCCAAACAATAGAAGAAAGATGCAGAGTAGTACATGGTAGATAATGGGGACAAGATCTAGCTTGACGGATATCATATGTGCCAAAAGAAAGTCCTCAAGCTCTACCTTGAGATTGATCATGAAACAATCATGGAAGATGGTGATAAGACGATTCTTTTAGCTAATTATACTCGAGCTAAATGAGAAGGAATCCCTTTGAACATGTTCCTAAGGATGTCATCATTTCAGATGCTGGGGATGATGATAGTGACGGCCATGATGAGGAAGTTGAGTAGCCAATTGTCGAGGAGGAGATTAATTGTGACGACCTCAAAATCCCTTATCGGACCATGGCTCTGTCAAAAGACAAAGATAACATCACATCCATTCATAGTATAAATACTGATAAAAGAAAATAGTGGCTAGTTATTACAACTCAAACTATTACATTTTTAGTGGAAGCTAATCTATTTCTAAATTACAGTCCATATCATTAAAACATTAAAAATGTCTTCCTTCCTTCCTCAGCGGCAAACTCTGTAGCCAATCATCTTTGCTTTTCCTTTGTCAGAGGGTTCAGCCTTTGCACCATGCCCTGCGAGACATTTAGTTCAACAAGAATGAGCAATCTACGCTCAGCAAGTATATAAACAAAATAGAGGAATAAATCTGGAATATTTATGGAGATTCAATTTTGTTTGTGAGGCTCAGCAAAACAATGCCAATGCCTCGAAAATCTTTGAAGAACTTTGAGGATTACTGATGATAAACAATGTGTAACCCTCCTCAAAGAAAGACAATTATACACCTGTACATATGTTTCTCAAAATATCCATTGAGGGCTAAACCCGTTGGATCTGCTAACCATATGGTATACAGCTGGTCTGGTTGTGCCCGCATGATCCCTCATTGTCTGAACGTACGTAGTCACTTATAATTCCTCTAGGTCTAGTGACAGATCAAATCAACACCATCCCTTTCCTCTAGCCAACAATATGGCATGACCCATTTAAGGGACATATCATTCTCATTTGTTTTCATGGATATAACATAAAAAAAAATATTGATAAATCAAATCTCAGTTATATCCTTGAACATTTATTCATATCATGCTAGCAAAATTTAAAGCATAGCATTCTCATTCATAAAAGCAATTTAAATATATGAATCATAGCCTTGTACGCATATCGAATCAAACGATAATGCATTAAATTGAAATAAGCATCAGATTGAATATATATACTTGCCTCGATTCTCAGTTAAATCTAATTCAAACCACTTGTGAGTGAAAGACTCTGTAAAACATGCATATCACATGATAAATTTAATTCCTTGGTTAAAATATGAATGAAAATGCATATGTGATGTCCTTAAACTTTAATGTCTCAAATCTGACAAAAGAACCGTTGAGGTTAAATGAATAACATCATAAAATAATTTAAGAAAATAATGTTTTAATGTTTTGAAGATAGACTGCGCATCAGGAGATTAACGTTGAAGCATAACAGTGGTCGTCAGGGTTTAAGAATGACCATCGAAGGGTAATCTAACCATCAGTGGATAATCTTCTTCGTTAGGGAATAATTAGTCATCAGGGGATGAATGGTCATTGGTGGGTAAACTACCTATCAGGGGATGTCTCGCCTGTCAGGGTTGGTCTTCGGTCATCAGTGGATGATTTCTCGGCCATCAGTGGATAACCTTTAACCATCAAGGTATCATTCACTCGTCAGGGGATAGTCATCAGGGAATAATCATATAACAAAATTCATTTAAAATTTTCGGGTCCTCACATCCTCCCCCCCTTAAAAGAAGTTTCGTCTTGGAAACTTAGCTAACAAATAAATGGGGGTATTTGTCAAACTTAATGCTCTCAAGTTCCCAAGTAGCTTCCTTTACACTGTGATTCCTCCATAACACTTTTACGGAAGGAATCTCTTTATTCCTAAGGATTTTAACTTGTCGATCTAAGATTTGAACAAGGACCTCCTCATAATTTAAATTCGACTGAAGCTCTATTGGATGATAGTCGATTATTCCTCTATGGTCTGCTTTGTAAGGGCGTAAGACTGATATGTGAAATACATCATGAATGTAGCCTAAAGCTGGTGGTAGTTCTAATTGATAGGCCACTTCACCAACTTTTCTTAGCACCTCGAATGGTCCCACGTAACGGGGACTCAACTTTCCTTTCTTGCCAAAGCGCATTACACCCTTCCAGGGTGATACTTTTAGTAAAGCATAACTCCTGATTTCCAAAGTTTGATCCTTCCTATGTTGATCAGCATATCATTTATGTCGGTCTTGAGCCACCTTCATTCTCCTTCTGATCATCTTGATCGCTTCCTCAGTTTGTTGGACTATATCTAGTCCAAATAGCTTTCATTCTCCTACTTCATTCCAATAAAGTGGAGCTCTGCATTTCGTACTATACAATGCTTCAAAGGGTGCCATGCCGAAGCTGGCATGATAGCTATTATTATACGCAAATTTGATCAGTGGTAGATGGTTGTCCGAATGGCCTTTAAAATCGAGAACGCAAGCTTGAAGCATATCTTCTAGTGTCTGAATCGTGCGTTCAGATTCACCATCTATCTGGGGGTGATAAGTCATGCTCATATCTAGTCCTGTTCCCAGATATTCTTGGAAGCTCTTCCAAAATCTTGTGGTAAACCTTTGATGTCGATCAGAGACGATGGAGACTGGCACTCCATGTCGACTCACCATTTTACTTAACTTATAACCTCACCATTTGATCCATCTTGTATGTGTACTTAATGGCCAAAAAGTGTGTCGACTTAGTCAATCTATCTACTATGACCCAAATGGCGTTCATCCCTCTGAGCGTGGTAGGTAAACCAACTACAAACTCCATTGTGATAAACTCCCACTTCCACTCGGGAATTTCCAATGGTTGAAGCAGTTCGCTTGGTTTTTGATGTTCTGGTTTTACCCTTTCGTACGTTAAGCATCTACTCACCTAATCAACTATCTCTCTCTTCATGTTGGGCCACCAAAAGTTTTGTCTCAGGTCCTGGTACATCTTCGTGCTTCCAGGATGAATGGAGAATTTTGAGTTATGGGCTTCGTGCAGAAGTTCTTGCCTCAATTCAGTCTTTACAGGAATCCACATTGGACCTTTATATTTCAACAATCCATCGTGGTGAATGTGACACTTGCCTTTCTCTCCCTTAATTAATTTGTCCATTTCCTCACAACACTCTTCTTGTGCGATTTTAATAAGGTCATGCAATTGAGGCCGAACTCGAATTTCTTCTTCCATATCCATCCTCTGGACGGTGGTAAGGGTATAAAGCTGTAGGTGTTCAAATTCCTTTTTGATATCTTCTTGGATGGTCATTATGTTTAGTCTTTCACAACGACTGAGTGCGTCAGCAATTACATTCGCCTTTCTAGGATGGTAGTTGATAGAACAGCCATAGTCTTGAATCAACTCTAACCAACGCCTTCGTCGCATGTTGAGTTCTTTTTGTGTTAATATATACTTTAAACTTTTGTGGTCAGTATATATCTCGCACTTCTCATCGTAAAGATAGTGCCTCAAATATTCAACGTAAAAATGATAGCTGCCAATTCTATGTCATGCATAGGGTATCGTCTTTCGCAATCTTTTAATTGTCTAGAGGCATAAGCAATTACCTTACTATGCTGCATCAATACTTCTCCTACTCCTTACTTCGGTTGGGTTTGTTGGCCGAGGCCACTTCGTGATTGCTTCAATCTTGTTGGGTTACACTGTTACACCAGTTTCGTTGATCAAATGTTCGAGAAACTCTACTTCCCTAAGCCAAAATTCACAATGGCAAAATTTGACAAATAATTGCTCTCTTCCTAGAATTTCCAGCGTTGTCCTCAGGTATTCCTCATGCTCTTTCGCGGTCTTCAAATAGATTAGAATATCATCAATGAAAATGATAATAAACTTATCCAAGAATGGTTTGAAGACGCGATTCATCAAGTCCATGAAAGTTGCTGGTGCATTTGTCAATCCAAATGGCATTACTAGGAATTCGTAGTGGCCATAACGAGTTCGGAATGTCGTCTTTGGTATGTCCTCCTTATTGATCTTCAATTGGTGGTACCTTGAGCAAAGATCAATTTTCGAGAAGTACCTCCTTCCTCTGAGCTGGTCAAAAAGGTCATCTATCCTTGGCAAGGGGTACCTATTCTTGATTGTGACCTTGTTCAGTTCTCAATATTCAATGTAGAGTCTCATCGATCCATATTTCTTTCAAACGAAAAGTACTGGTGCACCCCAGGTTGATACATTTGGTCTAATCAATCCTATATCTAAGAGCTCCTGTAGTTGCATAATCATCTCCTTTAATTCGGATGGTGCCATGCGGTACGAGGATTAAATTGATTTCAAACTCCATTTTTCTCTGTACGGGGGTAGACCGGGCAACTCTTCTGGAAATACATCTGTAAACTCTTTTACAACAGGGACATCTTCTACCTTCATCTCATCCTTGTCAATAGTGTGCACATAAGCCAAGAACGCTTCGCAACCCTTGCGAATCATCTTCCTTGCTTGGATCATGGTCAAGAATGGCGATGATTTCACCATCTTGGTGCCATGGAACCAAACCTTCTCCCTCTAGGCAGATCGTAGGATGACTTTCTTCTTTTTACAATTAATATTGGCCTGGTGTTTGGATAACCAGTTCATTCCTAAAATTACGTCGAATTCTCCCAAAGGAATAGGGATAAAATCAACAAGAAATTCATGTTGGTCTATCTTTAAAGTGCAGTCAGGGAATACATAAGAAATGTTTACTACTTCGCGATTGACAATGACTACCTTTTAGGGCTTAGGTAGATGTTCAGGTAGGACTGACATGCTCCTAGCTAATCGTTCAAATATAAAACTTTGAGTAGCGCCCGAATCAAACAACACATGAGCAGGTATAGAGTTTACTAGTAGTGTACTTGTCACAACATCGTCCGAGGCCAAAGCATCTTGCAATGTCATGTTGTAAGTCCTCGTTTGTGGTCGTATTGGCATAGTGTTGGCTCCTGTCAGCATTAGTTTGCCACCTTTCTTTTGGGGACAATTAGGAGAGATGTGCCCTTCCATTCTGCACGTGTAGCATGTCCTCACTGCGGCTAGTGGTTTGTTATGTTGTTGAAGTTGTTGTTGTAGTCTTCTTTGGGGTGGGGTTCAATGTTGGACAATTTTAGGAGAAGTGTCCTGGTTGACGACACTTGAAGCAAACATCCTTCCCCCTCAAACATGGAGTTGTGTCATGGTTCCTCCCACAATTTGTACATACATTAGCCTTCCTTGCAATGCCGTCAGATGATTGCTCCTTCTACTTCCTCTTTCCACTATTGATTAGACTATTATTGTTGTTGCTTCCTTCTTCCTTCTTTACACTCACACCGCTAAAGTTCTGGTGGTTTCCTTTATCGTTTGCCTTCCTCCTGTCTTGCTTCTTGTTTTCCCGATTGTAATCATGTACCGTCTTATTGCTCCACTCTGCGATTCTTGCTTTCTCCACAACTGCATCAAAGTTCTCTAGTTGGAAAATTGCTACCTGCCTCAGAATCCAAGGGTTTAACCCTTGTTCAAATCTTCGAGCCTTTCTCCCTTCATCACTCACTTGATGAGGAGCATACCTCATCAACTCATTAAATTTTGCCTCCTATTCGTCCACCGTCATGGACCCTTGCTTCTGGTTCAGAAATTTCAGCTCCATTGCATTGGAGAAACTTAGGGGGTAGAACTTTTCTCTAAACTTCTGAGTGAACTGCTCCAAGGTTATCACAGTGTTCGTATTCCTTGCAGCCTCCCTCTTTGTTAGTTCCATCCTCTTGGCACCTTTCCACTAGTGGTTGGCTTCCTCTTTCAGCATAAAAACCGCGTACTTAGTCTTGCAATCCTCTGGTACATCCACTAAGTCGAAGGCTTTCTCGATCTCCTCCAACCAATACTGTGCTACAGTGGGTCCTCCCTTCCCGTCAAAGGTTGGTGGGTTAATGGTAGTAAACTCTCGGATACATGGCCCATGGGCAGCAAGTCCTGGTGGTTGAGGTGGTGGTGGAGCTGGTTGGTTCGCGGCCACAGCCTCACGAATGACTTGTAGGAATTGAGCTAGTGGGTTGTCAACTACATTCCCGGTAGCATTGTTGTTGGTAGAGTTATTTTCATTGATAGGGGTGGTGATGGAACATGTGGGGGATTACGGTTAATCCCTTCAACCGCGTCTGAGCTGTCATCCTCAACAACAACTTCCTCAACATTTTCAGCATGATTTTCTCTCTCCAAACGTGCCGAATTTTCAAGCCTTAGTATTTTGTTATAGAGGTTCCTCCTCCTAGGCCTTCCTGGTCTCCTGCCTCCAACCATAATCTGTTAATATACATACAGAGTTAAACATCCATTGCCTTGCATGCTAATGAAACATTCCATTTCTCATATAGCCCATGAAATTTTACGATACAAATAGTGCATGATTGTAACAAGATAGGGTGATAACTACTAAGCAAAACATAAACATGTCAATATTTCAATCATCATCCTTGTACATAAGAGGCTGTCATAGACATCATCCTCTAACATTCTCAAAACAAGTCAGATATAGGCTAAAATATATTAACTGGGCGTATACATCAGTGGTAATCACAATTACCCATCAGAGTTCAATATCATACACAAAATAACATCTACTTAAGATTCTACATCAGTCTCCTATGTCTAATCCTCTTCGTCCTCCGTGTCCAATGATCTTTCCTGCTCTACCTCCCATTCCCAATGTCAAGATTGCATACGTGTCTCCTCAATGCGGCGCCCACAGTGGTTGCTCATCAACTCCAAATGTGTCGTCGTTGGATTTATCGTTGTTGCTGCAACCATCTGCGCATGCATCTCTAATGCCAATCGGTGATACAAGCTCTGAGTCAACCAAAAGGAGGATCGCCACGCTGATGCGGCTGTGCGAAACCTAGAAATAGTGGCAACCTGTCGTCGAACAGTTATGGTGCGAGCTGCCAAGCGATGGTGGACTTCTGCATCGTAATCATGTACTATTTCATTATAGGATGGCACTAGTGTCTGTGGTGAGGGTTAGGCAGGTCTCGGAGTATCACGTTCTATAGTAGAGGCATTCTGTGTCATACCATGGTTACGGCTAAAACGATGACGCATAGTACTCTTCCGTGCTGTGTGGCAAATACGCGGCCCACGAGGAACAGTGGAGGGTCTGGCCTCCTATGCCGGTGTTGTGTCTATGAGGTGGTGCCTTCATTTTAGTCTTATCTTCCTTTAGCAATTTCTAACCTTAAAGATTTTTGATAACTTGACTCTAATACAAACTTTAATCTTCGACCCACTAACATGCCTTAGTACTTCCATTCTAGCGTCGACTTCTTAAATTCCTCTACCTGAGAAATTTACGGGCATACCACAGTATTCCCTACTCTTGGATGCAGTTTACGAGCAGTGTTTTTCTTACGGATCACTTTCGGCCGTAATGGGGCTCTGATACCAGCGGTGACGGTCCCAAAATCCCTTATCGGACCAGGGATTCGTTAAAAGAAGACAAAGATAACATCACATCCATTCATAGTATAAATACTTATAAAACAACATAGTGGCGAGTTATTACAACTCAAACTATTACATTTTCAGCGAAAGCTAATCTATTTCTAAATTACAGTCCATATCATTACAACTTAAAAGATGTCCTCCTTCCTTCCTTAGCGACAAACTCAGTAGCCAATCATCTTTGAAGACAGACTGCGCATCAGGGGATTAACGTTTAAGCATAACAGTGGTCGTCAGGGTTTAAGGATGACCATCAGAAGGTAATCTAACCATCAATGGATAATCTTCTTCATCAGGGAATAATTAGTCATGAAGGGATGACTGGTCATCGGTGGGTAAACTACCTGTTAGGGGATGTCTCGCCCGTCAGGGGATGGTCTTCGGTCATCAGGGGATGATTTCTTGGCCATCAAGGGATAGCCTTCAACCATCAGGGTATCATTCACTCATTAGGGGATAGTCATCAGGGGATGACATACCCATCAGGAGATAATTTGTTCACCGCCAAACTTGTCGGGTGATAACTTTGACTATCGGCAAACCCTCTCAGCTGTCAGGGGATGATTTGTTCATCGCAAAACTCAATAAGTAATCACTGAACTTCATCAGTGGACGATTTGTTCAACGCCAAACTCCTCGGCGAAAAGTTGTTCAGCGTTGAACTCGATAAGTCATTGCTGAACTCCTCGGGAACTAAATACACATCGGAGACTAAGGAAATTTCCTTCATCGGAGACTAAGAAATTTCCTTCATCAGAGACTAACAATTTTAGCCCATCAGAGACTAACTGTTTTAGCCTATTAGAGACTAATTTTTATATTGTCGAAGACTAGCTTGGAATCTCCTAGGGACTATTTTGTTCGGTCAGAGACTAACTCCAACCATCGGAGACTAAGTTAGAATTTGTCTCAGATACAGTGGTGTCTTCCTCACTCCTCCGTGGGTGGTGTTCTTAACCAAATCCATACATTGGTCAACTATCACCATCCTCACAGTAATATATAACATCTCTTGTGATCTACTAGTTCTTGTAGACACTGATTAGACTTCCAAACTCAGGTTGACAGAGGTTTAAACATGGTATTTTAACTACTGATGAAAAGAAGTATCTTGAAGATAATGGTTGTCAACATTTCTTACGCTCATCTTCGATAGCTTTATGAAATAAATGACATTAACTCCAGGTGTTAAAAACATGCATTAAATCGTACTTTTGGAAATGAATGAACAAGGTATTAAACATGACATGCATAATTGAACAAAAGGTATTTCCTTCGTCCACAATGTTTAGCGCATTTGATATGATGTATTTGAAAACTCTTTTTATCTATCTATGCAATGTTTTTCTTTGATGATCCATCTTTTCATAAATCAAGTAGGAAAACTTTCTAACTTTCAATAAGTCTCACTTTATTAATAATATGAATGAGAGACAAAGGATAAGAGCCTCACAGGCTTACTACAATAAGAACATAATAAGAATTTAACTTTGAACTACCTTGCTTCTAACAATTCTAGTACTTAAGGATAGTGACATTCCACCAGCATGGTATTTCTTTCCCTCTAAGAGTTTCAAGCCGATAAGTCTCATGCCTTCAAACATTCTTCACTTGATACGGCCTTTCCCAATTTAGGGATAACTTTCATATTCTAGCCTTTGGGTTTGATACCTCGATCATTCGAAGGACTAAATCTCCTTGTTTAAAGGCTCTTCCTTTAACTCAAAGGTTGTTAAACTTTGTAACTTTTCTTTTATGCTTTTCTATCTTTGGGTGGGCCATATCCCTCACTTGTTCGATAAAGTATAGACCTATCCAGAGTCTGTCGTCATTTCTTTGCTCATAGAAGTGCACAATTTGGGTAGAGAGGAATCTTGCCTCAGTCTCATAGACCAAGCTGAAGGGAGTTTCACCCGTAGTTGTTTTGTATGTTTTGCAATATGCCCATTGTATAGTGTGAAGCTCTTCTACCCAAGCCCATTTGGCCTCCTTAAACTTCTTCTTTATACCATCAAGAAGTATGTGATTAACTACCTCCACTTGTCCATTGGTTTGAGGATGACCAATAGATGTAATCATTTTTCAATGTTCACGTGTTTACAGAAAGCTTTGAACTTTCTATCGTCAAATTGTTTCCCATTTTTGGTAATTACAACCTGGGGCAAGCCAAATTAACATATAATAGATTCCCACAAGAACTTTTGAATCTTCTGTGATGTTTGGGTGGCTCCTATCTTAGCTTCAACACACATGGAGAAATAATCAATTCCAACGAATAGGTACTTCTTTAGTCCAAATCCATTCAGTAGCAGGCCCATGATGTCCATCCCCTACATAGCAAAGGGAATAGGAGTACTGATAGGTGTGAATAACTCTGCCGGTTAACGGACTATTGGAAAAAATTTCTGATAGTAGTCACACTTCTTTAGGAATTCAATGGCATCTTGTTGCATCCTTAGCCAATAGTACCCACGCCTCATGATTTTGTGAGCCAACGCCCTTCCCCCTAAGTGTTGGCCGCATATTCCTTAGTGGACTTCTTGAAGGGTAGATAAGGTCTCCGTAGGAGTGAGGCATCTCAAGTAAGGTGTAACAAATGACCTTTTCTACAAGGTATCATTTACTAATGTGATCCTCGCCGCACTAACTTGGAGCTTCCTTGTTTCGGTAGGATCCTCGGGAAGAATCCCTTCTGTAATATACCCCATGATCAGAGTCATCCAACATATTTCTTCTTCAATAGGTGCCACTAGATTGGTTTCTATACTTGGCACCTTAACCTCTTTGATGTACACACTTTGGCTTCTTTCTTCAAGGTTCCTTATAACCAACTAAGATAAAGTGTTAGCCTTTTTGTTTTGCTCCTGCGAAATGTGATACACTTGATATCTCTCAAAAGTGGCCTTGACAATGGCCAAATATTTTGACATTTTGGGATCTCTTTTTTGGAATTTCATGCACATAAGCGTAGAGGAAGTAATAAATTAAAACAATTTATTGAAACCCCAACCAGGATCCATGCAAAATAAGAAATACATATTTGATAAAAGAGTACCTGTTCAATCTGCAGATTCTAAACTTTGGTGGAGATAGTGATGAACCACATGCTCAATCCAACTGAACCAAACCTCTACAGGTATCCACACGAGCATACAACTCAACCAAGGAGATGAATGACTTCCCTTATGTTACCCTAGAGAAAAGGAAATCAAAGAACAAATTTTATCTCACTCTCTCTATTTGGTCTATTTCTTTCTTCTCTACTCTTCACCATACATAGCATAAGAAAGAACTGAAGGTTGTGTATATCTAGTATGATCTCTATCTCCTCAGGAGATAAGAGGAAGAGGAGTATTTATAGGTAACTAACTTCTTCTTCCACCACCCCTTTCAACCAATAGATAATCATATATATTATATATATATTTAGATTCAATGAACCTGTATAGAGGTAGCTACTAAATTCATCTTCCACCACCCCTTTCAACTAATATATATTTAGATTCAATGAACCTGGATAAAAGTGGCTAGATACAATGAACATGGATAGAGGTATCTATTAACATTTAATACTCTGCATTTGCTGTTACAATTGACTAATTCAATTACTTTGTATTAATTCTCAACTACAATTTTAAATAAGCCACTCACATTCACATATTTAAAATCTAATATCCGACTAATTCTCGCTTTAATTACAGTCTTACTGTGCGACCCTATAGGTTATTATTACGTTGACAATAATTTTATAATTATATTACAAAATTATAAATAGTAAGCAGCATCTTGTAATACATCAATGTACCCAAGTAATAATAATGTTGATGATTAACATAACCTTTTCTTGTGACCAATGTTTCAATGTAATCTAATTCTTTTTGCCCTTGATATCCAAGATTAAACTCAAGGCATGAAGTGTATCATCCTCTTTATAATTTAATCTTTGTTTTTTTTATCAATAAGTAAACTATAATTTAATCTTTGAATTTCGACTACTGTGAATACAAATTAAGATAAGAATTTAGATAATAATCCCCACATTAGACGTAATGGTTTTCATGGCTCTCCTATATAAAGAAGACCCTTGACTTATAACTCTTCCTCTCTAAACACTCTCAAACTCAAAATAATAACCTTAGAGCGTTTACTACAGAACTGGAAGCTTGCAAGGTAATTTTGAAAGCTTTAATTAAGTTATTTATTTAAACTACTTGATCATTTAATTTGAAGAGAAATCTATATGAAACATTGACTAATCAAAACGTATTCCTTTCCCTATAATTTTCCTCATAGAGATAAAGCAGATGGATAATCACTATTCTCTTGAAACACTCAAAGAAAACATTCTCCATATACTTGAACTTTGCTCTTCTTTATCTCTAAAAAAAAAACTATGCTATGATATTAGAAAGAAAAGCGTAATACCAAGTCTCTAGGAAGATAATGATTTCTTTTTCCTCTTGATGTTCACGTTCAACATAAACAACTGTTTAGAAAAGGCTAAAACAAACGTTGTTTTAACAAAACTTAACTGCAAGCCATCGAAAGATATTTATCCACCGATGAGTTTGACATCAGTCAAGTGAGTTTGGTGCTGAAAAATTAATCCACCAATGAGTTTGGCGCCGGTCAAGTGAGTTTGGTGCTGAAAAATTAATCCACCAATGAATTTGGTGCCAATTAAGTGAGTTTGGTACTGAAAAATTAATCCACCAATGAGTTTAGCGCCAGTCAAGGGAGTTTGGTGCTGAAAAATTTATCCACCGATGAGTTTCGCACTACTAAATAGTTTGGCGATGAGCCAATTTCCATACCTTCAGTTTCACCACGCCTACTCCTAAGCCACCTTATGCACCCCCACCTACACCAATTCCACCCTCAGTACCATCATCTGTGGAACCAGTTCTGGCTACAAATGCTTTAAGTATAGAGTAGAGGCTCTGAAATCATCTAAGATGTTATGAAGCTAACTTACAGGATAGGGAGGACACAACTTTTTTCCATGCCAAGGAGGCATGTGATTGTAGACGGATGTTACAATGCTAGCGGTTGGCCAAAGGCCGTGCCGAAGCTCAATATGGAATGGCAATGCAAGCTATTAATTAGCAAATGTCAAAAGCAAGTCAACTTGAACCAGTCTCTGAGGTATCAATGGCCTTGATGGCCTTTTCAGATAATCAATTAAGATTAGCCCGTGCCTTTGAGGATGTTACGGTAAGTTCGGTCTATTCAGGACTTAGTGAGGAGTATCTAATCTAAGGATCAAAAGGTAATTCTCGGATGATTGTATGGAAGGTTCTAGATATATGTGTAAACAGTATCCACTGTAATGACTTTTGGGAATAAGGGGTTATGTTTTGGTTAATACAAATTAGTAGATGGAAGAGTACTTTTGTTACATCATCTATCTTGTGGTTGGATTAGGCTTGTAAGCCAGCCTGGGAAAGGCGACTTAGCATGTCTCCAATTTTGGTATCCTGAATTAAATACGATGAATGTAAATGTATATAATTTTAACTTATTGTCTTACGTGATACGTTATATTCTTACATAGTAATTGATTGATGAAAATAGAAGAAATCTCAATTAAAGAATTTAACAATAATATGTGTTGATTAAACATAAAATGAATAGGCGAAACCGTAGTGGTCATGGAAGGCCCTTCCAACAAGAAAACCAAACTGGAGCTGACACTACTAACCCTATGCAAGACCTTGTAAATTTACTGAAAGAAGCACTTGGGAATACCCAACCAAATAACTCAACACATAGGGTTACTTTTAAAGATTTCAAGGATTTAAAACCACCTATATTTACTGGGAAAGAAGGTCCAATAGCAGCCCGTGAACGGGTTAGAGAAGTTGACAAAGCCTTTAGGATTTGTGAAGTTACAAATCTTTAGAAAACTACTTTTGCCTCTTAGCTATTAACAAGAGAAACAAACTTTTGGTGGGAGAATGCTGTATGGTTAGAATTGACTCAACAAGCTGTTTACAACGTACAACAATGGGGAAGTTTCTTGGGAGAGGTTCACCGAAATGTTCCTTGCAAAGTATCTCCCTTTAAGCATATCTGATGAAATGGAAATTAACTTCCTTAATTTTAAATAAGGAAGTATGACGGTAGCCGAATATGAAGCAAAATTCATTGAACTCTCTCATTTTGCGTCACACCAACTAGACACCAAGCAGAGAAAGGAGAAATGTTTCAAGCAAGGATTGAAACCCTCGCAAAATAAAGTGGCAATCTTGGCACTGGATTATTTTTTATGCCATCATTGAGAAAGCTAAAATAGCAAAACAAAGGACTGAAACCATTGCAAAATATAATCATGATTGTGGAAGGAAGGATGACACCATCTGGAAGAGGAATAGGCCTCAAGAAAGTTCACAGATTAAACAAGAACCTGGAATGGGAAGTTTTACTAGTCTTAATCTTAATAAAAACAAACGTCATTGGAATGGAGACCCATCAGGGAATAGTGGACTAAGGAAAGTGAGTGTTTGCCCCAAGTGTGATAGGAACCATGGGAAAGAACCTTGTTTGAAAGGACTGAGAGTATGTTATCGATGCAGACAGTAGGGGCATACACACTGGGATTGCCCCAACCCTTCTATAATAAGCCAAAATAGACCTCAAAATCAGAATCTGGGAAGAGTTACCTTTACCACATGCTACACCTGTGGCATGACAGACAATATTTCCCCGAATTGCCCCCAGAAAACCAAGAAGCTCATTGAAGGAGAAAAGAGGCCACCAACGGGATCTAATGCGATTCCTGCGCGCCCCATGGCACGCATTTACAACATGACTGTTAATGATGCATTGCAATCCACTAATGTGGTGACAGGTATGCTTATAATTAATTCTATACTAGCATGCGTATTATTTGATTCAGGAGCGACTAAGTCTTTTGTCTTTATGCGCTTAGTTCAAAAATTAAAGTAAGAACCGCAAGAGATGCTCCATCTTATAGTGGTTATAGTTGCCAATCAGGAGACGTATCACATTACGAAGGTTTTAAATCAATGTATTGTTCAAGTAGGAAAACATGAGTACCTAGCAAACTTGATACCTTTTACATTGGGAGAGTTTGATGTCATCTTGGGTATGGATTGGTTAGGAAAATATAAGTCTAAGGTTGATTGTTTTAGTAAGCGTGCATTACTCAATACACCGCAAAACAATAAGATAACTTTCTATATGAGAACCCGAAAAATTTTAAATGCATTCTATAATAAGAAATAATTTATTTTGTGTTATTATATATTTTTTTTTTTACATGGAGGTTAGTCTTTTTAAATATGAATGATAAATTCATATCTACAATGAAAATTTTTGTGATGATATGATATCCACGATTATGAGGCTAAGTTCCTTAAAAAGGGGATTAGCAAATCCCATATAAGATTATATTGAACAGCATGGAGGAAGAGGAGAGGGTTATGTAGGATTTGTGATTACGTGTTTGATTAGAAATTGTTTAGGTGGCTAAGTTTTCATGCATGTAGGACAGCAGCTGTATGTTGTCAAGAAGTCTTGATGAACAACTGTTTTACCGTCCAAATTAACCAATCATTTTATCCTAAAGCTCAACCTTAGCTTACTACTTTTGAACTCTATAAATACCTCATTCGAGATGAGATTTTAACTCTTTTACCAAAATTTCTCTTTTAAAGAGTTTCGCTTAAACATATCATCTCCATAAATTTCCAAGTTCTTCTTTCGGAAAAATTATTCTTAGACCAGCTTTGATCTCACCATTAAGAACGAAGAGGTAAGAACCTGGAACTCTACTCAGTTTCTTTCATGCATAAAATCAAAGATTTATGCTAAGTTTATATTCTTCTGCATTCTCATGAGACCTCCTAGGCTGAGTTTGTTCATGAAAAGCCTTCCATGGTAGCAAAAACAAGCTCTAATATTTAGTCTCTGATGAGATATTCTTAGTCTTTGACGAGATAATTTTTAGTCTCTGATGAGATATTCTTAGTGTCTGACGAGATAATTTTTAGTCTCTGACGAGATAATTCTTAGTCTCTGACGAGATAATTTTAGTCTCTGACGAGATAATTTTAGTCTCTGATGAGATAATTTTAGTCTCTGACGAGATAATTCTTAGTCTCTGATGAGATATTGTTAGTCTCTGATGAGATGTTGTTACTCTCTGACGATGATGTCACCCTTAGTCCCCGATGAGTTAAGATGACGTCATCAGTCTCTGATGAGTTATTTAGTCTCTGATGACGTCAGCCTTAGTCTCCGACAGGCTAAGTTTAGTCCTCGATGACGTCATCCGTACTCTCTGACAGGCAAAATTTCTTAGTCTCCAATGGAGGAATTTCTTAGTCTCTGATGAAGGAATTCTTGGTTTCCGATGGAGGAATTTCCTAGTCTCTGATGAAGGAATTCTTAGTCTCCGATGGAGGAATTTCCTAGTCTCTGATAGGCAAAATATGTTAGTCTCTGATGGCTAAGGATATCAGTCCCTGACGGGTTTGATAATGAGAAAATTATTTCCCGATGCATAGTCTGTTATCAAGACTATAAAACATTATTTTCTTAAAATTATTTTATGATGTTATTCTTTAAAACAGTAAAGTCTAAGGACATCACATACATATTTTCTTTCATAAATTCTTATTAAGGTATTAAAATATTACTTGCATAATTTACAGTATCTCTCTCTCACAAGTAATTTGATTTGAATTTTGTGCAAAGGACTGAGGCAAGTATATTCTCAATCTTATGTTTATTGCAAGTTGACGCAAGTATATTCTTACTCTTATGCTTATTTTAGTTAAGCGCGTGATCAATTGATTTGATATGTGTACAAAATTATGACATTTAAATTTAAATTTTCTTGTGAAACTGAATGCTATGCTTTAATTTCCGCTAGCATGATATGAATAAAAGTTCATGGATATAATGAAGCTTTGCTCTTTCAGCTATTTTTTTCAATATTATATCTGTGCAATAAATGAGAATGCTATGTTCGTTAAATGGTGATACCACATGGATGGTTAGAGGAAAGGAAAGGTGCTGATTTGTTCTTCACCTGATCTAGAGGAATTTTATGTGACTACGTACGTTCACACAAGGAGGGATCATACGGGCACAGTTAGGCCAGCTGTATACCGTATGGTTAGCAGATCCAGCGGTTTTAGCCCCCGATGGATATTATTTTTACTTCAAGGAAGTTATGCTTTGTTTTAAGAAGGATTACACAATTGTTTATCATCAGTAATCCTAAAGATTCCTTAAAGATTTCTGAGGCATTAGTATTGATTCACCAAGCCTCTTAGCAGAGTTGAATTTCTTGAAACATTTCAGATTTGCTTTCCCAAATTGTTTATATACTTGTTGGGCGTAAACCGCTAATTCTTGTAGAATTTTAATGTTTTGCAGGGCAGAATATTAAGGTTGAGCCCTCTGACAAGGGAAAGGCAAAGATGATCGGTTACTGAGTTTAGCTAACCCTTTGTAGTGCCGACAAGGAAGGAAGGAAGGAAGATGATCTGAAAAGTGATGTTTTGTATTATAATATAGAGACAGAATAGCTTCCGCTGAAAATGTAATATTTTGGGTTGTAATAACTCTTTAATATCGTTTCTTTCAGTAATTATTATATGAATGGATATGTGGTTATCTTTTCTTTTTTTTGACGAAGCCCTGATCCAGTGAGGGATTTTGGGGTCGTCACATTCTATGGAACCAAACCAACATATTCTAGCCATATTCTTTCTAATATTCAAGCTAAGAAACTAATCAAGAAAGGATGTGAAATTTTCCTAACCTACGTCCAAGACATTACTAAAGAAAAACCTTTAGTAGATGGCATTCCAGTGATTCAAGAATATAAGGATGTGTTTCCCCAAGAGTTACCAGGCATACCTCCTGACCAAATAATATAATTTGACATTGAGATAACTCCTGATACAACACCAATATCAAAGGCACCATACAGTATGGCCCCTGTAGAATTAAAGGACTTGATGAAACAATTGCAAGGTTTGTTAGATAAAGGTTTCATTCATCCTAGTGTTTCACCTTAGGGAGCCCTTGGTTTCTTTGTAAAGAAGAAAGATGGATCAATGTAAAGCCCCAGACTTTTGTACCTTTATTATAATATTAAAGTGTTTATTAAATAAACTTTAGTCAAAGTTTATTTTCATTTATGATAAAATATTCCTTAATAAACACTGAAGGAAGCAAATTTTAGTTCAAGATTTTATCTTGAACAGTAATAGTTTACATATTAGTATGAATTCCTACTCCCGTGAATACAAAGAAAAGAACTTAGATAATAATTCTACCTAATGAGTAAGCATTGCAGTTGATGAGTCATTAGTATTACAAGTACTACCTTATGACACCTGTGAGAGGTATGCATTACGTGTGACTGTAATGATTGAGTAATTGTTTATCATATTTTAGAGGTTTAATCAATTTCACGTCTGATGCTAATCTAAAGTGAGAAATACCCCACGTCAGACGTAATGGTTTTCCTGGCTCTCCTATATAAAGAAGACCCTTAACTTATAACTCTTTCTCTCTAAACACTCTCAAAGTCAAAATAATAACCTTACCACGTTTACTACAAAACCGGAAGCTTGCAAGGTAATTTTGAAAGTTTTAATTAAGTTATTTATTTAAACTACTTGATCATTTAATTTGAAGAGGAATCTGTATGAAACCTTGACTACTCAAAATGTATTCCTTTCCCTATAATTTTTCTTATAGAGATAAACCAGATGGATAATCTCTATTCTCTTGAAATACTCAAAGAAAACATTCTCCATATACTTGAACTTTGCTCTTCTTTATCTCTAAAAAAAAAACTATGCTATGATATTAGAAAGAAAAGCGTAATACCAGTCTCTAGGAAGATAATGATTTCTTTTTCCTCTTGTTGTCTACGTTCAACATAAACAACTGTTTAGAAAAGGCTAAAACCAACATATTTTTAACAAAGACTTAACTGCAAGCCATCGGAAGATATTTATCCACTGATGAGTTTGGCGCTAAAAAATTTATCCACCGATGAGTTTGGTACTGGCTAAATAGTTTGGCGATGAGTTTGGCGACATCCAAGTGACTTTGGCGATAGTCAATTGGATTACTGACGAGTTTGCCCCTATCGGGTAATTTATCCCCCTGATGCGTAATTTATCCCCTGACGGGTAATTTATCCCTTGACGGGTAATGTGGCATCCCCGAAAATTTCCCCGAGCCGGGCTTTGGGCACTGTTAGCAATGTGGGTGACAGTACCCGAGATCCCCGGGCTGCACCAGAAAACTACAACACAACATCACAACAGCAAAACAAATAACACAGCCAAGCATTAACAACATACCTATTAGAAATACATTCTCAAATATATCATTATAAAATCTTAAGGTCCACATCATCTTACAAAACCTCAAAGCTTGAAAATAAACAAGCTGCAATGGAAACAAAACTTCAGATGGCTCATAATGCCTTACAGCTTAAACATTATTATGTCATTCTCTTTTTCCCTTTATTAGGTGACTCAACCTTCAAGACATAACCTGTAAAACATTCCATAACATTCCACATGAGTGTTTACGCTCATCAAGTATATATTCATAAGCAAGAGAAACAGATAATTCAAAAACTTTTATACTCTTCGAGGTTGGGCGAAGCAATGCCAACACCTCATGATACTCAATAAACATATATCATCTAGGGTGCCCGAGGGATATCAAGGGTTAACAATCTTTCAATAAATCTTGATTCTCCCTCTCTTCATCAGATAATGCATCACCTGACCAGACTGATCATTATCTGACTTCCTTTAATAATCAAATTTCATCCCAACTGGTCAACCTGGTCGTTTGATCCATCGTTTGACATACGTAGTCACTTGCAGAAAACATTTCATCTGCGAAAGGTCTGATTACTGACGCCTTGCCTCGGTCTATCATTCCCTATCATCATTGGCCAGAATACCAGGCGAAAGCATTCAACAGCCCTTTAACTTCCCATATGGAATATATCTTCTTGTATGATCAACAATTAAAAGCAGCGTTTACCAAACACATTGGCGTGCTTAACAGATAAAAGTCGACTTCCGATGATTTTTCTATATACCCATATGGAAGTTGCTCAGGTGTGCATACAAGTTCACGATTGCAACACCCTTGCATCATCATCATCATCATCTTTTGGTGTGCTAGCGACTTTAAATAGTTAGCAATCACCCAATAACATATAACTCAATCAATAACATCTTTTCACGTACATCGGATCAATGATCGTACGTTACTTAATCATGAATAAGATCATCATCATGCGTAAGCTTTAACATCATTCTTTTACGTAAATCAAAATAGTTATTCTACGTAATCAGTAAGAAAGAAAGTGGAATGAGTATATACTTGCATTGGTCCTTAGCTAAAATCATTATACTGGTTGCAGAAGGGTTCTGTAAAACATCATCGTTGGTATAACATGAGAAATTCATACTTAAAAGATGACCACTCAGATTACAAAATGGTGATCAGGGCATGAGGTTGCCCGACAAGGAAAAATTCACTCGTCAGAGACTAGCAAATATCTCATCAGAGACTGCTGAAGTCATCTTAACCCATCGGAGACTAAGGCTGACATCATCGGAGACTATTTAACCCATAAGAGACTGATGACGTCATCTTAACTTATCAGAGACTAAGGATGACGTCATCATTAAAGCCTAATTAACTCATAAGAGACTGATGACGTCATCATCAGAGACTAAGATTACCTCGTCAGATACTAGCATTAACTCATTAGGGACTGATGATGTCATCTTAACTCATCGGAGACTAAGGATGACGTCATCATCAGAGACTAACATTTACTCATCGGAGACTAACATTAACTCATCAGAGACTAATGTTAACTTGTCAGAGACTAATGTTAACTCGTCAGAGACTAACTCCATCAGAGACTAATATATACTCATCGGAGACTAACATTAACTCATTAGAGACTAATGTTATCTCGCCAGAGACTAACTTTAGAGCTTGTCTCCGATTTGATGAAAGGCCTTACATGAACTAACTCAACCTAGGATACCTCATGAACATGAATATGCAACATAACGAAGCCTTTCTTTCAAAGTTTTATCCTTCCTTGAAAACCTAGTATGCACGGCTAATACTCTCGGATACCATGCAAAAAGGAACAACAGAGGAGAACTTAAATTTTTTACCTTTTGGTTTGACGAAAGAAATCACAGCCGGTTTGAAAGTAATCACCTAGAAAAGAGAACTTGAAATTATATGGAGGTGGTAGGCTTAAAGAAGAACTTTGGAAGAGAAAATCTTTAGAAAGAGACTGAAATGTTCCTCCAAATGAGGTATTTATAGCAGCCTGAAATTTAGCTTTGAGATAAAGTGATTGGCTAATCTGGACAGTAAAACGGCTGCTCATCATGATTCTTAGCAGCTAAGCATGTAATAAGCCTGTTGTCCTTCATGCACATAAGTCAACCTCTCAAGCAGCTTACTAATCTGATTAACGTATCCAGACAATGATGTCATCATACTTGAATTCTTAAGTCCTTCAGGGGAGTTAACCACTAAACACAAATCTTCTTCAAGTATTTACGAACGATACCACACAAATAAACATCATTTGCTTATTCTCGCAACCAACATCCAAAGAAATATAATCCCTTTAATGGGTCCAAAAATATTTTGACATTTTAAAATATCATATGTTAACTACACACGTTAATATATAAAAAAATGAATGAATAAATTATTTATAGATAAACAAATTTTCTAGGTCGTCAAAGGTAATTTATCCCCTGACGGGTAATTTATCCCGTCAGGGTAATTTATCCCCTAACGGGTAATTTATCCACTGATTGGTTAATTATCCACTGACGGGAAGTTTATCCACTTATGGCCGACAACTATCCCCTGACAACCGAGAGCTATCCCCTGACAACCGAGAGTTATCCCCTGATGGCCGAGAGCTATCTTCTGATGACCAAGAGCTATCCCCTGATGGCTGAGAGTTATCCCTTGACAGCTAAAACCCTTAATGCCCTACTTCATAATAACTAGAACAACCATTTCACGATTATGCAGATGCATTCGAGAAGTAATAGATATAAACTCAACTCAATTTGATAAACATTTCATAAAGAACTTTGTTACTTAGATATAACTATAATTCTAACTTTAAGTCATTTATGGATCAAAAACAGATCTCGCAAGAACACTTAAATCAAACATAAGTCATCACCCTAATCAAGGCAAGTAATGTGTTTATTATTCTTCTAACTTGTACTTCAGATGTTCTATTATACATGACTTGTCAACATATAGCAGAGCTGTTTATACAAGCAAACATGTAATATGATGCTTATTCCAATTAAATGCTTGATCCATTGTTTTGATCTGCGTTGAGATATGTTATGCAAATACTCAAATTTTTTTCCTACGTATACATAATCGTTTCGTATACGTACTGATAGAGAATAAAAGTTATTTGCCCAACTTGAGCTATGATCATATTGTTAAATGTTTGACTACTTGTATCTAGTTCACAAACATCTTATTTTTTCCATGTCAACACTTGACATATTGAATTATTTGATTTAACTTAACTCATCTAATGCTTTCTACAAGGTTATCTATGTGTTTACCTAGTGACCCTCGCTGAGATGTCAAGATTCATCCACTGTATAAAGTTAGAAGGGAATGAACCCAGATTTGAGAATGGGTTACTCTATTCTGCCAGGCCTAGAGATTGTAGATGTAATTATATCTACTAAGTGTCATACGTATATACACAACAGTCCATATCGAGATAGCCCTGGCCTGCTATTGTCAAATGGTAAGAATATTCTCAGTAAGCCCTAGTGTTGAACGGAGTTAAGGCTATCGAGTAAGTCAAAGTTCTAAAAGACATCAAGTGCTTATGTGGATTGTATTCTTCATTCAAAAGCATTGTATTGCCAATTTTACCTCTATCTGAGATTTTGGATTCTTCCCATTTGCAACGAGAATCCACCAGTATGAACTCTTAATGTTGTTCATATAGTTTGCCTTGGAAATTGTATTATAGATCTAGCTGCAAAATTCTTTTTCCTTATAATTGTCTTATATCATATTACTTGCTGAGCTTCTATTGCTCATAGTTGCTTGAATTCTCTTTCAGTTAAACACGAAAAAGGAGAAAGTTCGAAGGGTAAGGGAATGATGTATCAGTAGGGCTCATTAATACAATTTCGGTGTTGGTTTTGTATTAGAGAGTTATGTTTTCCACTACCAAAATCTTCTGAAACAATAATTGTAATAATTACTGAATGTACTTTGTTTTTATTAATGTTATGAAGGAAAGGTTATTTGTTGTTAGTCCATTAGTACCATTGACGACCCGATGTTCCGCTGAAAGCCGAAGTCACAACAGTTGATAATAAACTCTGGCCTACGATTTGTTATCTGGGGTGGTCACATCTGCTACCAGAGACTAATGTTGAAGCTATCAGAAACGAAGGCAAAGACTCTCTATTGCATTGAAGTAGCCTTGAGAAGATTTGACATCCGCCAAAGTTATTGGGCTAATGTGAAACTCAACGTTACTCAGCGTCAAAGTCATTTGCCTATCGCCAAAGTTGTTGGGCAAATCAATAACAGTGCCAAACTCAAAATGACTATCGCCAAAGTCGTCGGGCAAAACAACAACATTGCCAAACTCAAAATAACTATCGCCAAAGTCGTCGAGCAAATTAACAACATCGCCAAAGTCATAGGAAAATTTGTTATCGCTGAAGTCAAGTGAAGCCCCAAAATTACTCATCACCAAAGTCGTCGAGTAAATTACTCTAGTGTCAAAGTGCTCGAGCATCAGTGGATAAATTGTGAAGCTCCAAAGTGCTCAGGCATCAAGGGATAAGATTCTCAGCATCAGGGATAAGTTTCTCGGCGTTAGGAGATAAGTTTCTCGGCATCAGTGGATAGGTTTTTCGTCATCAGGGGATGGATTTCTCGGCACCAGAGACTATCCATTAGGGGATAAAATGATCAGAGACTAAGGATGACATATGGGATGACACATGGTTGAGTTCACAAATCCACTAACTCAAGTTTAAAGGCAGTGGAATTAAAATAAAGATGGTGGTCCAATAGGGAGAGATTGACTACCAAAGAAGATTCAAGGAGATAAATTATATATTGTAGGTGTGAACACAGATAAAGTAAAATATGGAGATAAGTCATACTTATACACTAGCATACGCATATGTTAGAGATAAATGATGATGATGATGATTATGTAATAAATTGTGCAACTGTAAATACTTGAGGTATTTTATAAACCTTAAGATCTGCACAAGTTTTGCATTCATTGATAATAAACTTATTCATCAGTGGATGGTCAATCTCTTCACAAGACAAGTCAGAAAACAAAAACATCCAAAGGACTTGACAAAGTGGAGAAGAATGTCTGATGTTACTTATTAACAGTCAAAGTATTCCACACATCAGATATTCTAAACAAAGTTACGTTGATTAAAGTACTATCAAGGGGAACCCATCAGGGGAACTCGTCAGGGGAACCCGTCAGGGGGAACTCATCAGGGGAACCCATCAGGGTGAACCCGTTAGGGGGAACTCATCAAGGGAACCAAACAGGGGAAACCATCAGGGTATGACGAAGGCAGACCAACCCATCAGGGTAACCTGTCAGGGGAAATGGCCAACATGGCATCAATGGAAGCATCAGCGTGTACCGTCAGTCATAACCATCAGGATCAAGAAGCACTGAGAATAACTCAAGTGAAGGTTGAAGCCCTGATCCAGTCAATAAGTAGGCTAATATGATATCATCAACATACGAAACAAGTATAACAAATTTGCTCCAACTGATCTTTAAGTATACGCATTGATCTACAACATTTTTCTGAAAATCAAATTTACCCATCACCTCATGAAACTTAAGGTACCATTGTCAAGAACCCATATATAGATTTTTTCAACTTACATACCATACGTTCCTTGCTTTTAACCATAAACCCTTCTGGTTGTGACATATAGACATTTTCATGCAAGTTACCATTAAGGAATGCAGTTTTAACATCCATTTGATGTAACTCTAAGTCATAATGAGCTACTAAAGCCATAACTATCCTAAATGAATATTTCCTTGATACTATAGAAAAAGTTTCGTTATAGTCCACACCTTTCTTCTGAGTGAAACCTTTTGCAACCAATCGAGTTTTGTATCTTTCAGCGTTTCCTTTTGGATCTAATTTTGTTTTATAGACCCACTTGCAACCAACAGGTTTTACACCTTGTGACAATTCTGCAGGTTCTCAAATATTATTTTGCTCCATTGATTTCTACTCATCATTCATAGTTTCAAGCCATTGAGTTGAATAAGCAGTAGTAATGGCTTCATTATAAGAAATGGCCGGGATCATCAACTTTACTTGAGTCATACCCAATTTCATTAAGATAGGTTACAAAATCATCATAAACAATAGGCTTTCTCAGTCTTTCAGACCTTCGTAATGGCTACACAATTTCAGAATTATCATTAGTGACATGGGGTTCATTGTCATGTGGTGGTTCAGGAATTGCATGATTATCAACCATTTCATTAAGTGGTTGCTATGCATCATCCTCTTGGATTACAGTATTAGGAATATAAGTACTGTATTCTTCAAGGTTAATTTTCCTTGGTTCACCACTCCCACTGAAATTATCATTCTCTAAATATTTTGCATGCCTAGTCTCAACAATTCTAGTAGTATGTGAGGGATAGTAAATTCGAAAACCTTTAGATCTCTCTGGATATCCAATAAAATAACAACTAATGGTTTTAGGGTCAAGTTTACTCATTTGAGGATTGAAAATCTTAGCTTTTGCAAGACAACCCCACACATGAAAATATTTTAAACTAGGTTTCCTACTTGTCCAAATTTCATAAGGTATTTTAGGGATAGACTTACTAGGAACCCGATTTAAAATATGAACAGCTGTTTTCAATGCCTCAATCCATAAACATTATGGTAAACTAGAGTTACACAACATACTATGTACCATATCCATAAGGGTACGGTTTCTTTTCTCAACTACACCATTCTATTATAGTGTATTAGGCATCGAGTATTGAGTAACAATACCATTTTTTTCACAAAATAAGGCAAAAGGACCTTTTATTTGTCCCAAATTTGAGTGCTTACCATAATACTCTCTACATCTATCTGATCTCACTATTTTAATTTTTCGCTCAAGTTGATTTTCAACCTCAAGTGATTCAGATTTTTTTTTAATCAAGTATAGATAAGTGTAGCGAGAATGATCATTGATCAAAGTAATGAAAGATTTATGTCCACCAATTCCAGGAGAATAAGGTCCACTTATATCAGTGTGAGAACTATTTCAAGAAGTATTTGACTCCTAGTGGCTCCTTTCTTATTTCCTTTCACAAATTTTCCTTTTATACATTCAATACAGTGGTTTAAGCCAGAAAAATCAAGTGTATAAGTTATTCCCTCATTTATAAGACATTTCATTTTATCTTTTGAAATATGGCCTAATCGTTGATGCCATAATCTGGAAGAATTTTCATTATCTTGTTTTCTCTTGGTTCCACTGATTGGATTATTCTCATTCACATTCATCGTAATCAAAGATTCAACAAAGACATTATCCAAAATTAACTTATAGAGTTTCCCCTCTAAAATACCAAAACCAACAACTTGAGAGTAACAATAAATAATAATTCTCTTATTTCCAAACATAAATGTAAAACCATCATCGTCAAGTTTTGATACAGAAACCAAATTACGGTTATAATTGGAACATAAAGAACATCATATAAATACAAGGCGAAACCACTCTCCAAAAGTAATGGAAGAGTTCCTATAGCTTCAACTTGTACAATCTCTCCATTGTCATTTCTAATGGTTCTTTCCCCCTTTCGGAGTTTCTTCTTTAAAAGAAATCCCTGTAATGAATTAGTAACGTGAACCATGAAACCAATGTCAACACATCATGTATTAGATGGAACATCAATATGAAAAGATTCATAAATAACATAACAGGAGGACATACGTACCTTTCTTATCAAGCCATTCCCTAAATTTTGCACAGTCCTTCTAAAAATGCCCATAATTCTTATAGAAGCGACATTTAGGACCAACATTAGTGTTATTACCTAAAGATCCAGCCTTGTTTATACTCTTTTCCTTATTATTGGAACCTTTTCCATTCTTATGGAACTTCTTCTTACGGAATCTAGTGGTAGTCAAGTGAGCAACATCAGGTTTTTCAATTTTAAACCTTTCTTCTTCTTGGACACACATGACAATGAGTCGCTCATCTTCCATTTCTCTTTCTGCATATTATAATTGATCTTAAAAGGACCAAACTACGTAGGAAGAGATGTCATGATGAAGTGAACGAGAAAATCCTCAGTAATCTCCATGTCCATGCCCTTTAACTTAGAGGTCATGTCGCTCATCATCATAATATGCTCACGAACACCACTAACTCCATCATATTTGCTTGTGAGCATCTTCAAAATAAGAGTACTCGCATGAGCTTTTGAAGAACCCTTAAATTGTTCCTCGACAGAAGTTAAGAATTCTTTTGCATTTTCAGAGTCAGGAATGGCTCCTCGAATAGCAACCGAAATAGAGTTCTTCATAATCATAAGGGACATGCAATTAGATCGCTCCCACCTTTCGTAATCAACCTTCTACTCTGCAGTGCTAATGGTTGTGGTTGGAGTGGGAGGAATCTTAACATGTAATGCATAATCCAAATCCATAACGCCGAGAACAATGTTTACTTGCTCTTTCCATGCAGAGAAATTATTTCCGTTTAAAGGTTCAATACTAGAAAGATAATTATTGATAGTAGCATGATTCAATGCTGAAATATGATTAAAATTATAAGAATGCTCATGTAAAACTAAAAAAAATAATAATAATAATCCACGGTACAACAACAATTAAAAAATAATCAACCATAAGACAAAAGTTAGTTACATAAATCTATTTAAAACACCCAGAAAAATAGATTTAATGAGAAATCGGTGTACATTATTAATCTTTCATTGGTCCAATTAATAACATACTAATGATAACTCCTTAACATAATGCAAACATATTTATTCACGCATCACCTTTGGGCAGAAACGAAATAAATATGCAAATAATGTAAAAATTCTATTTAATAAATACAAATCTAAGTTTACGCTGTGTCAAATTAAAATTGTCTTTTATTAAATATATGTCATGTGACTTTGTCTTATTTTAATTATCTCAATTAATAACCTTTTGTTGGGCCATTTTTTAATCGTAATAATTAAAAAAATCACGAATTACACAATTGAATAAACTCAATGATATATCAGAAATTAATGATATATTAATTGGTATTAAATATATTATTAAAAAATTGTATAATTAAAATTAATCCTATTTATTAAAATATATGTACTCATGTACTAGTAATTAAATATTATATTAACGTGACATGCAAAATAGCACATGAACAAAAACATATGCTGGATTGAAACACGTAAACACGTTACTGTATATGTTGTTACGTTACCTGAAATACATATACTGCATAAAAAATTATCAGTGAAGTAATATATATATTTTCTTTTTGGCGATGGCCATATGTTACCACTCACATGACAGAGAAAGCAAGCAGTATGAAAATTCACAACAAAACAGAACAACGGGATTGAAGATTGGGGAATGGGTGGTTTTCTTAGTTTTCTTCCTTGAAGAACAAAAACCCATAAACTATATTTCCATCATCTCTACAATTATATATCCAGTTCGCCATTCTAACTAGAATCAGAATATCTTTTGAAAAAGAGTTTTGAATTAATTACTTTTACTGAATTTTAATATATTCTACTTTATGAACAAATATAATTGGCTCTGATACCACATGTTAGGCCATTAATAATTATGGATCACATATATATTCTTGAAAGGAGTGTAAAGTAATTGTGAGAATTTAAAGAACTCTAGAATTTAATTTCGTACTCCAATGGCTTCAAACCGTTACAATTCGTTTGATACACTTTTGAGCAAGCAAGTTGAGACCTTCTGCACAGTATAAGTTTCATATGCATAATTACAAACTAATAAAGTGTTTTGTTTAATGACCCTACTTGGCACAACTTATTTAATAAGTGTTTATTTAAAATAAATACTTATTTTTAGGTTCAACTTATTTTAATATGCCGGAAGGTGTGTTTGGAATAATATTTATATAATAAGTGGTTGTGTTTGGAAAAAAGTACTTATTATAGATATAAATTTTGAATTAGTTGTTAGATAAAATAAATGCTTAAAAAGATGTATCTCCACCCGAGTTTATTTTATCATGCTTAAAAATCTTGTACACCACTTATTGCTTATTTTGTAATAAACACTTCTAAACACGGAATTCAAGTGCTTCTACTATAAAAGTTATAAGCTGCAAAAATAAGTTTTTCCAAGCAGAAATGTACTACTCAATTAGTCTTAATGTGGGTATTAATCTCGTCTAAAATTTTCTACAGAAAGATACTTTAAGGAAATGGGCATAAGTTTAGAAAAATGCAAATTAGGCACTGTTTTGATGCACTGGAAACTAGAATTTTAATCAGAGGTTCCAACTCTACCAACGAAAGTGACCAGATCAATTGAGAAAATTCATCAAACAAGAGCTATTTGTTCTTACTGCACAACGTCCTTACTTCATTAATTACTTCGACTATTTTTCATCTTTTTTTTGGAAAAGGAGAAATATATAGATTAGATCCCATTCCTGGTCCTTATGGATAAGGTATGAGCTTTAGAGACGAGAACGAGGAACATGGGAGATGGTACAAGAGCAAAACATGTCCAATTAAGTAGTACTAAATATTCCTAGCAATATCAGCAAAGGGACCATGATCGGCAGTTGATAGATTTTAAATTCTCTCTCTGTACATTTTTATTTGTCGTCATAAGAATTTACACATTAACTAAAAAATAAGACTCTTAGTGTTCTATAATAAGCGATATTGTTGCTATTTTACACATACTAAGAAAATTAAAATTTAGGCAAAATTTTGATAAGTTCATATTTTTACCCTTTACTAACATCATACGAAGAGAGAGAATCGCGTAAAAGTAGAGAGTGTGACAAATAAAGAGAATGACAAAAAAAAAATTGTTTCAGTTATACTCAAATGTATGTTAGGAAGTATAGGTGATAAGTAAAATGCCACTTATAATAAAATAAAAAATTAAACTCTAAAATGTCACTTATTATGAAAATGAGGGAGTATTAATAGTTGTTACTCGTGCCAAGTCAGCACATTTTCTGTCTATAAAAGATACCTCCAAGATGGATCAGCTAATAAAACTCTATGTGAAAAAATTGTAAGTAGACATGGAGTTCATGTATCAATTGTATCGGATAGAGATCCCCATTTTACTTCACTATTTTGGAATAAATTTCAAGAATATCTTGGTACTCGTTTGGATATGAGTACTGTGTATCACCCACAGATAGATAGACAATCAGAAAGGACAATACAAATCTTGGAAGACTTGTTAAGAACATATACATTGGATTTCAAGGGAAGTTGAGATGAACATTTACCATTAATAAAGTTTTCTTACAATAATAGTTACCATGTCAGTATTGGTATGACCCCTTTTGAACCACTCTATGGTAGGACGTGTAGAACCCCATTACATTGGAAAGAGTTTCGGGAGAGGAAGTTAGAAGGATCTAAAATGATTGAACAAAAAAAAAAGGTTGTTGCTATCATCCGACAAAGGATGAAAGTTGCTCAAGATCGACAAAAGAGTTATGCATACCAACATTGCAAGGACCAACTAATGAATATTGGAGATTTTGTGTTTGTTAAAGTGCCCCCTTGGAAAGGAGTTACAAGATTTGGAAAAAGGAAAAAACTTGAGCCACGTTACATTGGACCCTTCAAGATATTAAGGAAAATAGAACCTATAGCATATGAGTTAGCATTACCCCCAATTTTAGGATACCTCCACAATGTGTTCCATGTGTCGGTCCTACGGCCTTACAAACCTAATTTCAAAAAAGTCATAGATTATCAACCTATTGCGATCAATGAAGTTCTGACTTATAAAGAGGAACCAATCCAGATAGTGGATCAACAAGTTAAGAGACTAAGAAATAAAGAAGTGCCCTCCGTATATAAAAGTTATTTAGTGGAACCATAAAGTCGAAGAAGCTATGTGGGAATTAGAAAAAGACATGATTAAAAAGTATCCTCACTTATTTTATAAGTAAATTTCGAGGACAAAATTTTTATAAGGTAGGGAGGATGTGAAACCCCAAACTTTTTGTAAACTATTATTATAATATTAAAGAGTTTATTAAATTTTAGTCAAGTTTATTTGCGATAGTGATCAAATGTTTTGTTATGAATATGGAAAGAAATAAATTTCAATCCAAGATATTATCGTAAACAGTAATAGTTTTTGTGGTAATATTAATATGGATTACTGCTACTATGATTACAAAGAAATGGACTTAAATAATAATTTTACCTAATGAGTAAGCTTTTCAGTTGCTAAGTCATTAGTACTACAAAGTACTACCTTATGACATCTGTGAGCAGTACACACATACGTGTGAATGTAATGATCAAGTAATTGTTTATCATATTTTAGTGTTTTGGTTAATTTCACGTCCAATGCTAATCTAAAGTAAGAGATACCCCCATATCAGACATATTTGTTTTCCTGGCTCTCCTATATAAAGAAGACCCTTGTCTTACTTCTCTTCCTCTCTAAACACTCTCAAATTCAAAATAATATTCATACAGCGTGTGTTGCAGAATTGAAAGCTTCACAAGGTAATTTTAAAACCTTAACAAGTTATTTAATTTAATTGAGAAAGATGAAAGATAAACCCAGGAATTGCTTAATCATTTAACGAGAATAAAAATAAGCATGTCAAATTAATTGATCATACATTTAACTGAAATAAGCATGAGAGTGAGTACATACTTTCCTTTGTCCTTAACTGAGCTAATTTAATTCACTTGCTACATGAAATACCTCTATAAAAAATGTATGTTGACATAGCATGAGAATCTATACTTTGAATATAAAGGTGAGTATGTACATAAGTGATGTTCATGCATTTCTTATCTCTTTCATGTTGTAATTAAATCATTTGGTGTGTTGGAAATTGACATTTTTAATTTAAACAAGCCCGAGGGATTTTTCAGTCTGTTACCATATAATTCATCAGGGGATAAATTACCCATGAAGGGATAATTTACCCATCAGTGGATAACTTTCTTCATTGTCAAATTCGTCGGTAATCGATTTGTCTATCGCCAAAGTCACTTGATTGTCGCCAAACTCTCTTAGCTATCGTCAAACTCAGCGCCAAACATAACAAGTTGTTAGAACAAAATAGGCTCAAGTGTTTGCAGAAGGGGGGGTTAAATACAAACACTCAAAACTTTTTGATCTTTAAAAACTTGTTAAGCACTGATCGAAAAAGCTATAATATCAAAAAAAACTAAAATGACTTTAAAATGAACACACAAACATTCAAGTTAAAATAGTTGTATTAAAACTTGATGTTTTTCTGAAAATCTGTTTAACCACAAATGTGATTAGATTGCTACAAAATCTGTAACAAGTTACAGCTTCAAATTCACATTCACTAGCTTCTAACTTTCTTTGAATATTTCTCTCAAAATATATTACAAAGCTTTTCTCTAGTGTTTTGTGTGCTTCTATATGTTTGGTTGATCCGTTAGATATCCACAGTTTATGTAATGAAAACTCTTTTGCATATATAGAAGATCAGTAGTTGAACCCACGTGCTTGGATGTGTTACTCTTTTCAACTTAGCCGCATATATGTCACATCGTTGTCCTTTAGGAATGATGTGTCAGACTGCTGTTACTTTTGTTGCTTCTTTTTCTTCCTCTGATCTGTGTGCATTTAATGATCGAGAGTTGTCATTGGACCACCACACTTCAAGAAATATCTTTCCAATTTATATCTCTTACTTCTGTAACAAGTTTCATTGATTTGTGTGTAAGACCTGATGATGAGTGTATGCAGTCAAGGGTGGAAAGTTTATTTCAGAATCTTTGGATACCCTTGCTATGTCCACAATAATGGTAAGGAATACTTGACTAAATTTCAAGCAAAATCCGATGAAGGTATTTTCTTAGGGTACTCTAATCATAGCAAAGCATTTTGAGTTTTTAATAAGAGGATTCTAACAGTAGAAGAGTCAGTTCATGTAGTATTTGATGAAACTAACAATGAGGAACCAAGTGGTTCACTCCCTCTTATAGTTGAGCAGGAACCAAAGGAGAATCATCAAGCTGCAGAGACTAAGGAAGACCCTGCTGAAGCACCTTCAAAAAGCACTGCTTCAATGGATAACACCCCTGCTGAAGTGAAAGATGATGAACCCAACTTGGAGGAACTAAGACAACAAGATATTCGATCAGATCTACCGAGAAGGATGAAATGGACCAAGTCTCATTCAGAAGATTTGATAATTGGAAATCCTTCAAGCTCCGTAAAGACTAGAAGATCTGCTCAAAACGAAAGTAGTTTTCTAAGCTTCCTATCCCAAATGGAACCTAAGAAAATTGAGGATGCTCTTACTGATGCTGATTGGGTCCTTGCTATGCAAGAAAATCTAAACCAATTCAGCAGGAAAAAAGTTCAGAATCTTGTTCCCAGACCAAGGAATCATGCAGTAAATGGCACCAAGTGGGTATTCCGAAATAAGATGGATGAAGATGGAATCATCACAAGGAACAAAGCAAGACTTGTGGCTAAGGGCTATTCTTAGGAGGAAGGAATCGACTATGATGAAACCTTTGCTCCAGTTGCAAGGCTCGAAGCCATAAGAATATTTCTTGCCTACGCTGCGTATCAAGACTTCAAGGTGTTTCAAATGGACGTCAAGAGTGCATTTCTGAATGGAGAACTTCAGGAGGAAGTCTATGCAGAGCAACCTCCAGGTTTTGCTGATCATACTAATCCTCACCATGTATATAGGCTTGATAAAGCCTTATATGGTCTTAAGCAAGCTCCACGTGCATGGTATGACACTTTATTTTCCTTTTTAATTGATGAAGGGTTCAGTAGAGGTAAAGTAGATACTACACTTTTCATTAGAAAGCATAAAGATAAAACATTGTTAGTACAAATCTATGTAGACGATATAATCTTTGGTTCTACTGATGAAAAACTTTGTGCAAGATTTGCTAAGCTTATGCAGAGTAATTTTGAGATGAGCATGATGGGAGAGCTGAACTTCTTCCTTGGACTTCAAATTAAGCAAAGAGGTGATAGAATTTTCATTAATCAATCGAAGTACACCAAAGACCTACTTAAGAAGTTTGGGTTAGAATCAGCAAGTCCTAGGAAAACTCCCATATCATCAGCAACAAAGTTAGATAAAGATGAGCAAGGTAAATCCGTAGACATAACAAGCTATTGAGGTATGATCAGATCCTTGCTATACTTAACTGCTAGTAGACCAGATATTATGTTTGCTACATGTATTTGTGCACGTTTTCAAGCTAACCCCAAGGAATCACATTTAGCTTCTGTTAAGAGAATTTTCAGATATCTCAATGGAACTCCCAACTTAGGAATATGGTATCCAAAAGATTCTAACTTCAACCTTGCTGGATATTCCGATGCGGACTTTGCTGGGTGTAAAATAGATAGGAAAAGCACAGGTGGAACATGCCAATTCCTTGGAGGGAGACTTGTTTCGTGGTTCAACAAGAAGCAAAACTCAGTGTCAACATCCACTACTGAAGCTGAGTACATATCAGTAGGAAGATGTGTTGCTCAAATTCTGTGGATGAAAAACCAACTTGCTGACTACAGGTTTGATTTCAAGTCTATCCCTATATTCTGTGATAATACTAGTGCTGTTGCCATTGCTTACAATCCTGTTTTACATTCTAGACTAAACATATAGATATAAGGCATCACTTCATTAGAGATCACATTCAGCAAGGTACTATAGAGATAAACTATATTCCTACTGAAATTCAATTAGCAGATGTTTTTACAAAACCCTTGGATGAAAATCATTTTAATAAACTAATAAGTGAATTAGGCATGTTAAATTGTGAATAACCTTTTTGCTACTAACATCTTGTTTGCTTAAGCAAGGACTTTTGTTCTTAGCAAGATAATTTCAAGAGAAGGAAAAGCACTGCTGATGTCTCAGCAGACCTTCTTATCCCTGCTGAAAGATGCATTTCACGCTGCTGAAATAAACAAAGACGTTGCTAATAAAGTCCATGCTGATCAACAAAGACCCTGCTGAAAATTTCCGAAAAAGGGGAGACGTCCAGACAAAAGAGTTGTTTCAAAAATTATGTGAACTCCCGCTGAAACGTCAAAAATGTTGCTGAAAGAACCCCTATTGATCAAATGCTGTTGAAAAGTCTACATCAACCTTGCTGAAAAGTTTTGAAAAAGGGGGAGACATCAAGAGAAAACTGTTGTTTCAGAAACTATCTTAGACCTTGCTGATCCCATAAGCAAAGGATGATCTTGCTGAAACATCCAAAATAAGCAAGGGATGACTGCTGCTTACAAGACCATGCTGATATCCGCCTCCAGAGGAAGCCACAAAATCAGCAAGGATATTATTCCTGCTGACTCATGTCTCTATCCTTCCACATCAGCAAAGGAGTACTATAGCAAATATGCTCATTTCCATCTTTACCGCCGGAAAAATAGATCGTCATATCCAGCTGTTTATTTTCTTTCTCCTCGTTAAATGCCACTCTGCCCCATGATCTTTTACGGCTGTTATCACTTCGGTAATTAATTCTCACCATTATCCATATTTTTCTCCCACTAACTCTTCACCTTCTGAAAGCAGTTACCACTCTCTAAACCCTTCAACTTCTTTTACCTCCTATATAAAATCTTTTTAACCTTTCTCAAAATTTTTTACCGAAAACAATCTACTCTGATCTCTCTCCATAATCACTCTAAACCCTTCTGAAAACCACTGTAAACCCTCTCTGACCACCTTTTTTGATTAACTTCAGCAGACATGGCCAACTGGTTGGATAAAATCGAGTCTGAGTCTATCATCGACTTAGATTCCTTTGCTGACATTGAAGGTGCTGAAATCGCTGAGGTTATAACCCTGCTGAGGAACAGCGGGGTACGCTATGTAATCTCTGCTGATACTCCCATATATGGGGAAGTAATCAGAGAGTTCTGCTCAATAATACAAGTCCGAGACCACAACATCATTGGACGAGTAAATGGGCAGTTGGTCCTCATTACTCCAGCAAGCATCGCCCGAGTTCTATAAATGCCAAGTGTGGGTCTGCTGACTCCACCCACTGTCACCCCTGCTGTCCTTGCTGAGCTGGGCTATGTCAAGACCCATGCTAGCAAGAAGAGGAAGGACTTCCCAAGAAAATGGGACTTTCTGATGGATATTCTTCACAAAACCTTGGTGTGTAAGTTCATCTCACAGGACGAGGCATCAACAAGGGTTATCTCTATCGTCTCCCTGCTGAAATCCGAAGAGCCAATCAACTGGGCTCAAATATATTTTGAAGTCCTTGCTGAATCATTCTCCAGCAAGAGGAAGACGAAGATTCGTCATGGACGAACCATGTCCCTGCTGATCAAAGGAATACTTGGAGCAAACTTCCCAGCAAAGTGATCACTCCATCCCTGCTGAAAAATTATGGGCACAACCCTGCTGCCCTAGCAAAAGCGGCTGCTGAAAGAAGAGCCAAGGGATCAGCAGAGTCTTAGGGGCAAACATCTTTAACCCCAAATGCTATAAGTGATGAACGCGTCCCTGCTGTTCAACCCAGCAAAAAGAGGTGAGTAGCAAGTCAAATTTAGAGGCCCAAAAAGAAATCCAAGGCAACGCCTGCTGAATTTGACCTCTCGACCTTGACTGAGGAGGAGAGGGAAATCTATGAGTTCAACATGGACATCTACGATGAAGATTCTGCTACTGAAGCCATTGCTGCTGGACGATCCGATGTGGAGCATCCCTCTGAAGAAGATATCCCCACAGTTGTTCCTCTCTCACCCGAGTCAGCAGGGGATGATATCTTTGATGAAATCAACAACTACATCCCTGCTGACTCATCCCCTACTCCTGCTAATGATCAGAAGAGCTCCTCCACTGAACTCTTCAAGGAGATAGACGAGATCACAGGAGTGGCGGCTGCTGCTGACGAACCAATCCCTGCTGAAACTTCAACAACAGAGCCTGCCACTCCTACTGAAGTCCTGGAGCTCACAGAGACCGAGTCTATTCAAACTCCAGACTCCGTCACAGGGCCTGCTGAAGTGGAGATTGTAATCCACGCTACAAATAAAGTCAATCCTCCTCCTGCTTACAACACTGCTGAAATTGATAGATCAGTAGTGTCCCTAGAGGAGCCACCAGCAGAGACGACCCCAAAACCTTCTACTGCAAGGAGACTAGTCCTTCTCGGCTTCACTATCCGTTCCCTTGCTGATCCGACCCTTCCTCCTAGAAGAAAACATGTTGCTGTCAAGGGCAAAGGTAAGGGAAAGCAAATCCAAGTATCCAGTAGCAGCAGTGACAGTGACCCTGATGATATTCTTGCTAAACGAGCAAGGGAAAAACAAAATCAGAGGAACTCATCAAGGCACTACTGATCGAAGATGCCCTTGCAGCTGGTATCTCTCCAGCAAGGGTACTAACCGAGGGGGAGCCCACTCCTGCTAAATCGTCTGCTGAGATGCTTGCTATTGAAGGGGAGCTCAAGGACACTCCTGCTGAAGAAGAGGTACATTCGGAAGAACCTGCTGGATCCAACCCTCAACTTGTTGTCAGCAAGGTTTCTCCTACTTCACAGAAGCTTGCTAAACTCGAAGCCCAACTAACACAAGTTTTAGCAAGACTTCTTGCTGACAACACTGTTGAAGCTTCCTCTGCTGATTCTGCCTTAGTGTCCAAACTGACCAAGATGGAGCATAAACTTGAAAAACATCAGCAAACGTTGATTGACTTCCTCCCTATCATGGCCGATGATATCAAAAAGGGGGAGAGAGGTCATGAGGCACAACAAGAAGTACCTCTTATTCCTCCTCTGCTGATCTTCCTACTGAAACTACTTCTACTGCTGCTCTAGTTGCTGTACCAAAAACAAAGAGACTTCCCAACCATATCCCCGAGTCTGCTGTACAAATTATGAACCCTTCCCCATACATGAGACTTCAGAAGGCACTTGAAGAGGCTGATATTATTTCAATGAAGTCAGGGCCTGCTGAAAGTTTCAAGCTGATAGCAAGTATCAAGGAATCGGAATCAAGAATCAAGCAGTACGAGGTGGAAATGAAGCGACTTAGGGTATAGGAAATGCAGCTAGAGTATGACAGAAAGAAAGAAAGGATGCAGAGGAGGAAAGAAGAAAAGGAGGCAAGGAAAAGAGAAAAAGAGGCAGCAAAGGAAAGGCGAAGGAAAGACCTGCTGAAGTTTGGTAAGGGCGAAGATCAACAAAGTTCGGAAGAACCTGCTAATGATATATAATTGTAATTTTATTTTTGTAATTTCATTTTATCTTGTATTTGTTGAACATTCTGAAATAAAATGAAATTCTCTTTGGTTCTTGCTGTGGTGATCAAAATAACTCGTTTTGACATCATCAATTAGGGGGAGATTGTTGTTGCACCCCTGCTTATATAATCTTTGCTTAAACGTTTATTCATTATTTAGTATATAAGAATTGATGATGTAATATAGTCCCTGCTTAAATGTTGTAAAAGGACTTAGAAAAATATCCAACATGTTAGGTGGATATAACTTTTAGTTAAGCAAGGAGTTTTGATCACCAGTGCAGTCTGCTGATTTGATAAGCCTGCTATGAAGGATTCTGAAAACATGAAGAATTTTCCATGTATAGTCCTGCTGAAAATGGAAATAAGCGAGGACCTTAGTAAACAAGATCCTTTGCTTATCAAAGTCAAGATTGTCAGAAAAGTTATCTTAACCCCTGCTTAGTCAACTTCTAGGAAACTCTTCTAAAAGACACTAAAAGACAGTATAACGGCTAACTTTTTGAACTAAGCAGGACTGCTGTAAAGGTATAAGTCACATCAAGGACAGTGCACTCCAACGGATCTATTTCAAATTTCCAACGGATAGATTTTTTCGAGAAGTATAAATAGGAGTCATAAATTTCATTTATGACTAACAACAACTACCTCCAACTGAACAATCTCTGACATTTTAAAGATTTCAGCAAGACATCATAGAGCTTGAACAAGTGCTATCAATCTGCTCAACTAAGGAGCAATCTACTTGAAGATAGCAAGCAAGATTTTCTCAAATCTACTTAGAGTCTGTGTGACTAAGTTGGTCTAAGTGATCTATTGTAAATTGGACTAAGTGTCCTCCTGCTGATTGTTCTATGTGAACAAAGTTCTAGTGATAGCCTTCTCAAGTAAAAGAGAAGAAGAGTGGAGTAGGCTTAGTCCAAACCATTATAAAAATTCTATCTCTACTCCTGCTTATCTTTTATATTGCTTACTTGTTTTATTTGTGCTTTGCTTTGGTCTTTGCTGAACTCTCTTAGCAAAGACTTACTATTTTTACTACTTCTAGCGATTAACCTTTCCTACAAAATATAAGGGGTACTTTGCTTAAACTAATTCCGCTGCTAAACTTTTTCTAAACATAAGAAACTCCTTTATAAGCAAGAAGTGTTTTAAATCTGTAAAGTTTTCTAAGCAAAACTTAATTTTGAAAAACACTATTCAACCCCCCTTCTAGTATTTTTACCCTTTGGGACCTAACATCTTTCGTCCAGAGTGACTGTGAATTGCGACCCATTTTTCAGTTGAACGGAGATTAGATTTTCCCTTTTATTGTTAGTCCTGACATTTATGCTATTTATTGAGAACATAAATGTCAGATTCTTGCGCCTTTCATCTCTTAGGGATTCAGCAAATGTGGGTGGTCCATATGTTATAGGAGAAGGTGTTTGATCCTTTGCTTCAGATGACTTGGGTTTGGTGGCATCAGGGGATTTTGGTTTTTCCTTTTCTTTATCCCCTGATGCACCCTTGGGAGGTTGAGATTTCTTTGGCTGAGGTTTCCTGGAGGAACTTGGCCTGACACTCTTTCTCTTCTTTTCTTCTTCTTCCTTCTCCTTTGCCATTTCCCTCTCCTCCTCCTCTTGAAGTTGTTGTGCATATAGAGTATCAGCTTCCACAAGCTTCTTGTCTTAAGAGAAGACAAGCTCCACTTTCCCATCAATCACTGCTTTGTCGGGTGTTGGAAAGTGGGTTGTCTTCATGGCATCTCCAAGTAGCTTAGGCCTTGATTGAGTATGTGATTTCTTTTTGGGTTCCTCAATCAGGGTTCCTTTGGGAGCAGGAACAGTCACATCCCCTGATGGTTGAACATTTAAGGGCTTCTCTGCAACATCCTTTAACGATGGCCCTAAAGATTTCTCCCCCTTTTTGACAGCATCATCAGTGGAAGTTGAGAGTTAGGATGTGACTTGAAGAACTTGATGTAGAGTGTCAGTCATTGACAGTTGCAGAGTTTCCATGCTGGCCATTTTGGTGGAGAAGTCTGAAAGTTGTTTGTCAACATTGTCATTAAGTTTCTTCATCTGGAGCAAGGTTTGGCTAGTAACAAGGGAATCCACAACTTGTTGTACATGATTTATTTTGTTTGTAAAGTGTGTATAGAGTTTCTGAGATTCCACATCCACTGATTGCCCTATCATTATTTGTGAATTGAGCATTTTTGTCAAAATTGGATGTGACAACCCAAAAAAAAATATAATAATAATAATAATAATAATAATAATAATAATAATAATAATAATAATAATAATAAT
>CM025786.1:41926966-41949946 GCA_014636745.2 Centella asiatica
TAAGATGACGTCATCAATCTCTTATGAATTAATTAGTCTCCGATGATAATGTCATCATTAGTCTCTTATGGGGTTAAGAAGACATCATTAGTCTCTTATGAGACAATTAGTCTCCGATGATGATGTTATCATTAGTCTCTTAATGGGTTAAGATGACGTCATCAGTTTCTTATGAGATAATTAGTCTTCATTGATGATGTTATCATTAGTCTCTTATGGAGTTAAGATGACATCATCAGTCTCTAATGAGATATTTATTAGTCTCTGACGAATAAATACCCACTGATGTTTGATTATTTTCCTTGACGGATGATTCATCCCCTATTTTGCGTACTCCCATATTTATCTTTCAATATGTGGATTTCTCATGTTATACCAACAATGATGTTTTACAGAACCATTTTGAAACCAGTATAGTGAATTTTTCTAAGGACTAAGGCAAGTATATACTCATTCCACTTTCTTTCTTATTGATTACGTTGAATCATTAATTCGATTCATGTACATAAATGATGTTAAAGCTTATGCATGATGATGATCTCTTTTATGATTAAGTAACGTACGATCATTGATCTGATGTACGTGAAAAAAAGTTAATGATTGAGCTATATGTTATTGGGTGATTGCTAGCTGTTTAAAGTCGCTAGCACACCAAAAGATGATGATGATGATGCAAGGGTGTTGCAGTCGTGAACTTGTATGTGCACCTGAGCAGCTTCCGTATGGGTATATAGAAAAATCATGGGCTGTCTAGTTTTAATTGTTGAGCGCGCCAATGTGTTTGGTTGTCACTGTTTTTAATTGTGGAGGATGCCAATTTAAAATGAGAAAATGTTTTCAAGAAGATATACTTCATATGGGAAGTTAAAGGGCTGTTGAATGCTTTCGCCTGGTATTCTGGCCAATAATGATAAGGAATGATAGACCGAGGCAAGGCATTGGTAATCAAATCTTTCGCAGATTAATTGGTTTCTGCAAGTGACTACGTATGTCAAATGATGGATCAAACGACCAGGCTGACCAGCTGGGATGAAATTTGATTGTTAAAGGAAGTTAGATAATGATCAAGCTGGTCAGGTGATGCATTATCTGATAAAGAGAGGGCGAATCATAATTTATTGAAAGAGGGTTAACCTTTGATATCACTCAGGTACCTTAAATGATATATGTTTATTGATTATCACGAGGTGTTGCATTGTTTCGCCCAACCTCGAAGAATATTAAAGCTTTTAAATTATCTATATTTCTTGTTTAAATATATATACTTGCTGAGAGTAAACGCTTATGTAGAATGTTATGAAATGTTTTACAGGCTATGTCAAGAAGGCCGAGTCGCCTAATAAAAGAAAAGTGAAAATGGCATGATGAGAGCTTCTTGATCTCTCTCCTTTGGATGGCCTTTAAAGGGAAAGTGAAACGAGAGGCTATCATAGAAATGTTTAAACTATAAAGTCAGATGGGCCATCTAATGTTTTGTTCAGCTACAGTTTGTTGATCTTTAAGTCTTGACGTTTTGTAAGAGGTTGTAACCTTCGAAGTTTTGTACATGATGTATTTGAGAATATATTCTCATATGTTCATTAAATGCTTGGCTATGATGTATCTGTCGCTTTTAAGTTGTTATTTTATGTTTCCTGGCGGAGCCCAAGGTTCCAGCTTGGGGACCTTGGGGGATTTCCGAGGCCGCCACAGTTGGTATCAGAGCAAAGCACCAGTTATGAGACATGTTCTCTGCTGGAAAATAGAATTTGGGATTTAGTAGGATAAGGAAATGATTGTACAAAGAATAGAAAATAGATGTTTAGGCTGATTCTCGGTTGTTTGTAGGCTATTAGATTAAATGAAATATAAGGCTATGAGAAAGGATAATTTACTTTGAATGTATATTGTACACCTTGTTACAGTATTAGTATGTATGTTAAATCCTTATTATAAATTTTAAGTTGATATTAATTTAAGCTATGTTTTCTTTATAGATGAACCCACCTACTCCAGGACATGTAGACAAGGGAAAGGCACCTATGATTAAAAGCTTAGAGAATGAGCATACCCCTGGTAGACACCATATTTTAAATGTCAACCGTGGGAGGTCAGATGCATGTTGGCAAGTGACTCCTCGCAAAAGAGTGAATAAACCAACTCAGGTTTTTCATTTTGAAATACCCTGAGGTTCTAATAAAAATGATGAAAACTCTGCAGATCCTGAAGGAAATAAACAGAACCCAACCAATCCGTTTGAGGGGTCAAGTTTCTCAGTTCATATGAAAAGTCCTTTTTCACCCCATGATCAAATAGATTCTCCACCCTTGGCTCCTTCTCAAATAAGAGCTTCCTCTGTTGATAGGCACATACTACCTACGGTGTCAGTCACTCCACATGTTCTCTCTACCCCGGTTACCTTATCAAACGTTGCACTCGTTGTACCACCACTAAAAAATCCAGCATCCTTGCCATTCCCTAATGGATTTTGTCATTACCTTCAGCACAGAATCCGTATGACACAAGCAGAGTTGGCGATGCGTAATACCACCACGATGCGTCAGTCGTCGGCTCATCAAAGGACTAGTAGACTGTTGGATCTTTGGAGAGTATCATTTCAGGATGTGTCCTTAGTTCTCACTGAAACTCTAACAGAAGTTGTGATCTCAGTTAGTAATTATCTCAAGCTTGTGCAACCCTCTATAGTAGATCAAGATCAATTGATGTATAACCTTATAGAAAAGGTTGAGGGAGCGTGTCATTTTGTACGCAAAATAATGAGTGAACTTGATTCCCAACCCCTGTATTAGGCACTGGTAGTAGTCAGTGTTGTTATGTTTTATTGAATTTTGTAGCAAGGAAGCTTTGTTGTACAAATTTGTTATAATGTAACTTTTGTTACTTAATATATATTTTGATGGTTTGATTTAGAATTTCCTTGTTATTTCATATATGTTATTCTTTAAAGAAGAAAGAGAGAACTTTCGATAGTAAATGTGTATTTTCTTTAATTTATAGGAAATGGCCGCAAAAAGAGGAAGACCCTGAACCCGTCAAGCAACCAATCAAGCTGATCAAGAAAACCCCAACCTGAACAATAACCAAGGAAATAATAATCAGGAGAATCCTATTGTCTTATTGGTAAATATGATTAAAGAAGCCTACCAAAGTAACAATAACCAAGTACTTCCACCGCAGGTTCAACCTAGAAGTATAACATTTAAGGATTTTACCAATAGTTGTCCACCTACTTTTAATGGTGATGGAGGTCCCACTGCTGCTCACATTTGGATTAAGGAAATAGAAAAAGCTTTTCGTATTGTAGGAGTAACTGATGATCTTAAGACAGAATATGCTACATATCTATTGAAAGAGGAAGCTAGTTATTGGTGGGAGAATACCGAACGATTAGAAATGACTAGGAGATTGGCAGTTATGAATGAACAAGCAGTTCCTGAGGTTGATCAAATTGTCACTTGGTCCCAGTTTAAAGAATTTTTCTATAACCAGTATTTTCCAACTAGTGCTGCGGATGAGCTAGAAAAGCAATTTCTAGAGTTAAGACAAGGGAGCATGACTGTGGAAGAATATGAAAAGAAGTTTAATGAACTTCAAAGATATGCTCCACATTTGGTAGATACTGAGAGAAGAAAGTCTAGAAGGTTTGAGCATGGTTTAAATCCATGGTTGCATGATAAGATTGCTATTCTATGTCTGAATAACTATGCTGAAGTTGTTCAAAGGTCAAAGGAAGCAGAAAAAAGTGGCAAGCTACTTCGGGAATTTAATTGGGAGAAACGTAAGGAAGGAAAGAGGAAAGGGAACTATTTTAATAACAATTTTAATCAAAGGATTGGAGGACAAGGAAACCCACAAACCAGTTCGGTTGTGGTAAAACAAGAGGAAGGGAATATATATAATAATAATAGGAAAAGGAATTTCAGTACGGACGTAAGCGAGAATAAAAGGAAAAATGTGGTCTATAGTAAATGTGAAAGGAACCATGAAACTTTGCAGTGTCTAGCATGAACTGAATTATGTTTTAAATGCCACCGATTTGGACATACTGCCATGAATTGCCCAAGTCAAGCACCAATGGTTTCCCAACCAAGGTATCCTCCGCAACAATATCAACCACAAGGTAGTAATCGTGTAGTTGGAGCTACGAGGAGATGCTTTAGTTGTGGTCAGGAAGGCCACATCTCCAGTTCATGCCATCAGAAAAAGAGTCAGGGTAAACTCCCATCGACATGACCTAGCATGGTATCTAGTCGACCACAAGCTAGGACTTACAATATGACTGCGCAAGATGCACTGCTACCTAAGAATGTGGTTTCAGGTACGATTTTGGTTAATTCAATTGAAGTGCATGCTTTATTTGATTCTGATGTGACTAGATCTTTTATATCTAAACGACTTCTTAAGGATACGAATTTTGCTCTTGAATGTCTAGAAACACCACTAGAAGTCATAGTGGCTAATCAAGAGGTATACATTGCCAAGAATGTATTACCTAATTGTATTATAAGAATAGGAAAGCATGATTTCCCTGCAAACTTAATACCCTTTCCATTGGGAGAATTTGATCTAATATTAGGCATGGATTGGCTACATCAATACCAAGCTAACATAGATTGCAGGAAAAAGAAGGTTTTCCTAAGAACACCCTCAAACAGTAAAGTGATATTTCATGGGTGTAAGTCTACTAAATCCTCTCACCTTCTTACAATGATACAAGCTAATAAGATGTTGCGCAAAGGATGCGAAGCATTGTTAGCTTATGTTTGTGATACAAGGATGGAAGGATTAAAGATCTTAGACATTCCCCTAGTGAAAGAATTTGGAGATGTGTTTCTTAAGGAATTACCAGGTGTTCCCCCAGATAGGCAAGTTGAATTTGGAATTGAGCTAGTGCCAGGAACTGCTCTAATTTCCAAAGCTCCTTATAGGATGGCCCCTTTAGAATTAAAAGAACACATGATACAACTACAAGGGTTATTAGACCAAGGATTTATTAGGCCAAGTGTTTCACCCTGGAGAGCACCTGTTTTATTTGTAAAGAAGAAAGATGGATCATTAAGGTTATGTATTGACTATCGTGAATTAAACAAGGTAACGGTGAAGAACCGATATGCTCTACCTAGGATTGATGATCTGTTCGACCAACTTAAAGGAGCAAAGTACTTTTCAAAGATTGACTTAAGATCAGGATATCATCAATTAAAGATTATGACTAAGGATATCCGTAAGTCAGTGTTTAGAACCCGTTATGGTCATTATGAATTTGTGGTAATGCCTTTTGGTCTCACCAATGCCCCTGCTGTTTTTATGGATTTAATGAACCGAGTTTTCAAACCATATTTAGATAAGTTCATCATCGTGTTCATAGATGACATTCTCATCAATTCTAAAACAAGAAAAGAACATAATGAACATTTGAGAATAACACTGGAGACATTGAGACAAGAAAAACCTTATGCCAAATTTTCAAAGTGTGAATTTTGGTTAAGAGAAGTGAAATTTTTAGGACATGTAATCAATGAATCTAGAATTTTGGTTGATCCCATAAAAGTTGAAGCTATCATAAATTGGCCATAACCAAAGACACCTACTGAAGTGCGAAGTTTTCTAGGGTTAGCAGGAAAGTATCGTCAATTCGTTCAAGACTTCTCTAAGATAGCAGTTCCATTAACGAATCTGACAAGGAAAACAGAAAAGTATATTTGGACTCTAGCTTGTGAGAAAAGTTTCCAAGAATTGAAGAAAAGATTAACCATCGCCCCGTACTAAGTTTACCTGATAACAGAGGAGATTTTGTTATTTATAGTGATGCTTCAATGAATGGATTAGGAGTTGTGCTGATGCAACATGGCAAAGCCATTGTCTATGCATTACGGCAACTCAAGGATTGCGAAAAACAATACCCAGCGCATGACTTAGAGTTAGCTGCTATTGTTTTTGCATTAATGATTTGGAGGCATTATTTGTATCGAGAGAAATGTGAGATTTACACTGATCACAAGAGTTTAAAGTACATTTTCACTCAAAAGGAATTGAACATGAGACAAAGACAGTGGTTGGAACTCATTAAAGATTATGATTGTTCGATTAACTATCACCCTGGTAAAACAAATGTTGTGGTTGATGCTCTAAGTAGATGTGAAAGGTTGAATGTGATAACAATCGAAGAGGAGGTAAGGATAGATTTGTAGAGATTACAATTAAATGTTATCACAACACAACAAAGAAAAGAGATAGAGCAAGAAGTTGGTATAAAACTAAGCTTATTGACTATCATCAAAGAAGCTCAAGAAGAATATTTAAAGGAAAAAGAAAAGTTGCTAAAGGGGAAGAATGGAAAATGTTGAATTCATGATGATGGATTAATGAGATTTGAAAATAGAATCTAGATTCCGACAAAATTGGAATTAAAAAGAAGTCTACTATAGGAGGCCCACAACTCTAAATTCTCGATACATCTAGGAGGAACAAAGAGGTATCAGTTTTGAAACAAAATTTTTGGTGGCCAAACATGAAGAAAGAGATAGCTGGATGGGTAAATACATGTCTCACTTGTCAACAAGTTAAAGTAGAAAACCAAAAGCCTAGTGGTTTGTTGTAATCCTTGGATATCCCAAAATGGAAGTGGGAATATATCACGATGGATTTTGTGATTGGATTGCCAGTAACTCAAAAAGGATTAAATGCAATCTGAGTAGTAGTGGACAGATTGACTAAATCTGCACATATCCTACCTATTAAGGATTCCTATAAAATGGACCAATTAGTCATATTGTATGTGAAAGAGATCCTTAGTCGTCATGGAGTGCCAGTTTCAAGTATATCAAATCGTGATCCTTGTTTCACGTCTAGGTTCTAGCGAAGTTTTCAAGAGTATTTAGGAACAAGATTAGACATGAGTACTACGTTCCACCCACAAACCGACGGGCAATCCGAAAGAACAATCCAAACCTTTGAAGATATGCTAAGAGCGCGTTCTTTGGATTTTGGAGGACGATGGGATGAACATTTACCACTCGTCGAGTTTGCCTATAATAATAGTTATCATACAAGCATAGGGATGACTCCATTTGAAGCTTTGTATGGAAGAAAGTGCAGAACACCATTGTATTGGAATGAAGTTGAAGAAAGGAAGTTAGAAGGACCCGAAATAGTTCAACAAACTGTGAATGCAATCCGCATGATCCAAGCCAAAATAAGAGCAGCTCAAGATCGACAAAAGCAATATGCAAACCAACACCGAAAAGATCAAGCATTGGAAGTAGGAGATTACGCATTACTTAAGATCTCACCTTGGAGAGGCATTTTGCATTTCGGACACAAAGGAAAGCTAAGTCCCCGTTTTATTGGACCTTTTGAAGTACTCCACCGCATTGGCGAAGTGGCTTATCAACTAGCATTACCTATAGCTCTAGGTCATGTTCATGATGTTTTTCATGTCTCGATGTTACGACCCTATAAAGGAAATCATTTTGGCATCATTGACTACCAAACCACTGAGCTACAGCCAAATTTGCATTATGAAGAAACTCCAATGCAAATTTTGGATCGTCAAGTAAAGATCCTAAGAAATAAAGAGATTGCATCCGTAAAGGTTTTATGGAGAAACCACAATGTTGAAGAAGCAAAATGGGAATAAGAAGAAATGATGATGCAAAAGTACCCTCAACTTTTTCACTAGTAAAGTTTCGAGGACGAAACTTATTGTAAGGAGGGGAGAATGTGACGACCCAAAAAAAATGATAATAACAATAATCATGATAATATATATATATATATATATATGTATATGTATATGTATATATATATATGTATATATAAATTTAATTTATCTTATTTGCTCATATTTTATTCTCTTGTGGAGTTAATATAAGATGTTTTGAATGTTTAAATATTTTTTTAGAACCATTAAAAACGTTATGATATGTTCAGATGTTTATTTTGGATGATGGTTTTAAGAACAAACAAATTATGTTCATATGTTTGGTAATAGCCAAGTTTCCGTAAAGGGGCCCATGCAGAAATTACTAGCTTACGTATGAGTGATTACATCATGTGTACGTATATTAATTAGATTAGTAAGCTACTTGTATGACTAAGCGTATGTGCATGAAGGACAGCAGCTGCTTATTATATGTATTAGTTGTTAAGTATCATGATGAGTAGCCATTTCATTAACCAATGATTTTATCTTAAAACTTAATTTCAGCCTCCTACAAATACCTCATTCGGAGGTAACATTTCATTTTCTTTTCTAAATATTTTCTCTCCTAAAGTTCTTCTTTAAACCTACCATCTTCATATAATTTCAAGTTCTCTCTTTTGGGCGAATACTTTCAAACAAGCTTTGATTTCTTTCGTCAACCCAAGAGGTAAGAATCTTATGTTCTCTTCTACTTTTCATTTTTATAAAAATATTCACTGTGTATGCTAAGTTTTAGGAAAGAATAAAGTTGTTAAGAGTATGGTGTTTTAGATTAAGTGTGTTCTTCGCTAAATATGATTCTTAATCATGGAAAACTTCCTTTTTGCAGAGACAAGTTCTACGATCAGTCTCTCATGGGATAATTAGTCTCCGATGATGATGTCATCATTAGTCTCTTATGGGGTTCAGATGACGCCATCAGTCTCTTATGAGATAATTAGTCTCCGAAGATGATGTTATCATTAGTCTCTTATAGGGTTAAGATGACGTCATTAGTCTCTTATGAGATAATTAGTCTCCGATGATGATGTCATCATTAGTCTCTTATATGGTTAAGATGACGTCATCAGTTTTTTATGGGTTAATTAGTCTCCGATGATGATGTCATCATTAGTCTCTTATGGGGTTAAGATGACGTCATCAGTCTCTTATGGGATAATTAGTCTCTAATGATGATGTCATCATTAGTCTCTTATGGGGTTAAGATGACATCATCAGTCTCTTATGAGATAATTAGTCTCTGATGATGATGTCATCATTAGTCTCTTATGGGGTTAAGTGACATCATCAGTCTCTGATGAGATATTTATTAGTCCTTGACGACTAAATATCCACGGATGTTTGATTATTTTCCTTGACGGATGATTAATCCCTTGATGATGATCATCCCCTATTTTGCGTACTCCCATATTTATCTTTCAATATGTGGATTTCTCATGTTATACCAACAATGATGTTTTACAGAACCCTTTTGCAACCAGTATAGTGAATTTTGCTAAGGACTAAGGCAAGTATATACTCATTCCACTTTCTTTCTTACTGATAACGTAGAATCATTAATTTGATTCACGTAAATAAATGATGTTAAAGCTTATGCATGATGATGATCTCTTTTATGATTAAGTAACGTGCGATCATTGATCCGATGTACGTGAAAAGAAGTTAATCATTGAGCTATATGTTATTGGGTGATTGCTAGCTGTTTAAAGTCGCTAGCACCCCAAAAGATGATGCTGATGATGCAAGGGTGTTGCAGTCGTGAACTTGTATGCGCACCTGAGCAGCTTCCGTATGGGTATATAGAAAAATAATCGGCTGTCTAGTTTTAATTGTTGAGCACGTCAATGTGTTTGGTAGTCACTGTTTTTAATTGTGGAGGATGCCAATTTAAAATGAGAAAATGTTTTCAAGAAGATATACTCCATATGTAAGTTAAAGGGCTGTTGAATGCTTTCGCCTAGTATTCTGGCCAATGATTATAGGGAATGATAGATCGAGGAAAGACATCGATAATCAAACCTTTCGTAGATTAAATGGTTTCTGGAAGTGACTACGTATGTCAAATGATGGATGAAACGACTACGCTGACCAGTTGGGATGAAATTTGATTATTAAAGGAAGTTAGATAATGATCAAGCTGGTCAAGTGATGCATTATCTGATGAAGAGAGGGCGAATCATGATTTATTGAAAGAGGGTTAACCCTTGATATCACTCAGGTACCCTAAATGATATATGTTTATTGATTATCACATGGTGTTGGCATTGTTTCGCCCAACCTCGAAGAATATTAAAGATTTTGAATTATCTATTCTTCTTGCTTGAATATATACTTGCTGAGCGTAAACGCTCATGTGAAATGTTATGAAATGTTTTACAAGCTATGTCAAGAAGGCCGAGTCGCCTAATAAAGGAAAAGAGAAAATGGCATGATGAAAGCTTCTTGATCTCTCTCCTTTGGATGGCCTTTAAAAGGAAAGTGAAATGAGAGGCTATCATAGAAATGTTTAGATTGTAAAGTCAGATGGACCATCTAATGTTTTGTTCCGCTGCAGTTTGTTGATCTTTAAGTTTTGAGGTTTTGTAAGAGGTTGTAAACTTCTAAGTTTTGTACATGATGTATTTGAGAATATATTCTCATATGATCATTAAATGCTTGGCTATGATGTATCTGTCACTTTTAAGTTGTTATTTTGTGTTTCCTGGTGGAGCCTGGGTTTCCAACTTGGGGACCTTGGGGGATTTCCGGGGCCGCCACATTGGATCTATGGTCCTTGAACGCTTTTGTTTAAGTAACTGTACAATATCTGCCATTTGATTCTTTTGAAAGTATAAATCAACTCCAATGAACTGAGGTAAATCATCCATTGGAGTGTCATCTTTATCACCCTTAGAAGAACTTGAAGTATATGCAGTATCTATATTTTCTCTATGTTCTTTATTTACACGGGTCTCATTCTTATATCTCTAAGTCTCTCCTTTTTCTGTGCCTTCTAAAGCATCTCTCGAAGACTCTATTTTTTCTTTTCCTTCAAAGGCAGTACTCTCATCCTCTCCTTTTGCCAAAGTCCTCTCAAGGGATTGACTTTGCCTCTCTTCATTATGTATTCTCACATCCTCAGTCAAAATTGTCCTAGAAGGGCTCCTATGGGCTGTGAGATCATCTACTGTGGCCAGTTCAAGTAAGTTATGTACAATTTCTTGTTCCACAAAAGTGACAAGAGAAGGAGTGAATGTAAGTTGTGTATGTACAATTGAAGAAGTGTATGTTTCTATTGAAGATGTTTATATAGATGGGGGAACATAAAGACTTATTGCAATAGTATATACAGATGAATTTATGTCCCCTGTTTGACCATCAGTGATTGAATCAATTAAAAATGAGTTAACCATTTGAGTGTGTTGACATTCAATCATTGTGTCAGAGAGTGTTGGCTCCTCCATAAATTGAGAAATTGAAGAATCTGATCTCATGACACTTAATATATGTTTGTGTCATAATATCTGAAGACGCTAGTACAAAAACTGTCTTATGCGTCGCCTTAGTTGCATCAGTTGTTTAATAGAACTGTCGCATATAGTAGCACGGTGGCATTGTCGTAAATAAAAGAAAAACTATTTGCGTCGGTCCTTTAAAAGAACTGACGCAAATTCTATGAAAATATTTAAAACATAAATTAGTTCAACATTTGCGTCGCTTAGTATAAAACACCGGCGCAAATAGTTTTGATTATTTGCGTCGGTTGTTTTAAAGAACCGACGCAAAATATTTATAAATAATTAAAAAATAAATTAAAAAGAATTTGTGACGCTTGTTTTAAAGAACCGACGCAAATGGTTTGGATAATTTGCGTCGCTTCTGATAACGGACTGACGCTAAATCTTTAAAAAAAAATTAAAAAATAAATTAATAATGAATTTGCGTCTCTTATTTTAAAGAACCGACGCATATTCTCTAATATTAGTAAAGTAGATCTCTATTCTCGAACACCAGTGTAATATTATATTCTTTCTGAGAGGAAGCTTCTCCTAGTGCCTTTTTTACTTCGGCCCAATATTCTTTACTCTCTTTTCCCATAAGAAAGTACATAGGTTATAACTTTTGCTACGTTGGGTTGGTAAGAGAGGAGGGAGAGGTTACGTAGTTCGTCTTCGGCGGGTTGCTTGACTGAGTTTTGCAGGTTTCTTTCTTTCGTCCGGCCCGATAGGCTGCTTTGTATTGTAAGTCATTGTTAATTAAAATAATACATTTATTACAGGCTTATTTAAAATATCAATATGTATTATCGAACTATTATGTGTCCGCATTTGATTTTATCTGTACCATCGTTGTGCTTACTTAGTTATACATGGATCGTCAAACATGGATGTACAATATATTGCGTGCCGATGATGCATATGTTAGAGGGGTTAACGAATTTATTACATGTGTGGTTGAACACCAAAAAATCAGAAAGGAACATGGAAAAGAAGACATGATTGTGTGCCCGTGCCGCCTTTGTGGTAATTTAAAAAAATATTCTAGCGCGGAGACGATGCGTTAACATTTATTTCGTCGGGGTTTTAAGAAGGGTTATACGAAGTGGATTTTTCATGTTGAGGGAATAGACTATGATATGACTGGTAGCTCAAGGTTGAATTATGCAATCGAGTGCGATAAATCGGTCGATAACGACGAAGATGATGTGGACATTGATAGGGTGGAAGATATGATACAAGTTCTGCAAGACCATATAATGCCAACACCGGATATATTTGAGAGCTTGGTCTGTGATTCTAAGAAACTTTTGTATCCCGAGTGCAGCGACGAGTTGACAAGGTTGGCAACAACTTTGAAGTTGTGCAAATTGAAAGTAAAGAATGGATGGAGTGATAAGAGTTTTACAGAATTGTTAAAACTTTTATGAGAAATACTTCCGGTGAATAACGAGCTTCCCACTTCCACGTACGAGGCAAAGAAGATGTTGTGTCTTATAGGTATGGAAGTGAAGAAGATACACGCATGTCCAAATAACTGTGTATTGTTTCGAAATGAGAATGAACATTTACACACATGTCCTAAGTGTGGAGCATCTCGGTACAAGCGGGATGGTAATGATTCTTCTACGGATGATAAAAAAAGGGCTCCTACTAAGGCGGTTTGGTATTTACCTATAGTACAACGATTCAAACGCCTATTTGCAAATGCAAAAGATGCAAAACATTTGAGGTGGCATGTTGAAGGGAGGAAATCAGATGGGATGCTTAGACACCCGAGTGACTCTCCACAATGGAGAACCATTGATGGAAAGTTTCCTGAATTTGGTGGAGAAGTTAGGAATCTACAGCTTGGACTTTGTACGGATGGGATGAATCTTTATGGCATTCTAAGCTGTCAACATAGCACTTGGCCAGTTCTTTTGGTGATTTATAATTTGCCTCCATGATTGTGTATGAAGCGCAAGTATATTATGTTGTCCATGTTAATCTCAGGGCCTAAACAACTTGGGAATAACATAGATGTCTATCTTCAGCCGCTTGTTGAAGATTTAAAACTTTTGTGGGATGAAGGTGTGACGGTGTTCGATGCAAATACTCAAATGGATTTCATATTACGTGCGATGTTATTTTGCACCATAAATGACTTTCCTGCTTATGAAAACTTGTCAGGGTACACTGTCAAAGGAGTTAAAGCATGTCCAATTTGTGAAGATGCTACTATTGACCACCGTCTAAATAATTGCAAGAAAAATGTGTTTATGAGTCACCGAACATTTTTTCCTTGTGATCACCCTTATCGTAAGATGAAAAAGGCTTTTGATGGACGTATCGAGACTCGAGAAGCTCGTTTGCCTTTAACTGGGAAAGAAGTCTCTGAGCGGGTTAAGGATATTGATTTTGTATTTGGAAAGTTGTATCAACCTCCTAAGTAGAAGAATCTGTGGAAGAAGAGATCCATATTTTGGGGTCTCTCGTATTGGGAACACATACAAGTTAGACATTGTCTTGATTTTATGCATATTGAGAAAAATGTTTGTGATAGTATTGTTGGGACATTGTTGAATATACCGGGAAAGACAAAGGACGAGATCAAAGTCAGAAAAGACATAAAAGAAATGGGTATGTGACTACAGTTAGCACCGCAAGAATCGGAGAAGCGTACATATCTACCTCCAGCTTGTTATACTTTGTGTAAAAAAGAGAAAATAGATTTTTGTAAGTGTTTGTTTGGTGTGAAGGTTCCATATGGATATTCTGCAAACGTCAAAAGGTTTGTGTCGATGAAGGATTTGAAATTGCTGGGTATGAAGTCACACAATTGACATGTGTTAATGCAACAGCTATTACCAATTGCAATTCGAGGGATATTGTCGAATTACATGAGAGTTGTTGTTATGAAACTTTGTTTTTTCTTCAATGCCATCTCCAGCAAGATGATTGAACCTATCACATTGGATAAATTACAAGCTGATATTGTTGTCACACTATGTCAGTTTGAAATGTATTTTCCACCTTCATTTTTTGACATTATGGTACATTTAGTTATTCATTTGGTTAGAGAGATTAAGTTATGTGGCCTGATATATTTGCGGTATATGTATCCTTTTGAGAGATTCATGGGTATCTTGAAAAGATATGTGAGGAACTGATATCGGTCGGAAGCTAGTATAGTTGAAGGATATTCAGTTGAGGAGGCTATTGAATTTTGCACAGAGTATTTAGCAGCTGTCAATCCAATTGGAATTCTCAAATCTCGTCACCAGGGAACACTTCACGGTGAGGGTACATTGGGATCCAAATGGATCTCTCTTGGGTGTGAACTGCGTGATAGAGCGCATCTCTATGTCCTGCAATACATGACTGAAGTTCATCCTTACTTAGATTGTCATGTAATTTGATTAGGAGGCAGAATCCTTCAAAAATTGGCATTTGGGTCACAACTGAACATAATCGGTCATTTGTTCGATGGTTTAAAGACCGTGTAATGTGCCTGTTGTCAGATACACCAAATGTCATTTCTAATACAATAAAATGGTTAGCATATGGCCCCAACACGCTTGGTCAATCTTATGAAGGTTATGATGTTAATGGATATAATTTTTACACCCAGCGTCAAGATGGAAAGAGCACTATGCAAAATAGTGGAGTTACCGTGGAAGCTTCACCAACAGAATTTTTTAGAGGCAAATCTTCAGGATCGAAAGATGTAAAAAAGTCATATTATGGGGTGATTGAAAATATTTGGGAGCTTTAGTACAGAGAATTCGAGGTTGGTCTCTTTCGTTGTAATTGGATTGATATACGTCGTGGTGTTCGAACGGATGAATTAGGTTTTACTTTGATAGATTTTAGTCAGTTGGATCACGTGGGCGACCCATTTATACTCGCAACGCAAGTAAAACAAGTACTTTATATCCAAGACCCCGCCGATCCTAAGTGTTCAATTATTGTTCAAGTCAAGAGAAATATTCTTGGTATTGATGATGTTGTTGATGAAGACAAGTATAACAAATTTGAAGAGAATCCTTCTTTCTCTATGGGTCTACCTACCCCATATGGTGACGATAATGGAGAAACAAACTACCTACGTAATGACCATGGTCAAGGGTTATGGATTGATCATTGAAAATACGTGCAGGACTTTGAAGGTTTTAATTTGTTTTATTCCAATAGTTGTAAATATTTGTAAATTGGAAATTTTAATTTGTTTTATTCCATTTATTGTAAATTATTATTTGATTTATTCCAATAGTTGTAAATAATTGTTAATTGTATATTTTAATTTGTTTTACTTATATTAATTGTAAATTTTAATAAGATTTTTTTCAATAGTTGTAAATAATTGTTATTTGTATATTTTAATTTGTTTTTATTCCAATAAGTGTAAATTTTAATTTGTTTTATCCCAATAGTTGTAGCTGATTGTTTGCTAAAGCAAATTTTATATATTTCTGGTTGAGTATGGGAAGTAGTTCTTGGCAACAATCATACAGCAATTAAAGTGATCTATAAATAAAAACCCATTTCACCTTATAATATTTCATAAAGCGTGGGCACACCTTACATCTGTCCCCTGTTTTTGAGTATTTAAGTCATCCCCTGTTTTTGAGTATTCAAGTCGTAAGAATTCCCCTGGTTTTGAGTATTTGCATCGGTTTTTTATAACAAACGACGCAAATTTTTATTTTATGCGTCGGGTTTTTATAAGAATCGACGCAAATGTTTTAATATTTTTATTTTATATTATTATTTATGTTAATTTATTATATACCAACGTAACTTTAAATTAATATTTTACTTATATTGAAAGTCATTAATAACATATATTATACTTGTGAAATAAAAAATAAGTAAAAAATATTAATAATTAACTAAAAAACTACAATATATATCACATTTAATATATATATAATAGTTTTAATTAACTAATTATTTTTGAATTAATCAGTATAATAGTTTTCTTTTATATTATTATGTAATATATTAATATAAATAGTATATTAAAATAAAAGAATTAAATCATTTGCGTCAGTCGTTTTAAACACCCGACACAAATGTTGCTTTTATGCGTCGGCCCTTTTAAACACCCGACGCAAATGATTTAATATTTTTATTTTATATCATTATTTATGTTAATTTATTATATACCAATGTAACTTTAAATTAATATTTTACTTATATTGAAAGTCGTTAATAACATATATTATACTTATGAAATAAACAATAAGTAAAAAATATTAATAATTAACAAAAAAATACAATATATATCACATTTAATATATATATATATATATTATAGTTTTAATTAACTAATTATTTTTGAATTAATCAGTATAATAGTTTTCTTTTATATTATTATGTAATATATTAATATAAATAGGATATTAAACTAAAAAAATTAAATCATTTGCGTCGGTCCTTTTAAACACCCGACGCAAATGATTTAATATTTTTATTTTATATTATTATTTATGTTAATTTATTATATATCAATGTAACTTTAAATTAATATTTTACTTATATTGAAAGTCGTTAATAACATATATTATACTTATGAAATAAAAAATAAGTAAAAAATATTAATGATTAACTAAAAAACTACAATATATATCACATTTAATATATATATAATAGTTTTAATTAACTAATTATTTTTGAAGTAATTAGTATAATAGTTTTCTTTTATATTATTATGTAATATATTAATATAAATAGTATATTAAAATAAAAACTTGTGTTCGTTGGTTGTTTAAAAGAACCGATGCAAATGAGTTAAAATAAATAGTATATTAAAATAAAAAAATTAATTCATTTGCGTCAGGCCTTTTAAACATCCGACGCAAATGTTGATTTTATGCGTCGGATTTTTAAAAGAACCGACGCAAATGAGTTTAGTTTTATTACGAATATGTCACCGTTTGGGAAAAAAATACATTTTAGCGCCTTTTTATTTTCATTGTGCGGCATATTTTCATTTGCCATCTTTTTGAAAACGAACTCTTAATCCTTTTCATTTCCTTTGCCCTAAATTTTCACAAGCTAGATGCATACATTTCCATTTGCTTTTCTCAATCGATCAAGATACAAACTCTTCGGCTTCTGGCAAATCAGAAAATAAGTATTTCCATTTCAGTTTCTCACGAATACAAACCCTTCGGCTTCAGATTTGTTACAAGTGAAAGAGGTACTACGCGAACTGCGCGATTTAAATTGTTTTTTTGTTTTTTGTTTTAATGGAAATGTACATTGGAAGCTCAGTAGTGTTAAATGGAAGCTATGTTGTAGGGTTAAACATGTTGTTCTGCATTTTTTCTGTTTCTGCTATTTTTCTATTTCTGCGTTGTAGGGTTAAGTAAATGTGTAAACTTATACCACTATGTGTTGTTAATAAATAATCTTTGTCGATTGAGAAATTGAAGTGGAACTGCGATTTTCATTGTTGTTCTGTTTTTTTTTTAATACATAAATATTTTAAAACCCCAAAGTGTGTCTTGTGATATATGTGTTCTATTTGTGATATATGTGTTCTGTTCTGTCTTGTAATTGTAAATTTAATTCAAAGATTTCCTTTGGCACTACGAATGCACTATACCTGAAATTAAAATGGAAGCCCCAAAGTGTTTTCTAATGCACTGTAATTCTTATATTACTAATTTATATTTTTAAATGTGATGTTTTTGACATTTTCTGTTCTACTTTGTAGTTTACAATTATCATGGATCACTGAAGTTTGAGTGAGAGACCTACTAAGAAAAACTAGAGGTCCAACATCTTGCAAAAAATTGAAAGAAAAGTCTACAAATAAACAAGTTCAGAAAGTTATTGAGTTTGATGATAATCTTGGTGTTCCCATTGGAACATATGCTGCTGCATTCAAGTCGTACATAGGAGCAGTAGTTAGAGTTCAAGTTGACATTAATATTTAGAGTTGGGATCTAGTCAGTGATGGACTAAAGGATACGATTTGGGAAGATATTAAGGTTTGTATTGAAAAGTATTTAGTTGTTTTAACATATATTGCCGTTCAAATTTTATTACAAGTTTCTTATATGCGTGATTTGACTATTTCAGACTGAGTCGAATATAACGGATGATGCTAAACGGAAGGACGTATTAAAATCTGCAGGGAAAATTTGGAGGGATTTCAAGTCAAGGTTAGTCTGCCGATACTTACGTGTAGACAAGGACCCTTGCGAGAAATATGACTTCATAACTCGAGAGCAATGGGATAAATCCATTCATGATCATCAAAGTGAAGAATTTCAGGTATATTTTTTTGATATTTATATTATTATTGGTTTTCAGATATGATTGTTTAATTTCACTGACTAGAACAGGGATTGTTTAATCATATTATTGTTTTTTTTCTAATAGACTAAAAGTGAGAAGGCACGTGAAAACCAGAAGTTTAATGAGTATCCACATTATCTGGGAAGACTTGGATATGCAGTGGAAAAAACTAAGTGGATGGTTGATGACCCGATTAATTCTCTACCTTCATCCAAATCAGTTAATTCATCAATTGTATCAAACAATCGAACTGATCCTAGTTACGATTGGATTCGGGCGAGAGTTAGGAAGAGGGATCAAGGTGAAGGTTATTATTTTCCCAAGGACGAGACTAGGGATGTTGTTCAAAAAATGGTAAGAGTATTTTGTTCATTTAAAAATATTTATATTAAAGTTATGCTTAAAATATTAATCGTTAAATTGATTTTGGAATAGGTGGAATGGAAAGACAAAGCCTCTGAAGGTTCGTGGACTCCTCACGGGCATGATGACATATTGTCATGTGCACTTGGAAAGAAGGAGCACGGCGGGCGTGTAAGAAGGGTTGGAGGAATAGTGCGCATGAAAGATGTATTCGGGACGGACAGAGGCAACTCCCGTAAAGGCGTAATATCAATGGATGAGTTGTCTACGATAACTCAAGAAATAGAAAGAAAAGTGGCCAATCGAGTTCGGGAGGAGTACCATACTCAAATGAATGAAATGCATATAAAATACAAAGACCAGATTGGTTCACTGCATGCTCAGATTGAGGGTATCTTCAATCACATGAGCCAGATGGGAATGCCTATGCCCCAACAAACTCCAACAACTGACATGATTCAAAGTAGCTCCCACTCGGTGGATCCATTCTTTGAAATAAAGGTATACTTATTTTTACTCTTTTTTATGTCTTTCAATCATAAGTTATCATATAAGTGCCCTATATGATCCTAGCTGAATTTTTTTTATATACTTAACATAGAAGCCGACTTCATGCCGTCTCTGTGTGATCCTTGCTGAGACCGGCAAAGTGATTGTGGCTATTGGGACTATTTTTCCACTAAATGCGTCAAGTGATGTTGTTAATGGTCACCAAATGGAGCTCAACAATGTTAGAGTATCCGTTGATGACGTTTGTCCTGAATTTCAACAAGCTCCACTTCCCGTGCCTATGCATGAACATATAAGAGTAGGTGATGCAGCGGGTAGCTTTGTTCAGTGGCCTAAACAACTTGTAATGTTGGGGCAGGTAACAAATTTCAAATTAACAAGTAACATTATAAATGATTGTTGTTAATTCATTTAATTCATGTAAATGTTATTGTTTAACTTTATATCTAATTAGGACCCCATCTTATCGGATAAGGGTAAAGAGTCTGGGTCCCCCCCCCCCCACCACCAAAAATAATCAAGTTCGTAGTAAAGGGTCGGCTACTAATGTGGATCAGAACTTGAGTCAAAAATGTAAATATTTACATCAATTGATTATGGCGTTGCCTTCCTCGGACGACGTAATTTCAGTGTCATTAGATTATGATTCATGCATTAATGCTCCGAAGGAATGAGAAGACATGATATAGGTCACGAGCGAAGATATAATCCAATTCTGTAAAATGGAATGGTTGAATATAAGTCGTACAAATTTTCATGAGGTGAGACTATAATTTTCATACATTCTGATTTATCTTTTTTTTATATACAAGTTTATTTTATAAACTAACTAATGAGTAATTTGTATATTATATTTAAGGTACCTAAAGTAGATGACTAAGGGATCTAATGCCTTTGGATTCTTGTGTCCTCAAAAAGTGGCAAATGCAGTAAATGATCCAGATGGCAAATGCAATAAATTCAGTAGATGACTAAGGGATCCAAATTCATCTTAGGGTCGTACTTCCAACAGTAAGAACATGAAAATGGTGGGCTTAATTTATTCTAACTAGCTTGTTCGTTGATATAATTTAACATTGTCATTTAATTTATAAAAATGTAGGGAACATTGGATGTTGTTTCTTATATCTTGTGAGGAAAATGCAATATATGTGTTTGACTCAATAAACAAGGAAAGGAATATGCCAATCAAAACAACATTTGCAGTGTAAGTAAATTATATATTAATTCCTAAGTTATTAATATAAGTTAAACGTGTAAAACTCTTTTAACATATTTATTTACTAATATATAATACTATATATAATTTTGTAGGGCATTTCGATTATATGTTGCTCACAGTGGCAAGAAGAGAAATAATAAGTTGCATTGGTATACGAAAGAGGTTAAGATATAAAATACTTGCTAACTTATCCAAACAAAGTTGAGTTTGTTGGTTCCTATAATATAATTTCTTATTAAATTTTTAATCAACTTGACTATTTATATAGTGTCCTCAACAACAAGGAAGTGTTGAATGCGGCTACTATGTTATGAGGTACATGTATGACATCGTCATGTTACATTAACGGGCTCCATATACAAAATGGACAGAGGTATATTGTTTTTAATTATATGCATGTAATTAACTATTTCAATCTAATAACAAAATACATTGTATATTGGTTTTAATTATATGCATAATTGTTTCTTTTTTATAATATTCTATAGGGTTTGAGGCAAAAAAGTCATATACTCAGTTTGATATAGATGAAATTAGAGACCTGTTTGTAGAATATTTTATGAGTCATTGTATGTGACCTTTGCATATTTGAACAGTTTGTACATTTGGACAGTTTGTAAATATTCCTGTTTTGAACAATTTGTAAATTTGAATTTGTATATATTCCTGTTTTGCAAATATTGAAGTGGTTGAATTTTGTACTATTTTGCCTTGTACAGGTTAGATATTTTATTTTTAAAATGAAAATTTAAAAAAAAAAACCCAATCATTTGTGTCGGTTCTTTTAACTGTACGACGCAAATAGATTAAATTATTTTTAAAATGAGTTTTTATCAAACAATCATTTGCGTCGGGTTTAGTTAAGCACTGACGCAAATGATCCTATAATTTGCGTCGGTTCTTTTAAAAATACGACGCAAATTTATTAATTCATTTTTAAAATGAATTTTTTATAAACCAATCATTTGCGTCGGGTATCTTGAAGAACCAACGAAAATGACACTATTATTTGCGTCGGCTTTATAAATGTTCAACGCAAATGATTTTTTTTGCGTCATATCTTTAACCGACACAAAATATTTATGATATATGCGTCTCCGCCATATGCGTCTCCTCTTAACCGACGCAAAATATGTTAATTAACCGACGCATATGATTAGTTTTGTACTAGTGTATGATCCTAACTGAATTGTTTTTATATGTCATTAACATCGACTCCATGCCGTCTATGTGTCATCTTTTCTGAGACCGACAGAGTGGTTGTGGCTACAGGGAATGTTTTTCCATCCAATTTTGCAGGTGATGTTGTTCATGGTCAACAGATGGACTTACACAGCGTGAGAGTATCCATTGATGATGTTAATGCAGAATTTCAACTTGCTCCCCTTCCCGTGCCTACTAGTGAACATCAACGAATAGGTGACGCTGCTGGTAACTTTGTTCAGTGGACTAAACAACTTGTAATGTTGGGGCAGGGAACAAATTTCAAATTAACATTATTAATTATAAATGATTGTTGTCAATTCATTTAATTGATGTAAATGTTATTGTTTAACTTTATACCTAATTAGGATCCCATCTTACAGGAGAAGGGTAAAGCGCCTCGGTCTCCACCTGGCCAAACAAATCAAGTTCATAGCAAAGGGTTGTCAACATTAGATCTCAAATTGAGTGCAAAATGTCAACACTTACATAATATTATTATGGCGATGCCTTCTGCGGATGACTTGATTAAGTTTCTTTAGATTATGACATTTGCGGCGATGCTTCGAGGGAAGTCGAACAATGTATTTATGTCTCAAGTGAGGATGTACATTAATTTTGTAGAATGGAATGGTTGAATATAAGTGTGATACAGATTTTCATGAGGTGAGACTATAATTTTCATGCAGGTTTATTTATCTTTTATTTTGATACAAGTTTATTTTATAAACTTACTGACGTTTAATTTGTGTATTACATTTGTAGGTACGTGAAGGAGATGTCTAATGGATCCTTTGGATTCATGTGTCCGAGTCAACTAGCAAATGCAATAAATGATCCAGATGGCACAATTCGATACATTACAAATATTTTGCTAGGTTGTCAGTCAAAGAAATTCATCTTAACGCCGTACTTCGAGTAGTAAGAACATAATTTAACATTGTTATTATGTAGATTCCTTTGCTAACTTGTTCATTAATATAATTTAACATTGTTATTTAATTTCTAAAAATGTAGGGAGCATTGGATGTTGCTTCTTATATCTTATGATCAAAATGCAATATATGTGTTCGACTCATTGAAGAGGGAAATAAATATGCAAATCAAGGCATTAATAACAGTGTAAGTAAATTATATATTATTTCCTAACCTATTAATATAACTTAACCGTGTAAAACTCCTTTAACATATTTATTTACTCATATATA
>CM025786.1:41954272-41964950 GCA_014636745.2 Centella asiatica
ATCGGGGATTAATAACTCATCGGGGATTAATAACTCATCGGGGATTATCTTACAAGATCAAAGACTAATTCAAACCCGTCAGAGACTAGGTTAAGGTCTGTCTCAGATACAGGGTCGTCTTCCTCACTCCTCCATGTGTGGTGCCCTCAACCATAACCACACTTAGGTCAAAACTCATCATTCTCTCTGTGATACGTAACATTTCTTATGGTCTGCATGCCATCCTAAACACGGTTTAGGGTTAAAAATCAAGTTAAAGAATACTCAAGCATGGGGTTGCAACTACTGACAAAAGAATGTTTGGTAGTTAAAGGTTTGTCCACCAGGTGGTTGTCAACAACACTACACCCATCTTAGACAATTTGAAATAAATGGCCTTAACTCATCAGAGACTAAGGGTGACGTCATCATCAGAGACTAATTAACTCATAAGAGATTGATGACGTTATCTTAACCCATCAGAGACTAAGGGTGACGTCATCATCAAAGACTAATTAACCCATAAGAGATTGATGACGTTATCTTAACCCATCAGAGACTAAGGGTGACGTCATCATCAAAGACTAATTAACCCATAAGAGACTGATGACATCATCTTAACCCATCAGAGACTAAGGATGACGTCATCATCAGAGACAAATTAACTCATAAGAGACTGATGACATCATCTTAACTCATCGGAGACTAAGGGTGACGTCATCATCAGAGACTAATTAACTCATAAGAGATTGATGACGTTATCTTAACCCATAAGAGACTAAGGGTGACGTCATCATCGAAGACTAATTAACCCATAAGAGACTGATGACATCATCTTAACCCATCGGAGACTAAGGATGACGTCATCATCAGAGACAAATTAACTCATAAGAGACTGATGACATCATCTTAACCCATCGGAGACTAAGGGTGACGTCATCATCAGAGACTAATATTTGCTCATTGGAGAGTAACATTAACTCATCAGAGACTAATGTTATCTCATAAGAGGCTAACTTTATCTCATCAGAGACTAATGTTATCTCAACAGAGACTAACATTAGGGCTTGTCTCCATTTCAATGGAAGGCCTTACAACGACAAAGTCAACCCAGGATACCTCATGAACATAAATATGTAAAAGAACGTAGCTTTTCTTTCAAAGCTTTATTCTTCCTTGAAAACCTAGTATGTACGGCTAACACTCTCGGATGACATGCAAAAAGAAACAATCAGAGGAGAACTTAGGATTCTTACCTCTAGGGTTGACGAAAGAAATCAAAGCCTATTTGAAAGTAATCGCCTAGAAAAGAGAACCTGAAATTATATGGAGTTGGTAGGTTTAAAGAAGAACTTTGGAAGAGAAAATCTTTAGAAAAGAGACTGAAATATTCCTCCGAATGAGATATTTATGGTAGGCTAAGATTAAGCCTTGGAATAGAATCATTGGTTAATAAAACCGCTACTGATCATGATTCTTAGCAGCTAAGCATGTGTAATAAACCTGTTGTCCTTCATGTACATAAGCCAGCCTCTCAAGCAGCTTACTAATCTGATTAACGTACGTAGGCAATGATGTCATCATAGTTAAACTCTTAAGTCCTTTAGGGGACTTAACCACTAAATACAAAGCTTCTTCAAGTACTTACAAATGGTACCACACATATAAACATCAATTGCTTATTTTTGCAACCAATATCCAAACAAATATAACCCCTTTAATGGGTCCAAAAATATTAAAAAACATCATATATTGTCTATACATATTAATAAGAAAACGAATATGAGTAAATAAATTATTTATAGATAAACAATTTCTTGGGTCATTACAAATATTCTAGTTAAGCAAGGATTTTGATCACAAGTGAAGACTCTACTCATCGATCAAGAAGGATGCTGAAGATATAGAGAAAAAATTCATGGATAGTCCTGCTTAGAATGGAAATAAGCAATGACTGATATAGCAAGATCTTCCACCTTGATCCAAGCAAGTTTGTCAGAAAAAGACCATCTCTTGTCCTGCTTAGTCATCTCCTAAAGAGCTTTTTCAAAAAGCACTAGAAGACAAAATAACGGCTATCCTTTAGAACTAATCAAGGAACAATTGGAAAAGTACAAGTCACTGTCAAGGTAGTACAACTCCTAACAGATCTATTTCAAAATTCTCAACGGATAGATTTTTGGAGTAGTATAAATAGGAGCCATAAATTTCATTTATGACTACTGAACAACCAAGAAGTTCTCTGACATTCTGACACTCAAAGAAATCAGCAAGACATCAACAAGCTTGAACAAATGCTATCAAATCTGCTCAACAATGAGCTCTCTACTTAAAGATAGTAGGAAAAATTTATAATCTGCTTATTTAGTCTGTGTGACTTGAATTTGGTCTAAGTGACCTTGTGTAATTTTGGACTAAGTGTCCCTTTGCTTATTGTTCTGTGTGAACATTCTAGTGAGTGCCTTCTCAAGTAAAAGAGAATAAGAGTGGAGTAGGCTTAGACCGAACCACTATAAAAATTCTCATGCCCATCTTTCTTTCTGCTTATTTTTCTTACTGCTTATTTATTTTATCCTTTCTTTATTAAAGTCTCTGCTAAACTCTTTTAGTAAAGACTTATTCTCTCTGCTCCTTTAGCCATTAACCTTTATTCTAAAATCTAAGGGGTTCTTTGCTTAACAAATTCCGCTGCTAAATCTTTTCAAAATATAAGAAACTCTTTTAATAAGCAAGAAGTGTTTAAAACTGCAAAGTTTTGTAAGCAAGTCTTAAATTTTGAAAAACATTATTCAACCCCCTTTCTAGTATTTTTCCCTTTGGGACCTAACAAGTGGTATCAGAGCTTAACACTCTTTGCTAAGCCCTACAACTTGAGAGGATCCTAAAATTTGATGGCTTTAAGAAGTGATTTTGGTGGCAAACCCCCTATGTGCACCAGAGATAGATTTGCTAATTGGAAATTGAGAATACAGGTGTACATGGATGCAATTGATGAAGAACTGTTTGAAGCAATAAAAGTTGGGCCTTACATACCAAAGAAAATAAACCCTGCTGATCCCAACAAGCTTAATCCTAAGTAGAGAAAGGAATGGACGGACGAAGAAAAGAAACTAGTAGGATTCAACAAGAAAGCAATGAACATTCTCTTCATGGCTCTTGAGGAAGAAATGTTCGAAAGTGTTTCTAACTGTAGCTCTGCTAAACAAGTATGGGATGCCTTGCTGTTTCTCAATGAAGGAACCATAAAAGTCAGAGAAAATAAGCAATCCTTGCTTATACAACAATATTAAAGTATTAGTATGCAGCAAGGAGAAAACCTTATTACCATGTATGAGAGATTCACTGTCATGCACAACAATCTACGTGCTCTAGGGAAAACCTATGACACCAAGGACGTCAATCTTAAGTTCATGAGATCATTACCAAGACAGTGGGATCCCAAAACAACTGTTGTAAAAGAATTAAGGAACTTACACACTATTGATCTCCAGCAACATTATGGAAACTTGCTCATCTATGAACTGGAGTTGGCGCAGAGAGATGCTACTGCTGAACCGAGAAGGAAAGACAGAGGAGTGGCCTTGAAGGCTGTTGAGCCTAAGCAACTATCAGATTCAGACTCAGAGTCTGCTGATAGTGATGAAGATATGGCAATGTTAGCAAGGAAGTTTAGAAGGTTTCTAAGGAAAGACCGAGGAAACTTCAAAAGAAATACAAGTAGCAGCAAGAGAGATCCATCAAAAGATCTTTGCTACAACTGTAAGAAGCCAGGATACTATGCTGCTGATTGTTGAAGCACAACAAGAGAGGAAAAGAAATTTCCTGCTAATCATAAGAGCAAGGGAAAAGAGTACTACAAAAAGAAGTACCAGCAAAAGAACAACCTCTTAAACTTCAAGAAAGACAAGGGACTCCTTGCTGAAAAATCTTGGAGTGATAGTGAGAGTGAATCAGAAGATTCAGGACCAGAAATTGCTAATCTCTGCTTAATGGCTAAAGAATCGGAACCCAACAAGGAAGTAGATCTCACTGAGGTATTTGATTTCGACTCTACTGACATTACTGAAGCTGAGTTGCGCTCCTTGCTTAAGGAGGTTGCATCTCAGTGGCATCAATATAGAAGATTGCTGAGAATTGTTTCAGCAGAGTTTGATCAACTAAGGAGCAAGAACTCTGAAATCCTGCATACGCTTGAAAAAGTGCGAGCTTAGAATTTGGAGTTAGTTGCTGCTGATGATGAAAGGACCCTACTTAGACAAGATCTCAGAGACTCTCAAGAGAGGGAGTCTAAGTTAATCTCCCAAGTTGAGGATTTAACAGCAACAATCTCCACATGGAACAAGTCATCCTCTAATGCTTGTGCTTTGCTGAAAAGCCAAAGAAGCTTGCTGGATCTAGTAGGAATTGGATCCGGAACTTGCGAAGTTCCTGCTGAAGAAAGTGGAGAAAGTGAAGCTGAATCTATCAGTAGAGCAATCTCCATTCATTCAGTAGAGTGTGAACCTCCTGCTAAAACCAAGGGTAGCATAAATGTTACCTTACTAAAGCACAAATTCCCTGCTGACCGTAACTATAAGCAAGAACATGTTGCTAAATGGACCAAGGGTAGAAAATTTAGCAAAAACCATATTCTCCCTGCTCAACGTTACAACACAACAAGGAATTTGGAATTTAGCAAAGGTTGGGTTAGGAGCAAACACTGGAAATCACCTCAACCAAAGAGAAGAGGTAAACAACACACACAGTACAACATGATGCATTTCAGATGTTATTGCTGCCATAGGTTTGGTCATATTGCTTCTCTTTGCTTTGAGGATCCTTATTATACTGTTGGGTCTCTAAGACCAAAAATGAAACAAGTATGGGTTCTCAAGGGTACTAACCTAAATGGACCCCAAGTCTTGTTGGATACCAAAATGACTCTGCTTATGAATTCTAGGATGTGAGCAAGGAACAAATTTGATACTTGGACAGTGGATGTTCAAGACACATGACAGGAGATAAAGCCTTGCTCACTAATTTTAAAGAGAAAGATGGACCTCAAGTGATCTTTGGAGATAATAGTGCTGGAAAAGTAAGGGATATGGTTCAGCAGGAATTGAAATAGTCTGCTTCAACAAGGTTGCCTACGTGGAGGGTCTCAAGCACAACTTGCCTAGTATAAGCCAGTTGTGTGACAAAGGGCATAAGGTCACCTTCTTAGACAATCAATGTCAAGTAAGAGATGTTCAAACAAATTCTCTGAAGCTTTCTGGCTCAAGAAATGGAAATGTTTATGTAGTAGATTTGGCTAAGCTAAGTCCTGCTGAAACATCTTGTTTTCTTGCTAAAGCATCAGCAGATGCTAGTTGGTTATGGCATAAGAGACTTTCACACTTAAATTTCAAAACTTGCTGCTAAAGAACTAGTAAAAGGTTTACCTAAATTCTCTTTTGAAAAAGAAAAACCATGTAGAGCTTGCCAATTTGGTAAGCAAACAAAACAATCCTTCTTAAGCAAACCTGAAAAATCAAACTCTATGCCTCTCCAAGTATTACATCTTGATTTGTTTGGCCCTATAGCAAGTAGCCTTGGTGGAATGAAATATGCATTCACTATTATGGATGATTTCACAAGATATACATGGGCATTATTTCTTTCTCACAAGAATGATGCACTAGTAGAGTTTGAGAAGTTTAGCAGACAAGTGCAAAATGAGAAGGAACTCAGAATTAAGTCCCTTTGCGTATTGTTCTGTGTGAACATTCTAGTGAGTGTCTTCTTTAGTGAAAGAGAAGAAGAGTGGAGTAGGCTTAGACCGAACCACCATAAAAAATCTCGTGCCCATCTTTCTTTCTGCTTATCTTTCTTACTGCTTATTTATTTTATCCTTGCTTTGCTAAAGTGTCTGCTAAACTCTTTTAGCAAAGATTTACTATCTCTGCTCCTTTAGCCATTAACCTTTATTCTAAAATCTAAGGGGTTCTTTGCTTAACAAATTCCGCTGCTAAATCTTTTCAAAATATAAGAAACTCTTTTAATAAGCAAAAAGTGTTTAAAACTGCAAAGTTTTCTAATCAAGTCTTAAATTTTGAAAAACACTATTGAACCCCCCTTCTAGTATTTTTCCCTTCGGGACCTAACAAATTGATTCCCTTCCTTTGTTGTCATGGTACAACGTCTTACTTAGGTCCTGAAAATCATTAACTAAACAAGAATGAGCGATTTACGCTCAACAAGTATATAAACATAGAGGAAAAGAAAATAAAATCTCTAAAGTTCTTAATAATAGTACAATTCTGTTTGTGAGGTTTAGGTGAAGCAATACCACCACCTCAGAGTTCTCATCAAATTTTTAAGGATTTTAGATGATAATGCAATCGTGTGATCCTTTTTAATGAAACGACCTTTTATCTATCGGGGACTAAACTTGTTGGATCTGCTATCCATACTGTAATCAGTGGGTCAGACTGTACAACATAGTCCCTTAGTGAACTACGTAGTCACAATAAATCATCTAGGTCAGGTGACAAAACACTAGCACCTTCCCTTTCCTCTTGCCAACTAGTTGGCATGTTCCACATTTTAAAGAACATAATAGTCTGCTTGCTTGAAACATAATAGTCTCATTCATTTGCATAAATATAATATTGAAAAATAATTGATAAATCAAAGCTCAATTATATCCATGCACTTTCATTCATATCATGCTAGCGGAAATTAAAACATAGCATTTTGATTCACAAGGAAATTTAAACATAAAAGCCATAACCTTGTACACATGTCGAATCAATTGATCATGTGTTTAACTGAAATAAGCATGAGAGTGAGTATATACTTACCTTTGCCCTTAGTTGAGCTAATTTAATTCACTTGCTGGATGAAATACCTCTGTAAAATATGTAAGTTGACATAGCATGAGAATCTATGCTTTAAATATAAATGTGAGTATGTACATATGTAATGTTCGTGCATTTCTTATCTCTTTCATGTTGTAATTAAATCATTTGGTGTGTTGGGAATTGACATTTTTAATTTAAACAAGCTTGAGGGATTTTTCAGACTGTTAAATATCCATATAATTCATTAGGAGATAAAGTACTCGTCAAGGGATAATTTACCCATCAGTGGATAAACTACCCGTTAGGGGATAAATTGGTCATCAATGAATAAATTTATTCATTGCCAAACTCGTCGGTAATCCATTTGACTTCCGCCAAAGTCACTTGATTGTCACCAAACTCTCTTGGTTGTCGCCAAACTTAACAAGTGAGTGTCAAACTCATCTCGAAACTTAACCTTTGTGGATAATACCATTAGGGGATAAAATTAAAACTATCAAGGACTGAAAATTTGCCCATCGGAGACTAACAAAAATTGTTCATCAGAGACTAACAAAAATTGCTCATCGAAGACTAATTTTTATAAACTATCGGAGACTAACTTTTAACCTACCAGAGACTAATCCCATGTTGTCGAACACTAAGTTAGAACTTGTCTCTATTGCATAAGAGGAATTTTCATATAGTTGTGGATGATGTTTATTAATGGATAAACCTAATTTAAGGCATTCCCTCATCATCTTTTCTGCAGTGTGTATCATTCCTAATACACACACATACACATAATTGCAAACATAAATTACTGCAGCCTACTGTAGCTTTTATAGTTGCAGAGTTATGTAGCTCTTGAAGCCTTATTCTATTTTTAGATAGGTTGAGAGAGAAAACGTGAGTATTCCTTAGTGTTTTCTTATTCTTATGGACACTGCTAAACTCCAAGAACTCTGATTACCTAAGACACAAGCATAGTGTTTTACCTACTGATATTAAAACTATTTGGAAGTTAATATTGTTTGTATAGTTTGTATGTTTCAATATTTCCTTTATTTCTTTCCTTTTAGCATGTGAAACTAATAACTCCTGATGTTATTGGCATGTTTTTAGAACATCCTTTTTGAACAAAGTGTTTTACAATATGATATGAATGAATAAGGATAGAAATCAAAACAGAACAGAGCATACGATTAGTATAAAACTCTTACCTCTTTAAGCTTTAGAGAAGGAATTAGAATACTCGTGCTGCTCTTGAAAAGGATAACTGCTCTTTGAAAAGGAAGAATGAAATTTATCTGGGTGTCGGGTAGAGAGAATTTTTGGAACTGACGTTAGGATTACACCTCAGGTGATGTATTTATAGTGCTTGTAAATCAACTAGAGTCGTTAGATTATTTTGATGAATAATTCTTTGTCGTTGGTTGGTTCGGCTAGAAATATGTCTTTGGGATGATGTGATTGGCTAGCTTCACCGATGTAGTAGCTGCCAAAATATCAGCCAATCACCTATAATAGTCGACATTCAGTTGGACAGAAAACCTTCTCTTGTTAGTATCCTTGCACAACAAGTATCCCTTTTAAAATACATATATATGTATAACCAAGTTGGTAACCATGGTTAGATTGTATAGTTAAGTTGGTTCATTACTGGATACATTGCATGCAACCAACTTCCTAAAATATTGTGGTTATATTAACTGCACACCGTAGTCTCTAGGTCAGCATTTTACATTGCCTTTTTTCTTTTGTAAGTCTGCTTCCCCATTCTCACTCATTTGCACAGATATAACATTGAAAAATAATTGATAAAACAAAGCTTAGTTATATCCATGCACTTTCATTCATATCATGCTAGCGTAAATTAAAGCACAACATTCTGATTCAGAAGGAACTTTAAACATAAAAGTATTAACCTTGTATGCATATCGAATCAATTGATCATGCATTTAACTAAAATAAGCATAAGAGTGATAATATACTTGCCTTTATCCTTAGCTGAGCTAACTTAATTCATTTGTTGGGTGAAATATTTCTGTAAAACATATATATGTTTACTTAGCATGAGAATCTATGCTTGAATATAAATGTGAGTATGTACATATATGATGTCTGTGATGTCCGTGCATTTCTTATCTTTTGATGTTTTAATTTAATCATTTGGTATGTTGGAAATTAAGACTTTTAATTCAAACAAGCCTGAGGGATTTTTCAGACTGTTAAATATTCATATTATTCATAAGGGGATAAATTTTGGTCCATGTGGGGATAACTTTCGCTCATCAGGGAATGTGCATAAACGTCAAGGGGAAGCCATCAGGGGATGAAATTTACTAATCAGGGGATAATTCCCTCGTCAGGTGTAATTTACCCACTAGGGAATAAATTACAACCATTAGGGGATAGCTGTCAGGGGATCATTTGTTTATCAGTTGATATCTATCATCAGGGGATGACTGTCAGTCATCAGGGCATTACTTATTCATCGCCAAACTTGTCAGTAATCCATTCTACCGCCAAACTCACTTCGCTAACGCCAAACTCATAGGTGGATAAGTTGTTCAATGCCAAACTCATCGGTGGATAAGTTGTTCAATGCCAAACTCATCTGTGAGAACCCAAAAATCTCAATGAAATTTTGATTATGAGATTTATTTTATTTTCTACATGAAGGGTTATTTCCTCATTGGTTATAAATAATGAAATTATATTTTCTTATAAAAATTCAATGGTAGTGTGATGTCCAAAAGATTTTAAATGTATTTTTGAAGCTCAAGTATTTAAAAGGTTATTGCATTCAAGAATTTTCTTGTGAAACGGTGTGATCACGCGGGAAAAAGGGCTCACCAAGTGTGAACAAGATTAGCTACAGTACCCGTTTTTATTTTTAAAACCTACTGCGGGGAGACAGTAGCATTTAATGTGCATCACCTCCGTCAGTACCATAGAGTGGGCTATGATAAACAACTGATGGGTACGAGCAGCTGTTGCAACCAAGCTTTTCTCATCAGTCACTTCTTTTCTTTTCATAGCCAACGGCTTAGATCAAATAAATCCGACGACACTTGTTGCTAAACAGGTGACATATATATATCACGTTGGTACAACTCTTGCCCCACTTTCATAAACTTCTATAAGGTGTACCACCAAATCCAAACTTACTCTCTAAACAACTGTCCTTTTTGGAAGAACAACTAGAGCTTTTAACTCTTTCTTGCCATCAAGGAGGTAAAAGCATTTCATTAAAGTCCTGCTCTATTTCTTACACTTTTGTTCGGTCATACGTACCACGTTTAATAGCTTGTTCATTTATTTCCAAGAGTATGACGTGATGCATGTTTTAACGCCCGGAGTTAATGTTATTTATTTCAAAAAAAAGCTACCCAAGATGAGTGTAAAAAAAATGTTGACAACCACTTTGTAGACAAACTTTTAACTACCAAAACATTCTTTTGTCAGTAGTTGTAACCACATGCTTGAGTATTCTTCAACCTGAGTTTGAACCCTCAACCGTGTCTAGGATGACATGCAGACCATAGAAAATGTTAGGTATCACTGAGAGAATGATGAGTTTTGACCTAAGTATGGCTATGGTTACAAACACCACCTTTGGAGGAGTGAGGAAGACGACCCTGTATCTGAGATGAGGTCCAACTTAGTCTCTGATGGGTTGGAGTTAGTCTCTGATGAGATGTTGTTAGTCTCTGATGAGATGCTGTTAGTCTCTGATGAGATATTTTTTGTCTCTGATGAGATGCTGTTAGTCTCTGATGAGATGCTGTTAGTCTCTGATGAGATATTTTTAGTCTCTGATGAGATGCTGTTACTCCCCGATGAGTGAAGATGACGTCAGCCTTAGTCTCCGACAGGCTAAGTTTAGTCTCTGA
>CM025786.1:41964960-41991538 GCA_014636745.2 Centella asiatica
CTGATGACGTCAGCCTTAGTCTCCGACAGGCTAAGTTTAGTCTCTGACGACGTCATCCGTAGTCTTCGATGAGTTAAAGTGAAGTAATTCCCTAATGCACAGCTTGTTTTTGAAACGTTAAAAGTTAAATACATCACATGTGCATTTTCTCTCATACTTTAACCAAGATATTAAATTCATCTTGTGATATGTATATTCTTCCAGAATTTTCCACTCACGGGTAAATAAAATTTGATTGAGTGCAAAGAACCGAGGCAAGTATATTCACAATCTTATGTTTAATTGCAAGTTGATGCAAGTATATACATTCAGTCTGATGTTATTTTAGTTTAACGCATTATCATTTGATTCGATATGCGTGCAAGGCTTGAATTATGTTTCAATTGTTTTTTTTTTTGTTATGAATGAGCACGCTATGCTTAAAATTCCGCTAGCATGATATGAATGGTGATGCATGGATATAAATGAGCTTTGAATTTCAGCTATGTTACAATCTTATATCTGTGAAAATGAATGAGAATGATGTCCCTTAAAGGGGTTATGCCACATGGCTGGCAAGAGGAAAGGAAAGGTGTTGATGTGTTCTTCACCTGACCTAGAGGAATGCTAAGTGACTACGTAGTCGACACAAGAGGGATCATGCAGTCTAGTTTGGCCAGCTGTGTACTGTATTGTTAGCAGATCCACGGGTTTAGCCCCGATGGATATTTTGAGAAAGTTATGCTCAGGTGTATACCTATCTTTCTTCAAGGAGGATCACACGTTGTGTATCATCAGTGAATCCTCAATGATCGTTGAAGGTTCCGAGGCCTTGGCATTGTTTCACCAAGCCTCATAAACAGACTTGTACTTCCTTCGATGTTCCAGATACATTCATTTAAAATTTCTTATATACTTCTTCGATGTGCATATACTTGTTGGGCGTAAATCGCTCACCCATGTTGAATTTTAATGTCTTGTAGGATAGAACGCTAAGGCTGAACCCTCTGATAAGGGGAAAGCAAAGTTGATAAACTACTAAGTTATTTATTCTTTTGATGAGACTGAGGAAGGAAGGAAGACATGAAGGAAGGAAGACATGAAGGGAGAAAGGAAAATGTTAGAAGTAGTGTTGATGTTGGTTTGTAATTAAAGATGATGTAATAGCTTCCGCTGTAATTGTATTATTCTTGGGTTGTAGTAACTCTCTAATATTGCCCTTACCCAGTATTTACGCTATGAATGGATGTATGGTTATCTTTTCCTTCTTTTGACGAAGCCCTGATCCATTAAGGGATTTTGGGGTCGTCACATCATCGGTGGATAAGTTGTTTAGTGTCAAACTCATCGGTAGATAAGTTGCCAGGGGATGACTGTCGGTCATCAGGGCATGACTTATTCATCGCCAAACTTGTCGGTAATCCATTATACCGCCAAACTCACTTCATTTTCGCCAAACTCATAGGTGGATAAGTTATTCAGCGCCAAACTCATCAGTGTATAAGTTGTTCAGTACCAAACACATCGGTGGATAAGTTGTTCAACACCAAACTCATCAAGTCAGCGCGAAACCCTGCGGAGACTAACTAAAATTGCTCCTCGGAGACTAACAAAAATTGCTACTCAAAGTCTAAAAAAAATTTCTCAAAAACTAACAAAAATTGCTCCTTGGAGACTAACATTTGTTACTCATTGAAGACTAACATTTGTTACTCATTGGAGACTAACATCTATCACTCATCGGAGACTAACATTTGTCACTTATTAGAGACTAATGTATAATCTCTCGAAGATTATTTTATACTTATCAGAGACTAATTTTATGTTGTCAGAGATGAAGCTAGAACTTGTCTCTATTACAAAGGAGGATCTTTCAAATGATCGTGGATGATGCCTAATAATGGATAAACCTAACTTAAGGTGCCTTAATTGTCATGTTGGTATTATCTCTTTTGCCATTTCAGTGATCTTTCTTTTCGCTTTCCCGGTTGAATTCATGAATAGTCCTACTTCTTTTCTCAGCTATTCTTGCTTTTTCAACTATTGCAACAAAGGTTTCCAATTGAAATGTTACTACTTGTCTAAAAATCCAAGGGTTCAATCCTTGCTCTAATCTATAGGCCTTTCTTTTTTCGTCATTGACTTAGTGAGGAGCAAACCTCATTAGTTCTGTAAATTTTGCCTCGTACTAATCCGCTAACATCTGGCCTTGCTTTAAATTCAGGAATTCAAGTTCCATAGCATTGGAGATGCTCAGAGAGTAATACTTCTCATTGAACTTCTCCAAAAACTACTGCTAAGTGAACTCGGTGCTTGTGTTCCTTGCTACTTCTATCTTGGACAGCTCCATTCACTTCGTGCCTGCAACTAATTTTTCATCCATAAGATTTGTGCACAGCAACTTCCAGCTGCAATATATTCAGCTTCAGCAGTTGATGTTGAAATTGAGTGCTGCTTTTTGCTGAAACAAGATACAAGCCTTCCTGCCAAAAACTGACAGCTTCCTATTGTACTTTTTCTGTCAATTCTGCATCCTCCAAAGTCAGCATCAGAATAACCTAGCAATTCAAATCCAGACTCCTTTAGATACCAAACTCCCAACTCTGTAATGCCCTTGATGTATCTCAAGATTCTTTTCACTGCTATGAGGTGAGACTCCCTTGGATCAGCTTGATATCTTACACAAAGACATGTTGCAAACATAATGTCAGGCCTACTTGCTATTAGATACAGCAATGATCCAATCATTCCCCTATAAGTCTTTAGATCAACTTTCTTTCTATTCATATCAGGGTCAATCTTGGTTGTTGTGGCCATTGGTGTCTTTGCTACTTTTGAGTCCTCCATGTCAAATTTATTGAAAATTTCTTTGGTATACTTTGTCTGATGAATATAAATCCCATTAGTGACTTGTTTGATCAGCACTCCCAAGAAATAAGACAATTCACCCATCAAACTCATTTCATACTTGCTTTGCATGAGCTTGGAGAACTTTTCACACAATCTAGTGTCAGTGGATCCAAAGATAATATCATCAACATATATTTAAACCAGGAACATATGACCTTGGTGTTGTCAATGATACCTCTTGTGAACTTGTTTTCCACCAGAAACTTAGGCAGTGTGTCATACCAAGCTCTAGGAGCTTGCTTTAGTCCATAAAGTGCTTTCTCTAGATTGTAGACATGATTTGGGAATTTTGAACTTTCAAACCTTGGAGGTTGTTGGACATACACCTCTTGTTCCAATTTCCCATTGAGAAAAACACTTTTCACATCCATTTGATAAACTTTAAAGTTTGTATGTGTTGCATAGGCTAAGAAGATTCTTATAGGCTCAAGTTTGGCTACTGGTGCAAAAGTTTCATCAAAGTCAATCCCTTCCTCTTAAAGATAACCCTTTGCAACCAGTCTTGCTTTGTTTCTTATAACAATGTAACTTCATCCATCTTGTTTCTGAATACGCATTTGGCACCTATTATATTTTGTCTTTGGGTTTAGGCACTAGTTTCCATACTTGATTTCTTTCAAATTGATTTAGCTCTTCTTGTATAGCCATTATCCAATCTGCATCTTGAATGGCTTCTTCAAATATTTTTGGCTCTAATTGTGAAAGAAAACAAGCAAATAGGCATTCATTAGATATTGCTTTTCTGGTTTACACTTTCTTGTTTGGATCACCAATAATCAAATATGTTGTGTGACTCCTAGACCATTTGGGATTAGAGATGTATCTTGATGAGCTTGCTTGATTGTCATCTCCTTCCCCTAAGTCTATGCTTCTAGCTTCTGATTGAATTAATGCTTAAATCAAGGTTAAATTTATCCCCTGATGGTGCATGCCCTGATGGATGATCCCCTAATGGAATATTCCCTGACCTGTTGTCCAGGAGATTAACTCTATCTATTGAAGGGGCTTCTATTATTTTTGGATTGACATCAGGGATGGTTAAATTTTCTATTTGTCTGCACTCATCAGCTTCATTCGCTTGATAATCAGAATCATCTTCATTTTCAAATCTGAGCTCTTCATGAAAACTAGGGTCTTCAAGTCCAAAAATCTCTTGATCATCAAAAGCTACATTTATAGACTCCATCACTACCTGGAGTCTCTTGTTGTAAACCCTGAAGGCCTTAGATGTCAGGGAGTAACCTAGGAAAATTACTTCATCATCCTTTGGATCAAATTTCACTAAGTTCTCACCAAAGTTCCTTAATACAAAGCATTTGCATCCAAAAATATGTAAGAACTTGATGTTTGGTTTCCTCCCTGTCATGAGCTCATATGGTGTCTTGTTGTGAGCCTTGTTGATCAAGGACCTATTTTGAATGAAGCAAGTAGTGGAAATTGCCTTAGCTAAAAAATAAGTAGGAATCCTTGCCTTTGCTAGCATTGTTCTAGCAGCTTCTATCAAGGTTCTATTTTTCCTTTCCACTAAACCATTTTGTTAAGGAGTCCTTGGAGCAGAGAATGTATAATTGATTCCTTTCTCCACACAAAATCCATCAACAGTTGCATTCTTGAATTCAGTTCTATTATCTGTCCTCAATATTCTAACCACTGACCCTGACTCTATTTCCACTTTCTTTATATGGTCAATGATTTGTTGAGGTACATTATTTTAGCATTTTGAAACTTAACCCAAGTGTATCTGGTGTAGTCATCCATAATAACCATTGTAAATCTTTTCTTGACACTGACATTATGTTGACAGGGCCAAAGAGATCCATATGAAGCAGTTGAATTAGATCCTTGATCATTGTGGCTTTCTTGCTAACAAAGGATGTTTTCCTTTGCTTCCCTTGTTGACAAGCTGAACATAATCCTTCTTGAATGAATTCCACTTGAGGTAGTCCAGTTACCAACTCTTTATTCACCAAATCACTGATAGCTTTGTAGTTTAGGTGAGAGAGCTTCTTATGCCACAATATACTCTCATCAGGGGTTGCCTTGCTATAGAAGCATGTTTCTCCACTTTCTGAATTGAAATAAACAATGTAGAGATCTCCTTTCCTTATCCTTGATAAGACCAGCTTTCTATCATCTTCATTTGAGATCAAGCTCTGATCCCCTTTGAAAGAAATGATGTATCCTTTGTCACATAGTTGACTTCTGCTTAATAAGTTGTGCTTAAGTCCATCAACTAGTGCTACATTTTCTTGAGACATCCCCATTTGCTACTTTGCCATAACCAAGAGTTAATCCTTTGTTGTTATCACCAAAGGAGATCATTGGACCAACTTTTTCTTGGAACTCTGTGAGTAGCGCTTTATTTCCTCTCATGTGTCTTGAGCAGCCGATGTCTAAAAACCAGATTTGACTGCTTTTGACTTTTTCCTACACACAAAAAACATTTAAGTTGTTTTTGATACCCAAGTGGCTTTGGGTCCTCAAGGTTTAGTCATAGTTAATGGTAAAACAACTTTTTCATTATGAGTGACTTTTGGTTTTGGCAAATTAAAGACTTTCTCCTTTTTAGGAACTATATTATACACGTCTGATTTAACAACAATTTTCTTATCTTTACCCTTAGAGGTGCATGCTTGACCAGTTGGTAAATCATCAACATATAATATTGTGCCACAAAGAATCTGTGGTTTTTCTTTATGCTGAAAAGATAAATGATTATTGCTACCACAATTCCAGCACACTTTCCTAGGGGCTTCATGAATAGAGGTGTAATTACTAGCTTTGTTTACACCTAACTTTCCATCCTTATTCTTTTTACTATCCTTAACCCTTGAAGGGCTACGAAGGCCTAATGTACTCTTATCCCCTTATGACTGTGTATCCACTGATGCACAGTCTAGTTCTTTCTTGACAGGGGGTTTGAGTGCTTTGGCAAGAACAGGTTTATTGCCTTTCCCACCACTTGTGGAAGCTTCACTCGTTGGAAAAACATTCCCTTTTTCTAACTTTGTTACAGCCTTTACAAATTTGATAGGTTGTATTGGCCTTTTTCCAAAGCTAGCTGCATTTTCAACCTCAGTAAGAGGTTGCTTCATAAAACTCTCTGCATAGCCTAAACCAGACTTGGGATTAGATTTTTGACAGTTTAATTGATCATCCAGTTTTTTGCTAGACTCATTCCATTTCTTTATGACTTCCCTTTATTGACTCAGAAGATTGGAGGTCCATTCCTCTCTTTTAACATCACAGTCAAGGAGATTTTTACTACTTGAGAGTTCTTTTTCAAGACCCTCAAGTCTAGAGAGTTCTAATTCTAAAAGAGTATTTCTAGCAGTCAAATATTCATTTATTTTCTGCACTCTCTCAATCTCAACTACAACACTCCTTAGGGTGTCATAAAAATCTTTTCTCTCACAAGCCATTTCCTTAACAGTTTTAACACAATCATTTTTAGACATGTTAGAGGAAATTTCTAGACTTATTTGTGAGCTACTGCTATCAATGGATGAGGCCATCAGGGCTAGGTTGTCATATTCTTCATTATCTTCTTCATCTGAGTCAGCCCAGTCTTTTCCCTCTGCAATGTAAGGTTTTCCCTTCTTGGTGGCATTTAGAAGGTCAAGGTATTTCTTCTTGTAATCCACATCAGCTTCCTTTCCCCTGGATTCACCGTCCTTTGTGGCTTTGCGGCACTCATTTGCAAAATGACCCATCTCATTGCATTTGTAGCACCTTATTCTTGATTTGTTAATGAAGTTTTTAGTGCTACTAGGTTTCCTTGCTAAAAATCTTTTTGATCCAGATGGTTTTTGAAATTTCAACTTGGAAAATCTCTTTGAAAGAAAAGTCATGGTTTCATCCAGTTCTTCTAACTCTTCAAGAGTGTACTCATCTCCTTTGAGTCAGCTTCATTGTCCCCTTCTTTTTCAGCATCCCCTGACTGTTGCTTCATCAAGACACTTGGTCTTGCTTTTCCTTTATCGTTCTTGGCAACCATCAGGGCTACATATTTAAGCTTTCTGGTATCCTCTGACATTTCAGATCTTTGTTAAACTTCCAGTTCATATGTCTTTAGGGTACCATAGAGTCTGTCCAAGTCTAAAAGATTCATATCCTTGGATTCCTTGATGGCTGTCGTTTTAGGATCCCATGATATGGGAAGAGCTTTCATGAACTTTCTGTTCACATCTTTATTAGCATAAGCCTTCCCATATAACCTCAAGTCATTTATCAACCTGTTAAATCTGTCAAACATTTTAGTGAGTGTTTCATCATTTTTCATTGTGAACCACTCATACTGTTGTGTTAACAGCTGCAGTTTATTTTCCATCACTTCTTTAGTTCCAGCACATAGGATCTGGATGGTATCCCATATTGACTTAGACGTTAAAAGATTCATGATATTGTTCAGCATATCATCGTCTAAACCATTATATAGGATGCTTGTGACTTTCAGATCCTTTTTTACTTTCTCTCTTTCCTCTGGAGTCATTTCTTTAGTAGTTTTGGAACTAATTTTTCTAGTATACTAACTCCATTGACAACCTCTTGAGGAATGAGCTTCTATGGAACGTGAGGGCCTTCTTCTAGAATTTGCAAGTATTCATCATCGATTGCTCTTAGATGAACTATCATTCTTTGTTTCTAGAAAAAGTACTTTCCCCTTTCTAACATGAGGACTTTGCTATTTCCAGCTTTGTTAGCCATTTTCAACGATCGTCTAGCAAGTGTAATCTGCTAGCTGGCTCTAATATTAATTGTTAGAACAAAATAGGCTCAAGTGTTTGTAGAAGGGGGGGATAAATGCAAACACTCAAATCTTTTCTTTATCTTTAAGCACTTGTTAAGCACTAATGGAAATAGTTACACTATCAGAAAAACTATATTGACTTTAAAATGAACACACAAGCATTCAAGTTAAAATAGTTGTATTAAAACTTGAGATTTTTTTGGAAATCTGGTTAATCACAAATATGATTAATCAGCTACAAATTCTGTAACAAGTTACAGCTTCTCTTTCACACTCACTAGCTACAATACTTCTTTGAATATTTTCTCTGAAAAAATGTTTCAAAGCTTCTCTAGTTTTTGTGTGTTTCTAAGTGTTGGTTGATCCGTTGGATTGATACGTTTTGTAAATGTGAACTCTTTTGCATATATAGAAGAACAGTAGTTGAACCCAAGTGCTTAGATGTGCTGCTCTTTTCAACTTAGTCGCATATATGTCACATCGATGTCCTTTTGAAATGATGTGTCAGACTGGTACTACTTTTGTTGCTTATTTTTCTTCCCCTGATATGTGTGCGTGTAATGATCGAGAGTTATCATTGGACCACCAAACTTCAAGAAATATCTTTCCAGTTTATATCTCTTGCTTCTGTAACAAGCTTCATTGATTTGCGTGTAAGACCTGATGACGAATGTATGTAGTCATAACTGTCCACTGATGACAAGCCCTGATGTGAACTTGATCAGTGCTTCTGGATCCCCTGATGACAAGTTCTATCTAAGACTCGATCGATGCTTCAAACTTCACTTAAGTTATCCAAGTGCTTCTTGATCCCCTGACGTTAAGACTCAAAGCATACACTGATAGCTTCCATTGATGCAGTGCTGAGCATTTCTCCTGACGGGTTTCCCTGATGGGTTAGCTTGACACTGTCATACCCTGATGATTTCCCCTGACAAGTTGACATGTCACTGTCATGCCCTGATGCTTTCCCCTGATGAGTTTGGTTTGCCACTGCCATACCCCTGATGTGTTTCCCTGACGAGTTTCCTGTCATGGGTTCCCCTTATAGTTTTAATCATTGAAGCTTTGTTGATTTTGTTTGGAGTGTCTGATGTGCGGAATACTTAAGTATCTTTGAGTAATAACAGGCATGCCTCTTCACTATCAAGTCCTTTAGAAGTTTCAATTGATGACTTGCCTAGTGTGTAATACTTCATCCCCTGATGACTAAGTTGGTCATCAGTGGATGCAAAATATGTGCATATACTTAGGTTTATAAAACACCCTGAGTATTCCAGATGCACAAACAAAACTCTAAGTATCATCATCATTTATAACTAACAGTATTTATGTTCTTATCTAGGACTAAATCACTAACATCTTTTGAATATTTAATAATGTTAAAATAATTACATCAAGATAGTAAATTTTGACATTTACAAATAGAGTTAAAAATCTATATTACTAGATGAGAATTACTTTTATCAAATTATACCAGCAAAAAATTGTGTTGTGATATTATTGGGAGTCTGGATAGAGCTTGTACATATTTTTTTTAATAGTGCGGGCACGTCGATGATACGAAGGTATTATGAAGTTTATTGACTCGTGTTGTGCTTTTCGACGCCGTCCGTAATCTCCTCGATCGTTTCTATTTTTCGAGTGGTGATATATGTAGTTGGTATATCAATGACTCGTTTAATTTATGAAGTTATTTAAGAACTTTTTGTCCACGTATAAGTAAGAGACTTTATGTATTACTGAAACAAACAATACAAGCTACTTTTTTTTTGGAAAAAATTTGTTCAAATATCAACCTTAATCTCTCAAATGCTTTGAATCTTTGAGTCCAACTTCTTTTCAACTGATCATCTTTGAGTCCAACTTCAACTAACTGCCTTTGAGTCAAACTTCTTTTCAAATGCCTGATATGACCTTGCCTTAGCTGGACAACCCCAAATGTGTAAGTGTCGAATACTAGGATTTTTGTCTATCCATAATTCATAAGGGGTCTTGGTCACTTCTTTTGTTAGAACCCTATTAAAGATGTAAATTGTAGTCTTTAATACTTCTTCCTAAAGTAATTTTATGGCGGTCACAAAATCCCGTGCAGGATTGTGGCACTGCCAATAATTGACAAAAAAAAAAATAATATCATCCAAGCATGCACATCCATAAATAAAAGAAATAATAGTAATCTCTATTAAACTATCTAAAATAATTTTCTAACAGCGGAAGTCTGAGAGGGGCCCATACAGGCCTTACAATCTAAAGACTTCTATAATAACCTCACACTTCACTCTTGCATTAAATGCCATCCACAAGAGAGCAATCAGAAAACGTTCATCATGCCATTTTTGCTTTGCCCTTATTAGACAGCTCGGTCTTCTTGCCATAACCTGCAAAATATTTAATAATAGTCACGTGAGCGATTTACGCTAGCAAGTATATTGACATACATTGGGTGAGCCTTGAAAGATAGATAATTGATAAGGCTTAAGTGTTTGTGAGGTTAGGTGGAGACAATGCCGACACCTCTTGATAAATTGAAAAAAAATATAGCTTTCAGTGTCCCCTAGTGATAACGACAGATTTGACCCTTTACTTGCAAGAATCTTGAATAATTCACATGCGCCTTATAACCATGTCCATTTGGAGCATATGACCTTAAGAACTCCATATCAAACAGTATATTAGCTGGCCAGCCTAACCATCGTCTGACTTTATCATAATGACATAGGTAGTCAAAGCAAAAATCTATTATCTGCGAGGGTTCGATTAGCGATGCCTCAATTTCCGTTCCCTATCATTGCTAGGCCTGGGGCGCCAGACAGATGCATCCCACTAGCCTTTAGTTACCCACACGGATATACTTTACAAGTACAGGGTGAGAAAAATTAAGTCTTTTTATATCCATATAGGATTTACCTTGGCGTGTAAGAGAATTTGAATAGCTAACATCCGTCCAAAGAATGCTTGATTCTTGTACAACATTTTTTTCGCGTACATCATATCAATAAATCGTACGTTACTTTTCTTTAAAGATATTGAACTTGAATAAGATATAACATAACACTTGGTACTTACCTATATCGAATGAATGATAATGTGTATTAAATGAAAAAGACAGAGTGAGTATATACTTGTCTTGGTCCTTAGCTAATTCTAAATCAAATCACTAGAGAGTGAATGACTCTAAAACATGTACATTGACATAACATGAGAAATTTATGCCTTGGATATAGATATAAGAATGCCCATATGCGATGTCCTTATATTTTTAATGTTTTAAGTTGACATCTGAAATGTTGAGGTTTATCAATTAATTAATATTATCTTAAGTAATTAAAGAAATAACATTTTACAATTTAAAGCTAGACCTCGCATCAGTGGGTAGCCACTGTAGCATAAAAGTGATCATCAGGGGATGAATTTCCCGTCAAGGGATAAATTACACAACAGGGAATAAATTTCCCGTCAGGGGATAATTTACCCATCAGTGGATAAACTATCTGTCAGGGATAAACTACCCATCAAGGGATAAACTGGACATCAATGGATAAGTAGGCCATCAGTGGATAAGTTGGTCATTAGTGAAAAAATTTTGTTCATCTGTAATTCATTTGATTACCGCCAAAGTCACATGGCTGTCGACAACCTCATTGCCAAAATAAATAGTCAACGCCAAACTCATCAATGAATAAATTGTTCAACGTCAAACTCATCAATAGATAAATTGTTCAGTGCCAAACTCAGTAAGTCAGCGACAAAGTCATTTAGCCATCAGAGACTGAAAAAATTGCTCATCGAAGACTAACAAAACTTGCTCATCGTCGACTAACAAAAATTGATTATCGGAAACTAACAAAAATAATTGATCATTGGAGACTAATTGAGACTGTACTGTTGGAGTTGCTTTAATAGCCATGGATCACGTGCAACTTAAACCATGATATAATATAGTTATATGACTTGCACACACCAGTCCTTGGTTAATAATATACATTATAGTTCTCCCTTGCAGTGAGTCTTCCTCAAGTAATATTTATTATTATTTCTTGTTAGTGCTTGGTTAAAATAATCATTTAAGGATTTGAGTTCAAAATGTATTTATTTTTCTTTGGACATCACATTGCCATAGAAACTTTCATTCAAGATATGAATTAATTATTCATACAGAATGTTAATTAATCCTTCATACATAATATGAATTAATCATTCATACATCATATTCCTATTTTTATTTTCGGGTTCTCACATCGTCCCCCTTTAAAATAAGTTTCGTCCTCAAAATTTAACTAATGAAAAAGATGGGGGTACTTTTGAATCATCATTTCTTCTAGTTCCCATGTTGCTTCTTCAACAATGTGAATTCTCCATAGAACTTTTATAGAGGGAATCTATTTATTTCTTAAAACTTTCACATATATTGGGCCTTTCTTCTACAAATTCCTCTTGGGACTCCTTGATAACGTCCAGTAATTTCGGTCTTGCGCTGACTTCCTCTTCTATCTCCCTTCTTTGTCGAGTTGTGATAACATTTAGTTGTAGTCATTCCAAATGCATCCTTACTTCCTCTTGAATTGTTATCTCGTTCAACTTTTCACGTCTACTCAGAGCACTAGGTATTACATTCACCTTATTAGGGTGATAATTGATTGAGCAGTCGAAGTCATTGATTAGTTCCAACCATCATCTTTGCCTCATGTTTTGCTCCTTTTATGTGAAGATGTATTTTAAACTCTCGTGGTCAGTATAGATCTCACATTTCTCTCCGTATAAATAATGCCTCCAAATCTTCAACGCAAACACAATAGCAGCTAACTCCATGTCTTGCATTAGATATTGTTTGTTGTAGTACTTGAGTTGTAGAGATGAATAGGCTATGACTTTGCCATGTTGCATCAAAACAACTCCTAGTCCATTCAGCCATGCATTGTTGTAGATCACAAAGTCTCCTTTGTTATATGGCAAGCTTAACAACGGTGCAGCTATTAACCTTTTCTTCAATTCTTGGAAACTCTTCTCACATTTTGGTGTCCAAGTGCACTTTACTGTCTTCTTTGTCATAATCGTTATTGGGATTGCTAGCTTGGAAAAATGTTGGACGAACCTGCAATACTATCCTCCTAATCCTAAGAAGCTTTGTACTTCTGTAGACATCTCCGGTTGCGACCAATGGGTGATGGCTTCAATATTTATGGGGTCCACTGATATCCCACTTTCGTTGATCACGTGCCCGAAGAATTTCACCTCTCTTAGCTAGAATTCGCACTTCGAGAATTTGGCATAGAGTTTCTCTTGTCTCAGCGTCTCCAATGCCATTCTTAAATGTTCAGCATGTTCCTTTTCCGTCTTGGAGTAGATGAGAATGTCGTCAATGTACACAATGATGAACTTATCCAGTTGTGGCTTGAAAACTCGGTTCATCAGATCCATGAAAACAACTAGGGCATTAGTGAGTCCGAACGACATTGCTAAAAATTCGTAATGTCCATATTGGATTCTGAATGCCGACTTAGAGATGTCTTCAGTTGGTGATATCCCAACCTCAAGTCGATCTTCTAAAAGTATTTCGCATCCTTGAGTTGATCAAACAAGTTGTTGATCCTTGGTAATGGATATCGGTTCTTCACCATGACCTTGTTCAATTCTATGTAATCAATGCATAATCTCATTAATCCATCTTTTTTCTTTATGAACAATACAGGTGCTCCCCACGGTGAGAAACTCAGCCTGATGAATCCTCGATCCAATAATTCTTGTAGTTGTACCAGAAGTTCTTTTAATTTTGAAGGGGCCATTCTATACAGAGCCTTGGAAATTAGAGCAGTCCCTGGTACTAGTTCGATTCCAAACTACACTTGTTTGTTTGTAGGTATACCCAATAGTTCTTCTGGAAATCCTTTTCCGAATTCCCGCATAATGGGAAGGTCTTCCGTTTTTAGTTCCTCCTTTTCCGTATCATGTACATAAGCCAAGAATGCCTCACATCCTTTGCATATCATCCTCTTGGCTTGCACCATTGTAAGGAAGTGAGATGATTCGGTAGTCTTACATCCATGAAATAACGCTTTATTATTTGAAGGCATTCTTAAGGAAACCTTCTTCCTTCTATAATCTATGTTAGCTTGGCACTTGTGCAACCAATCCATGGGTTATCATGTCAAATTCTCCCAATGGGAAAGGTATCAAATTTTCAAGAACATCATGTTTTCCTATCTTTACACTACAATCAGGTATAGTACATTATTGACAATGTGCACCTCTTGGTTAGCTACCATGACTTCTAAAGTTGATTCTAAGCATTTAGGAGCGATCTTCATGTCTTTAAGTAGACATTAAAATATAAAGGACCTGGTCGCTCCAGAATCAAATAAAGCATGCACTTGAATTGAGTTAACCAGTAGCGTACATGTAACTACGTCATCGAACATCAATGCATCCTAAACAGTCATATTATAGGTCCTAGCTTGAAGACGGACTGGTACAGTGTTAGCTCCTATCAAAGGCAACTTACCTTGACTTTTCTTCTGAGGGCAAGCGGTGGAAATGTGGCCCTCTACACCGTAAGTTTAGCATGTTTTCACAATTGCCATGGTTCGACTAGTGCTTTAAGGTTGATGTTGTTGCTGTTGTGGACGATACTGGGGTTGGGTAGTGGGGGTTGCCTGATTTGGGCAGTTTGGCTAGATGTGCCTAGGTTGATGACATTTGTAGCACGTGTTAGTTCCCTTTAGACATGGGGAAGTCCCATGGTTCTTTCCACATTTTTCACAAACAGTGCTCCTTTTCTTGTTATCATTTGCATTGATAATGAAGCTCCCCTTTCTTTTGTTATTATTACTCACTGTACTTCCTTCCTCTTGTTTTACCACAACCGAACTAGTCTGTGGTCTTCCATGTCCTCCATTTCCTTTATTGTTGTAGTTATTGTTATTGGGGTTGTGGTTTCCCCTCCTTTTTCCTTCCTTCCAATTTTCCTGGTTGTATTCCCGAAGCATTTTTTCACTTTTCTCAGCTACTTTTGTCCTCTGAACAACCATAGCATAGGTGTGTAGGCATAAGACAGCAATCTTGTCGTGAAGCCACAGGTTCAAACCATGCTCAAATCTTCTTGTCTTCCTCCTCTCGGTATCCACCAGATGTGGAGCGTACCTTTGGAGTTCATTAAACTTCTTCTCATACTCTTCCACTGTCATATTCCCTTGCCGTAGTTCTAGGAATTGCCTCTCTAGTTAATCAGCGACACTAATTGGAAAGTATTGATTATTGAAAAACTCCTTCGATTGGGGCCAGGTGAAACTTTGATCAGTATCAGTTGTTGCTTGCTTGTCTCTAGCTGTTAGTCTCCTAGTCATTTCTAGTCATTCAGTATTTTCCCACCAGTAGTTGGCTTGCCCTTTGAGTAAATAGGTGGCGTATTCCGTTTTGAGGTCATCAGTTACCCCAGAAATGCAGAAAGCTTTTTCTACTTCCTTGATCCAAGTCTGAGTTGTAGTAGGACCTCCGTCACCATTGAAAGTAGGTGGGCAACTATTTGTGAAGTCTTTGAATGTTAACTTCCTAGGTTGTACCTGTAGTGGGGGCGGTGGGTTGTTGTTTTATTAGGAAGCTTCCCTAATCATGTTCATCAACAGGATGATAGGATTATCCTGATTTTCATTGTCATTATTATTTCCTTAATTGTCATTCGGGTTAGTGCTTCCTTGGTCACCTTGGTCATTTGCATTACGATTGGCATTAAGTCTTCCCACTGGGGCCATTCATTACAATTTGGAAAGAAATAAGGAATCATTATTAAAAGCTTTTCTTTCTTCCCCCCCCCCCCCTCCCCCCACCCTTTTTCTTTTGTAAAAATTAACCCAAAAAAATCATGCAAAGATCTATTACATGATAAAACAATTTTATAGATTAATGTCATAGTAGAGAATAATGTATGTTTCGAAAAAGATTTCAAAGTACAGTCATCAAAATATATTTAATAACAAAAGGTTACATACAATAGAGTTTATAAAGGAAAACTTCTTGTTAATAGAGCCATAAAGGAAAACAGTGGGTGCCTAATCCAGGTGCTTTGAATCGAGTTCATCCATCTTCCTACATGCACAACGATATGCCTCCTCGACCTTTTCTACAAGGTGAGATGGCCTTGGTCCGTCATAGTAGGTTGTGTGAGCTTGTGGTAATTGCTGACTGAGATCGGAACCTCCGTAAGTGTCTTGGTGAGGGTCAGGGACACGTCTTGGAATGAAACCCTCCAAAGGTCCAAAAGTTAACTAGTCCTTTGGTGTGAAATTAAGTAATGCATCATGGCGGTGTTGTGCATCGCTATATCTGCTTGAACAATGTGGACTCTGCATTTGAGGTAGAGCAGAATCCATCTGGTAATGGCGTAGGCATAGGGCTCTTTGGTGGTAGTGCAGCGTGTGGGATGTTCGGCAGGGCAACTGGCAGATCAACTGGTGTGGAACAATAAGTGATGATGCTGGTGCAATAGGTACTGTGTGCATAGAGACAGAAGGAGACTCTGCCTGGGATGGAGACTGGGCCAGAGAACCCAATTGGTAACAAGGAAGAGAAGGGCTCCTCATGCGAACTGAAGAGTTGGACCCCTCAAATGGGTCGATCTGGTCATATTCATCTTCTTCTGGGTCTATGGGATCCTGTGCATCTTTTTCTAGGTCAGTGGAATCCTCAACATTGTCATCTGAGATCCGAGGCATCTCAAAACAAAATACCTGAGTTGGTCTATTCACTCTTTTGCAAGGGGTAACACGCCATCCGGATGAAGGCATCTACGACAATTTGAAGGACATGTGGCATCACTTGGGGAAGGTGCAACACCAATAGCTTCCTCAGAAGATGCCTCCCTCATGGCATCAACATCTGTAGTGAGGACTTGCTCACCAGAGCGTCCCACTAGTTGAGTAGTAGTGACATCAAGAATATACTCCTCATCTGAGCTAACGATCAGGGGTGCCTTGCCCTTAACATCACCTCTGGAAGTCATCTACAAGGTAAACATAACTCATATCAATACCGTCATAAGGTGCATCATAAGAGTTTGACAGGAATACTAGTGTAATGCATGGCATGGTGTGTAATGTGGTTCATGTAGGTCTTTTATCCAAAGATTTTATATCCCAAAAAATCGTATAGCCTCAGGAATTAGGGAAAAATGGACTGACACTCGTCTTCCCTTCAACTTTCCTTACATTATATTTTTCTATTCTTATCCTTAGCATCATTTTCCTTCTTAACTAAGACTTTAAACGTCGCATTCTACACTCTGGTAGAGACCGCGTCTTATAACCGGTGCTTGGGCTCTGATACCAAATATAACGTCCCCAAAATCCCATACAGAACTTAAGCACCGCCAATAATTTACCAAAAAAAAAACATATCATCCAAGCATACATATCCATAAATAAGAGAAACAATAGTAATCTCTATTTCATTATCCAAAATCATTGTCTAACAACAGAAGTCTGAGAGGGGACCACACAGGCCTTACAATCTAAACATTTCTATAATAACCTCACGCTTCACTCTTCCTTTAAATGCCATCCACAAAAGAGCAATCAGAAAACATTCATCATGTCATTTTTGCTTTGCCCTTATTAGACGGCTCGGTCTTCTCACCATAATCTACAAAACATTTAATAATAGTCACGTGAGTGATTTATGCTCGCAAGTATATAAGAATGCATTGGGTGAGCCTTGAAAGATAAATAATTGATAAGGCTTAAGTGTTTGTGAGTTTGGGTAGAGACAATGCCGACACCTCGTTATAAATAGAAAAACAAATATAGCTTTCAAGGTCCCTGAGTGATAATGAGGGGTTTGTCACTTTACTTGAAAGAATCTTGAATAATTCACATGCACCTTGTAACCATGTCCGTTTGGCACATATGCCCCTAGGAATTCCATATCAAACAGTATATCAGCTGGCCAGTCTGATCACCGTCTGACTTCATCATAATGACATACGTAGTCAAAGCATAAATCTTTTATCTGTGAGAGTTCAGTTACCGATGCCTCGGTTTCTGTTCCATATCATTCCTAGGCTCGAGGTGCTAGACAAATGCATCCCACTAGCCTTAAGTTACCCACACAGATATATTTTACAAGTATGGGATGAGAAAAATTAAGTCTTTTTATATGCATATAGGATTTATCTTGACGTGTTAGCTAATTGGAATAGCTAACATTTGCCCGAAGAATGCTTGATTCTAGTACAACATTTTTTTTCACGCACATCGGATCAATAGATAGTACATTACTTATCTTTGAAGATATTGAACTTGAATAAGATATAACATAACACTTGATACTTACCTATATCGAATGAATGATAATACATATTAAATGAAAAAGACAGAGTGAGTATATGCTTGCTTTGGTCCTTAGCTAATTCTAAATCAAATCACTGGTGAGTGAAAGACTCTGTAAACATGTACATTGACATAATATGAGAAATTTGTGCCTTGGATATAGATATGAGAATGCACATATGTTATGTCCTTATATTTTTAATGTTTTAATTTGACATCTGAAATGTTGAGGTTTATCAATTAATTAATATTATCTTAAGTAATTAAAGAAATAACATTTTACACTTTAAAGCTAGACTGCGCATCAGTGGGTAGCTACTATAGCATAAAAGTGGTCATCAGGGGATGCATTTGTTCCTCAGGGAATGAATTTCTCCTCAGGGGATCAATTTCCCATTAGGGGATAAATTTCCCACCAGGGAATAAATTACCCATCAGGGGATAATTTACCCATTAGTGGATAAACTACCCATCAGGGATAAACTACCCATCAAGGGCACCGAACATCAGTGAATAAGTTGGCCATCAGTGGATAAGTTGGCCATCAGTGGAAAAATTTTGTTCATCCCCAAACTCGTCGGTAATTCATTTGACTACCGTGAAAGTCACTTGGTTATCGCCAAAGTCATCGCCAAACGAAAGCTAGACTGCGCATCAGTGGGTAACCACTGTAGCATAAAAGTGGTCATCAGGGGATAACTATCAGGGGATGCATTTGTTCGTCAGGGGATAAATTACCCATCAGGGGATAAATTTCCCGTAGAAAATAAATTACCCATCAGGGGATAATTACCCATCAGTAGATAAACTACCCGTCAGGGGATAAACTACCTGTTAGGGATCAACCGACCATCAGTGGATAAGTTGGCCATCAGTGGATAAATTGGCCTTCAATGGAAAAATTTTGTTCATCGCGAAAGTCGTCGGTAATTCATTTGACTACCGCCAAAGTCAATTGGTTGTTGCCAAACTAAATAACCAGTGCCAAACTCATCGGTGGATAAATTTTTCAACGCCAAACTCATTGGTGGATAAATTATTCAACAACAAACTCATTGGTGGATAAATTGTTCAGCGCCAAACTCTGTAAGTCAGTGCCAAAGTCATTTGGCCATCACTGACTAACAAAATTGCTTATTGGAGACTAACAAAAATTGCCCATCGGAGATTAACAAAATTTTCTCGTCTGAGACTAACAAAAATTGCTCATCTGAGACTAACAAAAATTGCTCATCAGAGACTAACAAAAAAAATTTGTCATCGGAGACTAACAAAAATTTCTCATCGGAGACTAACTTTTAACCTATCAGAGACTAATTCCATATTGTCGGAGACTAAGTTAGAAATTGTCTCTATTACATAGGAGGGCTTTTCATTTATTTGTGGACAATGTTTATCAAGGGATAAACCTAACTTAGGGCATTGCCTCATCATCTTTTCTGCAGTGTGTATCATTTATTCTCACAATACACACACACAGAGAGTTGCGCATGAAAACTACTGTATCCTACTGTAGCTTTTATAGTTGCAGAGTTATGCAGAGTTTGAAGCCTTATTCTTATGGACACTGCTAGGCTCCAAGAACTCTAGTTGCCTAAGACACAACCATTGTGTTTTAACTAGTGATATAAAAGTTGTTTGGAAGTTAATAGTTTGTTTAATAGGTGGTCGTCAACATTTCTTACACTCTTCTCAGATAACTTCTTAGAATATATGACTAATAACTCCTGATGTTAAAAGTACATTTTAAATAATACTCTTGGAAGTGAGTAAACAAAGTATTTTACAAACATGGCATGAATAAAAGGACAAAATAGTACAGAAAAATAGCAGAACTTTAATATAGTGCTCTTACCTCTTTGGCTTTAAAGAAGGAGTTAAAAGCTAAGGCTGCTCTCGAGAAGGATAGTTGCTCTATGAAAGTGAACCTAAAATTTATGTGGGTGGTCGACTATATAGAAATTTATGGGAGTGGGGCTAGGGTTGAACTCCAAATCATATATTTATATCACTTGCCAACCAACAAGAGCAGTTGGATCATTTTTGTGAGTAGTTACCAGCCGTTGGCTATATCGGGCAGTAACATGCCTTAGAATGAAATGCTTGAGTAGATTGGACGGTATTGTGGCTACCAAAAGTCAGTCAATCACCTACCATAGCCGACAATCTATTGGATGAAAATTCTCCTCTTGTTGGTGCCTTATGCAGCACTCTTCCCTTAAAGAAATATATTTAAAAACATAGTGAGGCAGATATCTGAGAGTGTATTGTTGGAGTTGCTTTAATAACCATGGATCATGTGCAACTCAAACCATGATATAATATAGTTATATCACTTGCACACATTAGTCCTTAGTAAATAATATAAACTGCAGTTCTCCCTTGCATTAAGTCATCCTTAAGTAATGTTTACTATTATTTCTTGTTAGTTCTTAGTTAAAATAATCATTTAAAGATTTGAGTTCAAAATGTATTTATTTTCCTTTGGACATCATATTGTCGTAGAAAGTTTCGTTCAAGATAGGAATTAATTATTCATACAGAATGTGAATTAATCCTTCATACATAATATGAATTAATCATTCATACATCATATTCCTATTTTTATTTTTGGGTTCTCAGAAATCCAGGTAAAGAAAAATGATTTATCATAGTTCTCACCATAACTTTAAGAGTCTGATTTCGTCTCAGTACCATTCATACTAGGTTTTCCCAAAATGGTATATTGAGGAACAATTCCACACTTTGTTAGTAAGTTAGCAAAAGGTCTGGACATTGTTCTCCTGATCTGTCATATCTGCCGTAGTATTCACCACCACGATCAAATTTGACAGACTTTATTTTTTTACCTAATTGAAGTTCAACTTCAGTCTTGAATTTTTTAAACACGTCTAGAGATTGTGACTTCTCATGTATTAAATATAGGTCACCATATCTAGAGTAATCGTCTATGCATGTAATAAAATACTGTTAACCATTTCAAGAAGCTATAGGGAATGGTCAACAAATATCAGTATGAATCAGTTCTAAGATATCCGTAACTCTATTGGCACCTAAATTTCTTAAGTTTGTTTGTTTTCCCTTAATGCATTCAATGCAAATTTCAAAATTACTTAAATCTAAAGGATCAGGAATTTCGTCATTTATAAGCCATTGAATTTTGTGTTTGAGATGTGACCTAAACGCTTATGCCATAAAGTAGCAAAATCCTCATTTAATTTATGCTTTATACCTATAGCACTTGATTGCAAGATTTCACTGTCAAAAGTAATAGTTTCAAGCATATAAAGATTATTAATCAAAGAGCCACTGCCAGCCATAGTTGAATTTAAGAGGAAACTAACTTTATTATTTCCAAAAGAACAAGTATAATCAAATTTGTCCAAATGGGGAAATAGAAACAAATTTCGTCATTCTAAATGACGGTGCAACATAAGTTTCAATTAAGTCCAAAGAAACATCACCCTTAAATAATAATCTAAATGTTCCTATAGCTTCAATCGGAACTTTATTGCCATCGCCCATGAAGATGAATCTTTCAGCATCACTTGATGGTCGGCTTCACAGGCAACCCTGCATAGATACACTTATGTGAGTAGTATCACCAGAATCTACCCACCAAGTATCTTTAGGTATAGAAGCTAAATTAACTTCAGAACAAACAAAATTGAGAGTCTTACCCTTCTTTTCATGCTAAGCGGCATATTTAGAACACTCTTTCTTCACGTGTCTTGCCATTTTGCAAAAGTAATAGGTGGGTTCCTTTTCTTGCTTCTCCTTTCGTTGCTTGGGTTTTCCATTGACAATATCCTTAGGTCTCTTTCTTTTCTTATCTTGAAAGTTTGATGTCAAATGAGCACTCTCAGTTTTATCTCGCTGTAACCTTTCTTCCGATTGCACACAGTGGGAAATGAGCTCATTAAGAGTCCATTTTTACTTTTGAGTATTGTAACTCACCACAAAATGACCAAATTGTGCAGGAAGTGATATAATAACCAAGTGAACAAGGAAGTCATCCATAAGCTCCAACTAGAGTTCCTTGAGTTTGCCAGCAAGATTAGACATCCTAACAATGTACTCCCTTATGTTCCCTTTTCCTTTATACTTCATGGTAATGAGTTATGACAAAATGTTACTTGTTTTAAACTTTTCATTTTTAGCAAAATATTGCTCAATTTCTTTGAGGAACCTTTTGACATTAGTGCTCTCAGTAATAGAGCCCTGAAGTCCTGTTGGAATTGTTTGCTTCATGATCGCTAGACTCATGCAATTAGAGCGCTCCCACTTCTCAATTTTATCCATTTTCAGATCATCTATTGTAGAAGTGGGTTTCTCTGTTCTTAATGCAAGATCAAAATCCATATAGCCAAGAACGATTTCAACATTTTCTCTCAATGTAACATAATTTGTCCCATTCAGCATTGTGATCATACTCAATTGAGCAGATAAAGTATTAACAGTAGGAGAAACTGTAAAGAAATTAAAACAAACAAAACAAGCAAGCTCATATCCAATATCCGAATTTAACGTGATAAACAAATTCAAATAATGGGAAATCCGATCATAAGATACTTAGCACAACATTGAAATTTAGGCTTTGGACAGAAAAACCAACTCGTATCTGTTACTCTTGTTGTATTAATCAAATATTAACAATAAATTTATGTCAAATAATAGGCTTTTTTTGGACCGACTTATTATTTACATGAATATCTTAATAATTGTTACACTTATTACCACAAGTATGTTTTAAGTTTGACAAAATAATACCTTCCTTTGAGCTGATAATTATTCACATAAAATTTAAACACATTAATCATCTAAATATTTTAAATTAACTAATCTACACAAAAGAGGTTACTTTGACAACATATTGTTTCAATTAATTAATTCAAAACATCAAACACTAAAATTAATTAATAAATAAAACTTGGCAAAATTGAAATTTAAATCTCATATATATCACGTCTAAACAAAAGATAATATATATATCGAAGGCACAACTAACCAAATTTTCATTAATATATACGTCGAACTCACCAGTAAGCACCATGCATTACCCACACATATATATGAATATATGATACTTGCAAATAAATAAATAAGAAAACATCTACAGCAACATAGCATGACGACCGCTAACACAAAAAAATTTATGCTCATAATTACAAAACTTTCATGGAATCACATAAAACTTTAAAATAAAACTTGATTTCTCAATAAATCAATCTGACAAAGGAGGCTTTGATACCGCTTGTTGTAAACTATAATCACTAAATATAGATTGTAATGCTTCATACTCAATTATTGAGAATACAATCAAAAAATGAAAGCATACCTGGATCCATTGATATTGAAACTTGTGTTATCGTCTTCCTCAACCAAACACTCTTTAGAATAATGACCAATTTTCTCTGAAGGGAAGAGAAGAACTATATGCATGTTTGATATATTGGGGACGATAACCCATTGTATTTTCTTTTTATACCGTCTAATTAGGTCTCCCATTATTACCTAATTGGGCTCGGTATTAACTATTCACTCATCAAGTCCATACGTAATTAGAATTTAATTGGGTCTCTTTATTTGATCATTTATTTTAAACCCAATACACAAATAGCTAATATAATTGATATTAAAATATGTAGTCCACATAAATTATTATTATTATTATAAATAATGATTTTAACAACATCCCCCACCTCTAAACCTCTAGCAAACGTAATGACTACGAAGGCTTTTCCTACATAGCCCACGTTCCATTCTTGTTACTAGATATGATTAAACTTCAAGCTATCGATGTTGACGTCCTATCTAAAACTGCATGGGTTCAAGCTGGCGCAACCCTCAGAAAACTTTACTATTCAGTTGCTCAAAAGAGCAAAACTCTAGGATTTCCAACTGGAATATGGTATGCAGTTGGAGCAGGAGGACTCATTAGTGATGGAGGGTATGATACATTGAGATGAAAGTATGGTCTTGCAGCTGACAGTGTCATCGCCACCATCTTAGTATATGTTAATGGAAAAATTCTTAATAGAAAATCAATGGGTGAAGATCTCTTTTGGGCAATTTGAGGAGGTGAAGGTTTAAGCTTTGGGATGATTCTCCAAGAAGTTGAAGTTAGTTTCTGTGCCTAAGATTGTCACTGCTTTCAAAGTTGATAGAACACTGGAACAAAATGCAACCGACATTATGTACAAGTTACAAACAATAGCCTAAGACAATCTGTGCTGCTCTTCTCGCTTTTTCCAGTTGATGCACCTCTTGAGGGGACTGCTATAAAAAATTGTATAGAAAACCAATTTCCAGAGAATGTCTTGAAGGGATATAGGAAATGTTTATCTAAACTGAGCCTCTACCAATAAACATGATCTTCACATTCTACAGCTGAAAGATGGCCAAGATTTCAAAACCCGCAATTCCATTCCCACATAGACTTGGAACTTTGTACATGATGTAGATCAGGTTTTCAATGGATAATGACCAAACCAAGGCTTGGAAATGGATTAGAGGCTTGTACAAATACTTGACACCTCATGTGGCGACCCCAAAATCCTACAGGACCAGGGCCTCACCAAAAGAAGGAAAGATAACCTCACATCTATTCATATCATCAATACTGATAAAAGAAAATAATAGAGAGTTATTACAACTCAAAATATTACATTCTCAGCGGAAACTATTCTATCTCTATATTATAATACATAACATCACCACTTCAAAACACCTTCCTTCCTTTTTACTTATCGGCAAGCAAAAGGTTTAACAAAACTTAATAGCCGATCCTCTTTTCTTTTCCCTTGTCAGAGGGTTCAGTCTTTGGACCATGCCCTGCAAGACATTAAGTTCAACAAGGATGAGCAATTTACGCTCATCAAGTATATAATTAAATCAAATAAGCAAATCTGAAAACTTGATGGAAAAATTCAGTTATGTTTATGAGGCTCAGTGAATCAATACTAATGCCTCAGAAATCTTTGAAGAATCTTTGATGATAAAAAAAATGTGTGATCTTCTGTGGCACCCCCAGAAAATCCCCCGAGCCGGGCACCGGACACTGGCACCGGACACTGTCAGCGATTTGGGTGACAGTCCCCGAGATCCCCAGGCTGGAACTCTGTGCTGCACCAGAAAACTACAACACAACACCATAACAGCAAAACAAATAACACAGCCAAGCCTTAACAACATACCTGTGGAAAATATATTCCCTAAATACATCATTAAAAAAACTTAAGGTCCACATCATCTTACAAAACCTCAACGCTTGAAAAGAAACAAGCTGCAGTGGAAACAAAACTCTAGATGGCTCATATGGCCTTACAACTATAACACCCTTAAGCCATTCTCTCCTTCCCTTTCTTAGGGGACTCAGCCTTTACGACATAACCTGAAAAACATTCATAGCATTCCACATGAGCGTTTACGCTCAGCAAGTATATAACCATAAGCAAAAAGAATCAGATAAAAGCTTTAATATTCACTGAGGTTGGACGAAGCAATGCCAAAACCTCTTGATAAAACAATAAACATATATCATCTGGGTGCCTGAGTGATATCAAGGGTTAACCCTCTTTCAATAAATCATGATTCGTCCTTCATTCATCAGATAATGCATCACCTGACCAGACTGATCATTATCTGACTACCATACATAATCAAATTTCATCCCAGCTGGTCAACCTGGTCGTTTGATTCATCATTTGACATACGTAGTCCTTCGTAGAAAGCTTATGGTCTGCGGAAAGAATCACATTACCGATGCCTTGCCTCGGTCTATCATTCTTTATCATCATTGGCCAGAATACCAGGCGAAAGTATTCAACAGCCCCTTAACTTTCCATATGGATATATCTTCTTATAAACATTTTCTTGGTTTTGAATAGCCTTGACGTGCTAATCATTTAAAGGCAGCGACTGCCAACAACACATATTGGCGTGCTCAACAATTAAAAGACAGTGATCATCACAGGCGAATTATATATATCCATACAGAAGTTACTTGGGTGTGCATACAAGTCCATGACTTGCAACACCCAAACAACATCTCTATCATCATTTGGTGTGCTAGGAAATTTAAACAGCTAGCAACCACCCAATAACACATATTTCAATTATCAACATCTTTTCACGTACATCGGATTTAATGATCGTATGTTACTTAATCATAAAAGAATTCATCATCATGCATAGGCATTAACATCATTCATTTACGTAAATCGAATCAATGATTATACGTATTCCGTAAGAAAGAAGTGGAATGAATATATACTTGCCTTGGTCCTTAGCTAAATTCACTATATCGATTGAAAAAGGTTTCTGCATAACATCATTGTGGGTATATCATGAGAAATCCATACTTTAAAGATGGCTATTTATAAAGAAAATGGTTGTCATGGCATGAGATTGCCCTTCAGGAAAAATTTTCACTCGTCAGAGACTATATGACTCATCAGAGACTGCTGACGTTATCTTTACTCATCGGAGACTAAGGATGACGTCATTGGAGACTAATTAACTCGTCAGGGACTGATGACATCATCTTAACTCATCGGAGACTAAGGGTGACGTCATCATCAGAGACTAACGTATCTCTCATCAGAGACTATGGATGACG
>CM025786.1:41994538-42004542 GCA_014636745.2 Centella asiatica
ACGGCTAAACTTCTCGAATACCAAGCAAAAAGAAAGGCAAAAGAGAACTTAAAATTCTTACCTCCTGGGTTGAGGAAAGAAATCAAAGCTTGTTTGAAAATGATTGTCCAAAAGAAAGAACTTGAAATTAAACGGAGAGGGTAAGTTTAAAGAAGAACTTTGGAAAAGGAAATCTTTATAAAAGAGACTGAAATGTTCCTCCGAATGAGGTATTTATAGTAGGCTGAGATTAAGCTTTGAGTAAAATGATTGGTTAATCTGGACGGTAAAACGGCTGCTCATCATGATTCTTAGCAGCTAAGCATCGTAATAAGCCTCATGTCCTTCATGCATATACGTTTAATCCACTTGATGACACACAAGCAGCTTATTAATCAAATTAACATACGTTACGGTACTGCATATACAAACAACTATACCCCTTTAATGGGTCCAAAAATATTCATACAACCAAAAGCGTCATATAATAACCACATTCATATTAATAAGAAAATAAAATAACATAAAATAAAATAAAATGAGTGAATAAATTATTTATAGATACACAAATTTTTTTTTTCCAGGTCGTCACATCTTCCTTAAAGGAAAACAGGTATTCACCCATGTACATTTTCCTCAAAATATCCATCGGGGGCTAAACCCGTTGGATCTGCAACCGTACGGTATACAATTGGCCTAATTGTGACCGCATGGGCCCTCCTTGTGCGAACATACGTAGTCACTTATAATTCCTCTAGGTCAGGTGACAGAAAACATTAGCACCTTTCTTTTCCTCTTGCCAACCATGTGGCATCTCCCAATTAAGGGATATATCATTCACATTTGTTGCACAGATATAAAATTAAAAATAACTAATAAATCAAAGCTCCATTATATACATGCATTTTCATTCATATCATGCTAGCGGAAACTAAAGCATAGCATTCCGATTCACAAGGAAATTTAAACATAAAATTCATAACCTTGTACACATGTCGAATCAATTGATCATGCGCTCAACTGAAATAAGCGTAAGAATGAGAATATACTTGCCTCGGTCCTTTGCACAAAATCAATTCAATTTACTCGTGAGTGAAAGATTCTGTAAAACATGTATATAACATGATAAATTTAAGACCTTGGTTAAAATATAAAGGGAAATGCACATGTGATGTCCTTGAACTTTTAAAGTCTTAAATCTGCTATAAGAATCGTTGAGATGAAATAAATAAATAATTAAAACATCATAAATAATTTAAAAAAATAATGTTTTATAGTTTTGAAAACAGATTATGTGTTAGTGGATAACCTCTTTAGTCATCGAAGACTAACAACATTTCCTTCATCAGAGACTAGGAAATTCCTTCCTTCATCGGAGACCAAGAATTTCCTTCATCGGAGACTAACAAATTTTTTCCCATCAGAGACTATGGAAGACGTCATCAGGGACTGGACTTAGCTTGTCGGAGACTAAGGCTGATGTCATCAGAGACTATTCTTAGCTTGTTGGAGACTAAGGCTGACGTCATCAAAGACTATTCTTAGCCTGTCGGAGACTAAGGCTGACATCATCAGAGACTATTCTTAGCCTGTCAGAGACTAACATCCATCTCATCAGAGACTAACATCTATCTCATCAGTGACTAAAGTATCTCATCAGAGACTAACTCCAACCCATCAGAGGCTAAGTTAGAACTCGTCTCAGATACAGGGTCGTCTTCCTCACTCCTCCATGGGTGGTGTTTTCATTTATAAGCATCGTAGGTTAACTCCCATCATCCTTTCAGTAACACAAAACATCTCCTAGGGTCTACTGGCTCTTATAGACATGGTATAGGCTTTTAAACTCAGGTTGACAAAGGTTCAAACATGGCTTCGCAACTACTGATGAACAAAATACTTGGGAGTCAAAGGTTTTCAACATTCTTTCACTCATCTTGGATAGTTTTCAAAAGAAAATATGAACTCTAGATGTTAAAAGCATGCATTAACTCATATTTTTGGAACTTAATGAACAAGATATTAAACGTGGCATGCATAACAAAACAAAAGTGTAAGAAACAGAGTAGGACTTTAATGTAATGCTCTTACCTCCTTGGCTGTAACGAAGAAGTTAAAAGCTTAAGTTGTTCTTCCAGAAAAGGACAGTTGCTTTGAAAGCGAACCAAAAGTTGGTGGTATACTGTAAAGAAATTTATGAAAGTGGGGCTAGGGTTGTATTCAGTTAATATATTTATCTCGCTGGCCAATCAGTAAGAGTTGCTGGATTGTTTGAGATTTGATTTCAATCGTTGGCTGAAGAAGAAGTAATAAGCCTCGAAACAGAATCATTGGCTGGAGGAACCGATGTTGCGGCTGCCATAATATCAACCAATCACCTAGGATAGTCGACAATCCATTGGGTAAGATTTCTCCTCCCGTTGGTGCCTTATGTAACAAGTTTTCCTAAATTAGTAATTATCTCATGACAGTACTTGGTTTGAACAAGGGATCCGTATCTCACAACCGTTCACACCCGTGTACATCCTTCTCACAGAAAAGAAATCATCACCCTTTCTTTGATAAAACTTGAATAAAATAAAAATATAAAGATTTGAGCTCAAAATACATTTAAAACTTTTGGACATCACACTGCCGTGAATTTTCATTATTCAAACCAAATAAAAATAAATTACACCTCCATGCATATATAAATAACACATAATGAACTTATCATATAACATAACTCATTTAAGTTTTGGGTTTCACACCTCAGTACAGCAAGAATCTGAGAACAACTTACTACAATTATGATGATTTTGACTTGGGATAGAATAATTTGAAAGATCCAATAAGCTAGGAAATAGAAAGCAAATGGGTAAAACTACTTCAAGAATAATTTTGACAAGTTGGTTCAAGCCAAATCAAAAGTTGATCCTCATAACTTTTTCAGGTGTGAGCAAAGTATGTCGCTGATGTGAGAATTGTTGGAAAAATTGAACAAAACCAAGTGATAAACAATCAAAAGGGAATGAGTAGTAAATTAGAAAGAACTCACTATACTTAAGGAAATATTCTGTCCCATCGTACAATTTTCTTAATGCTCCTGGGTCTCAAACAGAATATACCTACACGATTCAACAGTGTGTGCTCCTCGGAGACTAAGAAAATTGTTCATCAGGGACTAACAAATTTCTTCATCGGAGACTAACAAGTTTATTCCTCGGAGACTAATTTTTCTACATTGTCAGAGACTAAGTTGTAAATCTCTTGGGGAGTAATCTATACTATCAAAGACTAGAATCATGCCGACGGAGACCAAGTTAGGACTTTTCTCCGATACCGTGGTGACTTCTTCACTCTTTAAAGGGTGGTGTTATCAACAGATAACCGTACATAGGGAATTCTCTCATCAACTATCTTGCAGTGTGAAACATTTCTTATTGTCTTCTTATTTTTATGGACATTGCTAGACTTCAAGAACTCTGGTTGTTAGAGACACAAGTATGGTGTTTTAACTACAAATAAAAAGAATATTTGGAAGTTAATAGTTTGTTTACTAGATGGTCATCGACATTTCTTACTGTCACCTTGGATAGCCTTTTTAGAATAAATGTCATTAACTCCAGATATTAAAAACATGCATTAAATCATACTTTTGGAAGTGAATAAACAAGGTATTTTTACAAACATGACATGCATAAAAGAACAAAATAGTGCAGGAACAGAGCAGGGTTTTAATATAATGCTCTTACCTCTTTGGCTGTAAACAAGAAGTTAAAAGCTTGGGTTGTTCTTTGAGAAAGATAGTTGCTCTTGAAAGTGAACCTAGATTTTGTGGGTGGTTGGCTGTATAGAAAATTTATGAAAGTGGGGCTAGGGTTGTACTCCAAATGATAAATTTATATCACTTATCAAACAACAATAACAGTTGGATTATTTGATAGTAGATTTTAGCCATTGGCTGTAATGGGCAATAATAAGCTTTAGAATGAAATGATTGGTTAGAAAAGGGCAGTGTTATGGTTGTTAAAAGTCAGACAGTCATCTATCATAGCCCACTATCTAGTGTACTGTTGGAGTTGATTTACAATTTGACGGGTTACGTTAAACTCAACCATGATATAATATAATTATATCACTTGCCTTAGTGTAGCCCTTGGTTCAAAAAATAGACACTGTAGCTCACTCGTATATTGTTTGCTTCCTCACATGATAAATTACACTTATTTCTTGTTAGCACCTAGATAAAAATAAGCGTTTAAAGATTTGAGTTCAAAAATATATTTATAACCTTTTGAACATCACATTGCCATAGAAAATTTCATTCAAGATATGAATTCATTATTCATACCTAAAGTAAAATTTAAACCTTCATATATAATATGTATTAATCATCAAATGAATTTATTATCCATACAACAAAACCTATTTTAAAATTTTGGGTTCTCACATCCTCCCTCCCTTATAATAAGTTTCATCCTCGAAACTTAACTAATGAAAAATATGTGGGCACCTTTGCAACATCATTTCTTCTAGTTCCCATGTTGCTTTTTTGACATTGTGATTCCTCCATAGAAATTTCATGGAGGGAATCTCTTTATTTCTTACAACTTTCACTTATCGATCAAGAATTTGCACTGGAATCTCTTCATAATGCAAATTTGGTTGAAGTTCATTAGGCTGATAATCAATGATGCCAGTGTGGTCCCCTTTATAGGGTCGAAGTCCCGACACATGAAAAACATCATGAACATTTCCTAAAGCTGGTGGTAGTGCCAATTGGTAAAGCCACTTCTCCAATGCGGTGGAGTATTTCAAACGGTCCAATGTAGCGGGGGCTCAGTTTCCCTTTCTTTCTGAAATGCATGACGCCCTTCCATGGAGAAATTTTTAGTAATGCATGACCTCTAACTTCTAATGTTTGACCCTTCCGATGTTGGTCGTGTACTGCTTCTGTCGGTCCTATGCAGCTTTCATTCTTTGTCGGATGACTCTAATTGCATCTTTAGTCTGCTGAACCATCTTGAGTCCCTCAAGTCTTCTTTCTCTGACTTCATTCCAATATAATGGTTTTCTATACTTCTTACCATATAGGGCTTCAAACGGAGCCATGCCAATGCTTGCATGGAAGCTGTTGTTGTAGGCGAATTTGATAAGTGGTAGATGTTCATCCCAGTTACCACTGAAGTCTAATGAAGATGCCCTAAACATATCTTTCAAAGTTTGAATTATTCTTTCGGATTGTCCATCAATTTGCGGGTGGAATGCAGTTGTAATGTCCAATCGTGTACCCAAATAATCTTGGAAGCTGCGCCAAAATCTGGACGTGAAGCGTAGATCGTGATCTGACACAATCGAGACCGACACTCCATGTCGGCTGAGAATATCCTTCACATACAGCTTGACTAACTGATCCATCTTGTAGTTATCCTTGATAGGCAAAAAGTGAGCAGATTTGTTTAATCTATCCACTATTACCTATATTGCGTTAGCTCCTTTCAATGTCTTCGGTAGTCCAACTGCAAAATCCATTGTGATGTATTCCCATTTCCACTCTGGGATGTCCAAGGATTGTAATAGTCCACTCGACTTTTGATGTTCAGCTTTGACCCTTTGATAGGTGAGACACGTACTAACCCATTCGGCTATCTCTCTCTTCATATTTGGCCACCAAACGTTCTGCTTCAAGTCTTGATACATCTTTGTCCCTCCTTGATGTACAGAGAATATGGAATTGTGAGCCTCTTGCAGCAATTCTCTCTTTAACTCCACTTTTGCCAGAATCCAGACCTTGTCCTTAAATCTCATTAAACCATCGTTGTGGATTCAACATTTTTCATCTCTTCCTCTGATTAGCTTTTTCTCTGTTTCTTCTGCAAGGTCCTCTTGAGCTACCTTGATTATGTCGAACAGTTGCGGTCTTGCATAGACTTCTTCCTTAATTTCTCATCTCTGCCTTGTTGTGATAACATTCAGTTGTAATCTCTCCAAATCCATCCTTACCTCTTTCTGAACTATCATCACGTCCAATTTCTCTCGACTGCTCAGTGCATTAGCTACCACGTTTGCCTTACCATCACCTTTGTCTCATATTCAATTCCTTTTGATTGAGCAGTCATAGTCCTTGATCAATTCCAACCATCGCCTTTGTCTCATGTTCAATTCCTTTTGTGTTAAAATGTACTTCAGGCTTTTGTGGGCGGTATAGGTCTCACATTTTTCCTCGTATAGGTAATGTCTCCAAGATCAAGCAGTACGAGTTGGAAATGAAAAGGCTTAGAGATCGACAAAATGAAAGGGAATACAACTGGAAGAAAGAAAAGATGGAAAGGAGAAAGCAAGAGAATGAAGCTTTGAAATGAGAAAGGGAGGAGGCTGAAGAAAGGAGAAGACCATAACTGATGAATCTTGGAAAAGAAGAACAACAAGGATCTGAAGGATCTACTGATAGTGAAGACAAACAAGAATAGTACTGTTAATTTCTTAATTTTTCCATTTTGTTTCATTTACATTTACTCTTATATCTGAATCTTTTTAATTAATGGAATGAAATATCTTGTTGCTTGCTGAGGCGATCAAAATAACTCATTTTGACATCATCAATTAGGGGGAGATTGTTGATGCACCCCTGCTTATTTTACTCTTGCTTGAAAGAATTATCTTTACCTTTATAAGAATTATTATAAAAATTGATGATGTAATATAGTCCTTGCTTATATGATGTAAAAAGACTTAGAAAAATATCCAATTTGTTAGGTGAATATATTCTGCTAGTTAAGCAAGGATTTGGATCACAAATGAAGACTCTGCTTCTCGATTAGGAAGGATGTCGAAGCTGTGAAGAAACTTTCAAGGACAATCCTGCTTATAATTTAAATAAGCAAGGACTGATATAGCAACATCCATTACCTTGATCCAAGCAAGAATGATAGAAAATGATCCTACCTTTTGCCCTACTTAGTCAACTTCTAGAAGAATTTTCAAAAAGCTATAGAAGGCAAAATAATGACTATCTTTTTGAACTAATCAAGGAACAACTATAAAGGTACAAGTCAATATCAAGACAATACAACTCCAACGGATCTATTTTAAATTGTCAACGGATAGATTTTTGGAGTAGCATAAATATGAGTCATAAATTTCATTTATGAGATCTAAACAACCATGAAATTGCTCTGACATTCTAACATCTTAAGAGTTCAACAAGACATGAATTCTCCCTTGAACAAGTGGTATCTAATATGCTCAACAAGTAGCTTTCTACTTAGAGATAACAAGTAAGATATTTTTTCTGCTACTAGTCTGTGTGGCTCAATCTGGTCTTAGTGACCCATTGTATTTTTGGAATAAGTGTCCTGCTGTATATTGTTCTGTGTGAACATTCTTAGTGAGTGTCTTCTCATGTAAAGAGAAGAAGAGTGGAGTAGGCTTAGACCGAACCACTATAAAAATTCTCCTGCTCACTCTACTCTACTGTTTATCGTTTACATTGCTTATTTCTTTTATCCCTGCTTTGCTTAGTCCATGTTAAACTCATTTACCAAAGACTTGTCGATATTACTGCCACAAGCCATTGGTTTAAAGAAATTAAGGGGTTCTTTGCTATAACTTTCGCTGCTAACTCTTTCAAATTATAAGAAAGCTTTTTAATAAGCAAGAAGCATTTTAAACTACAAATTTTATAAGCAAGTCTTAAATTTTGGAAAAACACTATTCAACCCTTTTTCTAGTATTTTTCTCTTTGGGACCTAACACTTATGATTGTACCAGCTTCATCTAACTTGTTTCTGAAGACCCACTTAGCACTAATTATTGATTTGTTCCTTGGTTTGGACACACCAGTCTTCAGACTTTATTATTTGTGAATTGGTTAATTTTTTCTTGCATGAATATTACCTAGTCAGGATCTTGAAATGCTTCTTAAATTTTCTTTAGCTCAATTTTTGAAAGAAAAATGAGATAAACACATTTATTTTGTGTTGCACTTCTTGTCTTGCCTCCTTCCTCTAAATCTCCAATTATTAAATCTAGTGTGTGGACTTTCAACCATGATCTTGTAGGTGGAAGATTTAATGTTGAAGATGAGGCTTCAGCTTCTAGATAAAACTTCTCTAATCTATTTGTTGGATCAGAGAATGCTTCCACCAAACCAGTGATGTGACGACCACAAAAATCCCTTACCGGACTAGGGCTTCATCGAAAGAAGGAAAGATAACTTCACAACCATACATAGCATAAATACATATAAAAGAAAATAGTAGAGAGTTATTACAACCCAAAATATTACATTCTCAACAGAAGCTATTCTATCTCTATATTATAATACCTAACATCACACTTCAAAACATCTTCCTTCCTTCCTTCCTTATCTGCACTCAAAAAGGTTAATAAAACTCAGTAGCCGATCATCTTTGCCTTCCCCTTGTCAGAGGGTTCAGCCTTTGGACCATGCCCTGCAAGACATTCAGTTTAACAAGAATGAGTGATTTACGCCCAACAAGTATATAAACAAATCAGAGAAACAAATCTGGAATATTGATGGAAGTTCAATTCTGTTTATGAGGCTCAGTGAAACAATACTAATGCCTCGGACATCTTTGAAAGAAAAAAAAATCTTTAGGATCACTGATGATAAACAATGTGTAATCCTCCTTGAAGAAAGGCATGTATTCACCTGTGTACAGCTTTCTCAAAGTATCCATCGAGGGCTAGGATCTACTAACCATACGGTATACAGCTGGCCTAACTGTGACCGCATGATTCCTCCTTGTGTGAACGTACGTAGTCACTTAAAATTCCTCTAGGTCAGGTGAAGAACAAATCAACATCTTTCCTTTTCTCTAGCTAACCATGTGGCATAACCCATTTAAGGGACATATCATTCTCATTCATTAGCACAGATATAAATTTAAAAAATAACTGATAAATCAAAGCTTAGTTATATCCATGCACTTTCATTCATATCATGCAAGCGAAAATTAAGGCATAGCATTCTCATCATAAAAGCAATTGAAATATATGAATCCAAGCCTTGTACGCATATCGAATCAAAAGATAATGCGTTAAATTCAAATAAGCATCACATTGAATGTATATACTTGCCTCGGTCCTTTGCACACAATCAAATTCAATTAACTCATGAGTGAAAGATTCTGTAAAACATGCATATAACATGATAAATTTAATACCTTAATAAGAATTATGAAGAAAATGCATATGTGATGTCCTTAAACTTTTAATGTTTCAAATCTGACATAAGAACCGTTGAGGTTAAATAAATAATTGAAACATCATAAAATAATTTAAGAAAATAATGTTTTTATAGTTTCAAAGACAAACTACGCATCAGGGGAAAATCTTCCACGTCAGGGGATCATTTGTCATCAGGGGATAACTAGTCGCCAGGGGATGACTGTACATCAGGGGATCATTATAGTTTCGCCCGTCAGGGGATGTCTCTTGACCACATCAAGGTATCATTCACTCATCAGGTGATAGTCATCAGGGGATAACTTTCTCATCAGGGGATAATTTGCTCACCGTCAAACTCGTCGGGTGATAACTTTGACTATCGCCGAATTCTCTTGGCTGTCAGTGGATGATTTGTTCATTGCCAAACTTAGTAAGTCATCACTAAACTTGATTAGTGGATAATTTGTTCAGCGCCAAACTCCTCGGAGAAAAGTTGTTTAGCGCCGAACTCGATAAGTCAGCGCCAAATTCAGTTGGCTATCGCCAAACTCCTCGGGGACTAATATCTTTAGCCATCAGAGACTATCATATTTTTCCCATCAGAGACTATGGATGACGTCATCAGGGAATAAACTTAGCCCTTAGCCTGTGGGAGACTAAGGATGACGTCATCAGAGACTAATTTAAACTTTCTGTTAGAGTGTATGCCCTAGTGGTCAATCATGTAATGATTGTGACACTATATTTATGTTATGTTTTGGTTAAATGATAATTTATTATGTTTTATTTACTGCGTTATATGTTAGTGCAATATAAGCACAAGTGTTTGTAGAAAGGGGGGGGGGGGGGGA
>CM025786.1:42007542-42112219 GCA_014636745.2 Centella asiatica
GGGGGGGGGGGGGGATGAATACAAACACCTGAAACTTTTCGCTCTTTTAAACTTAAAAGTGTTTACTAGAAAATAGTTGTAACAAACAGAAAAACTATAAGAAATGAACACATATATTCAAGTTAAAATAGTTATATTAAAACTTGGAGTTTTCTGGAAATCTGTATAATCACAAATATGATTTACAGCTACAAATTCTATGTTTAAATACACAACTTCTCACACTCACTAGCTTCTAACTTTCTTTGAAATATTTCTCGCAAGATCTATTACAAAGCTTCTCTCTAATGTTTGTGTGCTTCGGTATTTGTTTGGTCTATTGGATAGATTCAATTTTTGTGTTTTTTGTAATGAGAACTCCGTTGCTTATATGTTGATCAGTTGATGAAATCACGTGCTTAAGACGTGCTGCTTTTCTCAACTTAGCTGCAAGTATGTCACATCGTAGCCCTATGTGACAGACTGTTGCATGCTTTGTTGCTTCTTTTTCTTCCCCTGATCTGTGTGCATTTAATGCGAGAGAGTTCTCATTGGATCAAAAACAAACTTCAAGAAATATCTTTCCAGTTGATATTTCTTGCTTCTGTAACACGTTACATTGATTTTTGTGTAAGTACTGATGACAGGTGCATGTTGTCATAACGATCCACTGACTGCCAGCCTTGATGGACTTTGATCAGTGCTTCTGGATCCCCTGATGCTTATTGACTGGATCAGGGCTTCAACCTTCACTTGAGTTTCACTCAGTGCTTCTTGATCCTGATGGTTATGACTGTGGTATACACTGATGGATTCCACTGATACCATGTTGGTCATTCCCCTTGACAGGTTAGCCTGATGGGTTGGTCTGCCTTCGTCATACCCTGACAGGTTTCCCTGATGAGTTCCCCCTGATGGGTTCCCCCTGATGGAACTTAATCAACGTAACTTTGTTTAGAATTTCTGATGTGTGGAATACTTTGACTGTTTACAAGTAGCATCAGACATTCTTCTTCACTTTGTCAAGTCCTTTGAATGTTTTTCTTTTCTAACTTGTCTTGTGAAGAGATTGACCATCCACTGATTAATAAGATTATTATCAGTGGATGCAAAACTTATGCTGATCTTAAGGTTTATAAAATACCTCAAGTATTTACAGTTGCACAAATTATTACATAATCATCATCATCATCATTTATCTCTAACAATCTCCCCCTATTTATGTTTATCAATTTGATAACCATAAATCTCTAGATGCATTGATGATGATGTCAAAACCAATACTAAATACATGAAAGAATTTTGAATAAATTAATAAAATAATTTCTGTACAAGTATTTTCCTATAACTATTACAAAAAGAATGTTTAGACATCAGGATCCCTTTTCCTTTTTGCTGAGACAAAGGGCAATGGATGACTTGATTCAATCGGTTGAGAGTCACTTCCAAGGCCTTGTCTTCTTTGATCTGGGTTTTGATCAGGAATCCTTAGTCTGTTGTCTTCTCCACCTGCTTCCAGTTGCTCCAACTCCTTTTGAAGAAGTTTTCTGAAGTTGACTATGTTGACATTGTTGCTGGATTCCAAAGCTTCAAGGAGAGATTTTATTTCTTGAACATTGGCTACAGCAAGTTGTGACCAGTAGAAGGTAATGATCTCCCCCTTTTTATTTTTGAATTGAACACCCATGGGGCTAATGATCATTTTTGGATATTCTTTAAATCCCTTCACTGGTGGCACATTCCTTACTGCAATGTTCCCATCATCAGCTTTGGTTTCTTCAATCTCCTTCAATACTCTCTAAGTCAGCAGGAATCTGAACTGGATAACATGTTCATTTTTGTGATAAGCTATTTGGCTTAGAACATGCATCACTTCCTCCAGGTCGAGACCATCAACATCTTTGATTTTAATGTTTTTCTCCTGCCCATCAGTGGATTTGTAAAACAGCTTCAAAGGTCTTTCCAAAGCTGTGGGCAGACTCCTATCATCGTTGATGGCTCTCCTCAGCTTATCAATCAGTCCCCTCAAGTCTCTATTAGCCACTGACGATTTTGAAATTAAATTCAGAACTAATCCTAGTTGTTCAGCATCCATTCTCCTAAACCAGTCAATTGTGACATTGAATTGCGACCCACTTTTAAGTTGCACTGTTATCAGCTGATCCCTTCTATTGTTGAACCTGACATCTATGCTTTTTATGGAGAACATAAATGACACGTTTTTGCGCCTTTCTTCTCTGAGGGATTCAACTAGAGTGGGTGGACCAAATGCTGTGATAATAGGAGAAGGTGCTTGAACCTTGGCTTCAGATGACTTGGATTTGGTGGCATCAGGGTCTTCAGATTTGTCTTGCTTTTTATCCCCTGATGCACCTTTAGGGTTCTGAGATCTTCTTTGCTGAGGATTCCTGGAGGTCCGTGGCCTGACACTTTTCTTCTTCTTTGCTTCCTCCTGTTCCTTTGCCATTTCCCTCTCTTCATCTTCTTGAAGTTGCTGTGCAAATGCATTAGCTTCCACTAGCTTTTTATCTTGAGGGTAGACCAGCTCCACTTTCCCATCAATTACAACTTCAACGGGTGTTGGAAAGTGGGTTGTCTTCATGGCATCTCCAAGTAGCTTAGGCCCTGATTGAGTGTTGGATTTCTTCTTTGGTTCCTTAATCAGGATACCCTTGCCTTTATCCTTGGATTTTGGAGCAGGAACAGGAGCAGTCACATCCCCTGATGGTTGACTTGAATTCTCAGCATCATCCCCTGACGACTGCTTGGTTGATTTCTCCCCCTTTTTGACAGCATCATCAGTGGGAGTTGAGAGTCAGGATGTGACTTGAAGAACTTGTTGCAAAGTGCCAGCCATGGAATGTTGCAGAGTTTCCATGCTAGTCAGTTGGGAAGTGAGATTAGCTAGCTTCTTGTCTACAGTGTCAGCTTGTTTCTTCATTCTGAGGAGTATTTAGCTGGTGACTAGGGAGTCGACAACTTGTTGTACATTTTGTATCTTTGAAGAAAAGTGTGTATACAATTTTTGATTTTCTATATCTATTGACTGACCAATCATGACCTGTGACTTTAACACTTTGTTCAAGATTGGATCAGTAGTTCTAGCTAACTCTTGCTTTAATAAATGTACAGTGTCCGACATTTGATTCTGCTGAAAGTACAAATCAACTACGATGAACTGGGAAAAATCATCTTGTGGAGCATCATCTTCATCACTTTCAGAGGTAGAAGTAGTATATACAGTAACTGCGTTTTCTCTCTGTTCTTTATTTAAAAGGATCTCATCCTTATCTCCCTCAATCTCTCCTTTTTCTTTGTCGTCTAAGGCATCACTCGTATTCTCTCCTTTTTCTTTGCCTACTAAGGCAGTACTCTCTTGCTCTCCTTTTGCCAAAGTCCTCTCAAGGGTTTGACTTTGCCTCTCTTCACTAAGTATTTTCTCAGTCTCACTCAAAATTGTCCTAGAGGGGCTCCTATGGGCTTTGAAATCATCAACTGTGACCAGTTCAAGTGATGTATGTACAAATTCTGGTTCCACAATTGTGATAGGAGTAGGAGAAGAAGTAAAGTGCGTTTGTATAATTGGAGAAGTGTATGTTTCTATAGAGGAAGTATATACAATTGGGGGTACATAAAGAGTTATAGCTGTAGCATGTACAGTGGAGTCTATGTCCCCTGTTTGATCATCAGTGTTTGTATCAAGTAAAAATGAGTGAACCATTTGAAAGTGTTGACTACTAAACACTGTGTCAAAGAATGTTGGCTCCTCCACGAATTGAGAATGTGGAGAATCTGATTGTATGACACTTAATGTTTGTGTCATTATATTTGAAGAAATTTGAGGAACAGAGAAAGAAAGAAGTGGTGTTGATGGGAGTGTTGGCTGAATCACTGAACGAGGAGGTGATTCATCAAACGATGTTGTAGAAGAATGCTTATGACTCATGTTGATCTTATTGAGAAGCTTCTGAGCTACAACATCTTGAGTGGCGTGTGCACTCACTGTGTCAGATATCTACAAGTGGCTCTCAGAGACCCTGATGATAGGTTCATCAGTGTCTATGGTCAGTGTATGTGCCTCACTCAACTGTGTCCTTGGTTGGGGACTATTTTCAATAACTAATTCCTTTTGAGAGGAACTAGTTAGAAATATGTTTAATTCCTTATCAAAAGCAGTATCCTTTTGAGAGGATACTGCCTGGTCAGGCTGTTGGGTAACACTCGTGGCTCCCTTCTTCTTTTTACGCCTGTAGCCAATCACTCTCTCTCATTGCTCCCCCTTAGTTGATGTGGTAACTTCACTGGGTTTTCTTTTAATCCCAATAGTCTTTTGAGAGACTCTAGGTTGGACTTTTGAGAGTTGTTGAGTGGTAATTGGTTGTTCTACTTGGGTAGGCAGAGAGGTGGTTGTTTTCTCTGCCATAGTAGATGAAGGTGAAGAATGTATAGTTTGAGAAGTAGAGGGTGTAGAATTTACTACCTGTACCATATGCGATGGAAGAGCAAATGATTCAGCTGTGTACGATTTCTTTATTATTTCTGCAAACAGTTTCTTTGTTTGCTTGTATGTCTGTACAGGTATATCATTCTCAAAAGAAAAATTAGTAATTTGGTCTTTAATAATCATAAACAAAAATCTTGCATAATATACTTCAGTTTTCCTATTATTAAAATTACCTAATTTATTTACAAGATCATCAAAATTTATTTTACCTATATTTATATTTACATTTTTAATTATTGCGTATGCTATTTTTAAAGTTAAAGAGGTAATAACCTCAAAGTTAGAACACTTACCTGAGAATGCCTTGGTGATTGTATCAAACAGGTAAGAGATTTCCCGTTTAACATTCACCCTCTTGAGGTCTTTGAACTTTAACATTGCGTTGAGAGCAGCATTATAGCCCAATTCCCTCAAGAAATCCAGTAGGTCAGCATTACTGGGTGCATCCACCAGATCTTGAGTAGGTAGCCCCAAAGCAGAGTTAAGTCTGGAAGGGGTTATTTTCCCTTTCTTAGAGGAAACTTTGAATGAGATTCCCTTGACCGCATCAGGCCTAGTGGTGGAGTACATGAACTTGACACTCGTCCAAAGTTGAGACAGTGCTTCCCCCGACATTTCTTCATCGGTAAAGATGGCTTTTCTATACTCTGAGTTGAGTAGATAGTTCATTATTGGTTTAAAGCATTCACTTACCTCATCAATGTCAAAGAAACCTACATAGTTCATGGGTGGGACTGTCAAGTTCCTAGGAATCTGTTGACGTGCCATGGATGCTTTGACGATTTGATGTTCTAGGGTTTTCGCCTATTGACGTTTGAAAACATCTCCTGAAAACACGCTATCAGGGAGTCAGTTCAGTTTCTGTGATGACACGTCATCAGTGAGAGAAGAACTTAATGATGAGTTGTCATCACTTAACTGACCTTGAAACCCGATGCAGTAAAAAAATTTAAACTTACCCTGATGATTTACTTTATGTACATACCATGACCCTGATGCACAAGACGGACACCCTGACCCTAACGCACAGGTCGGATACCCTGACCCTGACGAACAAGACGGACACCCTGACCCTGACGAACAGGTCGGATACCCTGACCCTGACGAACGAGTTGAACACCCTGACCCTGATGCATCAGTTAAAACAAAAACAAAACAACAAAATGCAGAATATACAAGTATATACATATTTACAATTTGAACATATATAACAACATATAAATTGATTTTATCAAGAACTTATGAAATTAGTTAGAAATACCAAATCTTAGGAGTTTGACTCTGACCCTGACGCATAATTCACCATTCCCAGCTCTCCCACAAGATTTGAAAATGTGGCTTCATCAAGAGATTTGGTGAATATGTCTGCCAGCTGCTGATTTGAAGGTACAAACTGTAGTTCAATATTCCCATTCATAACATGTTCCCTGATAAAATGATATCTGCTTTCTATATGCTTAGTTCTAGAATGTTGCACTGGATTCTTAGCAATGGCAATGCCACTAGTGTTATCACACCTTATTGGAATCTTGGAATAGTTCAGCCATAATCCATTAGCTGATTTTTCATCCATAGAATTTGTGCACAACAACTTTCACCTGCAATATATTCAGCTTCAGCAGTAGATGTAGAGATTGAGTGCTGCTTTTTGCTGAACCAAGATACAAGCCTTCCTCCTAGAAATTGACAGCTTCCCGTTGTACTCTTTTTGTCAAACCTGCATCCTCCAAAGTCAGCATCAGAATATCCTAGTAATTCAAATCCAGACTCCTTTGGATACCAAAGTCCCAACTCTGTAGTGCCCTTGATATATCTCAAGATCCTTTTCACTGCAATGAGATGAGATTCCTTTGGGTCAGCTTGATATCTTGTACAAAGACATGTTGCAAACATTATGTCTGGCCTGCTTGCTGTCAGATATAGCAATGATCAAATCATTCCCCTGTAAGTCTTCAAATCAACTTTCTTTCCATTTTTATCAGGGTCAATTTGGTTGCAGTGGCCATAGGTGTCTTTGCTACTTTTGAATCCTCCATATCAAATTTCTTGAGAAGCTCTTTGGCATATTTTGTCTGATGAATGTAGATTCCATCAGAGACTTGTTTAACTTGCAATCCCAAGAAGTAAGATAACTCACCCATCAAGCTCATTTCATATTTGCTTTGCATGAGTTTGGAGAACTTTTCACACAGTCTTGTGTCAGTGGATCCAAAAATAATATCATCAACATAAATTTGAACCAAAATTAGATGACCTTGGTGTTGTCTGAAGAACAATGTTTTGTCAATGATACCTCTTGAAAATTTGTTTTCCACTAGAAACTTTGACAGTGTATCATACCAAGCTCTAGGTGCTTGCTTCAGTCCATAAAGTGCCTTTTCCAGTTTGTAGACATGATTTGGAAATTTTGAGCATTCAAATCCTGGAGGTTGTTGGACATACACCTCCTGTTCCAATTTCCCATTTAGAAAAGCACTTTTCACATCCATTTGATATACTTTAAACTTTGAATGTGCTGCATAGGCTAAGAAAATTCTTATAGCCTAAAGTCTGGCTAATGGTGCAAAGGTCTCATCAAAGTCAATCACTTCTTCTTGAAGATATCCTTTTGCAACCAGTCTTGCTTTGTTTCTTACAACAATGCCAGCTTCATCCATCTTATTTCTGAAAACCCACTTAGTACCTATTATTATTCTTTCTTTGGGTTTAGGTACAAGCTTCAATACTTGATTTCTTTCAAATTGATTTAGCTCTTCCTGCATAGCCAAGATCCAGTCTGCATCTTAAACAGCTTCTTCAAACTTCTTTGGCTCAATTTGAGAAAGAAAACAAGCATATAGGCATTCATTAGATTTTGCTTTCCTGGTCTGCACTCTCTTGCTTGGGTCAGCAATAATTAGATCTGTTGTGTGACTTCTGGCCCATTTAGGATTAGAGATGTGTCTTGATGAGCTTGCTTGACTATCATCTCCTCCCCCTAAGCCTGTGCTCCCAGCTTCTGAAAACTCTCCCCCTGAATTAGTGGATAATTCAAGGTTCAAGTTATCCCCTGATGGTGCATGTCCTAATGAATGATCCCCTGATGGAGTATCCCCTGATCTGTTGTCCAGGAAATTAACTTTATCTGCTGAAGGGGGTTCTACATTGTTTGGATTGACATTAGGAATGGATAAATTCTCCATTTGTCTGCACTCATCTGCTTCATTCTCTTGATAATCAATTTCATCTTCAGTTTCAAACCTGAGTTCTCTATGAAAGCCAGGGTCTTCAAGTCCAGAAATCTCTTGATCATCAAAATCTACATTTATAGACTCCATCACCACCTAAAGTCTTTTGTTGTAAACCCTGTAGGCCTTGGATGACAGAGAATAACCTAGGAAAATTACTTCATCAGCTTTTAGATCAAATTTTCCTATGTTCTCACCAAAATTCCTCAGAACAAACATTTGCATCCAAAGACATGGAGGAACTTGATGCTTGGTTTTCTCCCTATCATTAGCTCATATGGTGTCTTGTTGTGAGCCTTGTTGATTAGATATCTATTCTGAGTAAAGCAAGCAGTGGAAATTGCTTCAGCCCAAAAATAGGTGGGAATCTTTGCCTCTACTAGCATTGACCTAGCAGCTTCTATTAGGGTTCTATTTTTCCTTTCCACTACACCATTCTGTTGAGGAGTCCTTGGAGCAGAAAATGTATGATTTATGCCTTTCTCCACACAAAATCCCTCAACAGCTGCATTCTGGATTTCAGTTCCATTATCTGTTCTCAACATTCTAACCACTGACCCTGATTCTGTTTCCACCTTCTTGATATGGTCAATAATTTGTTGAGATACTTCTGATTTAGCATGCTGAAACTTTAACCAAGTGTATCTGGTGTAGTCATCCACAATGACCATTGCAAATCTTTTCTTTGACACTGACATAATGTTGACAGGGCCAAAGAGATCCATATGTAACAATTGAATTGGATCTTTGATAATGGTAGCTTCCTTGCTGACAAAGGATGATTTCCTTTGCTTCCCTTGTTGAAATGCTGAACATAATCCTTCTTGGATAAACTCCATTTGGGGTAGTCCAGTTACCAACTCTCTCTTCACTAGATCATTAATTGACTTGAAGTTCAGGTGAGAGAGCTTCTTGTGCCATAGCCTGTTTTCATCAGGAGTTGTCTTGCTGTAGAAACATGATTCTCCATTTACTGAATTAAAATCAGCAACATAGAGATCTCCTTTTCTTATCCCTGACAAAACCAGCTTCCCTTCACTTTCATTTGAGATTAGGCACTGATCTCCTTTGAAGGAAGTGATGAATCCTTTCTCACTGAGTTGACTTATGCTTAGCAAATTGTGCTTGAGCCCATCAACCAATGCTACATTTTCAAATGAGACATTCCCATTTGCTACTTTGCCATAACCAAGAGTTAGTCCTTTGCTGTTATCACCAAATGAAATTACTGGACCAGCCTTTTCTTGGAATTCTGTGAGCAGGGCTTTGTTTCCTGTCATGTGCCTTGAGCAGCCACTGTCTAGAAACCAGATTTGACTGCTTTTGACCTTTCCCTGCACAGAAGAAAACATTTAAATTGTTTTTGGTACCCAATTGACTTTGGGTCCCCTTGGTTTAGTCACAGTAATAGGTAAAACAACTTTATCTTTATAGGTGACTTTTGGTTTTGGCAACTTTAAAATTTTCTCCTTTTTAGGAGTTTCAATATATGCTTTTGATTTCTCAACAGTTATCTTGCCTTTATACTTGGAGGAGCAGACTTTAACAGTTGGTAAATCATCAGCATATAAAATTATGCCTGTCAAAATTTGTGGTTTTACTTTTCATTGAAAAGATAAATGATTACAGTTACCACAATTCCAGCACACTTTTCTAGGGGCTTCGTGAATGGAAGAATAATTGCTAGTTTTATTAACAATCTAGTTAGGGCTTTATTCTTCCTGCGCTCATAGACATCAGAGTCTCTATCATTCTTGGAAAGTGAAGCAGCAGCAACAAAGATATTTTTAGAGTTATCGGAGAGGGAATCAGGCACAAATTCACCATCTTTAGAGCTAGAATCATCATCAGCAGCAGAAACCAAGTTAATGGGGGGTTTGAGAGGGGTTAGACTCTATCATCGATAGGGTTTCAAGAGGGAAAGGGGAAAGAGTACAAGAATAAAGGATCTAAGAAATATAGGTGAAGGAAGAAAAGGAAGAAGATGAACAGTAGAAGGCAGGAAAAGTTAAGGGGGGTTAGAGAGAAGGAAGAGCATTTTTGACCATCCGTAAAATTTTCCCTCATCGATCCATCTTTCTTTCGAACAAATAATACTGGTGCACCCCAGAGTGACACACTTGGCCTAATCAATCCTCGATCCAAGAGTTCTTGTAACTTCATCATCAGTTCCTTCAGTTCAGATGGGTGCCATGCGGTACGGGGCCTTGGAGATTGGCACGGTACTGAGGATCAAGTTGATTTCATAATCCACTTCTCTATCTGGGGGTAGTCCAGGCAACTCTTCTGGAAATATGTCTGCAAACTCCCTTACCACAGGGACATCCAAGATCTTAATTTCATCCTTGTCGGTATCGTGTATATAAGCCAAGAAGGCTTCGCAACCCTTGGGAATTATCTTCTTTTTCTGGATTATGGTCAAGAACGACAATGATTTTACCATCTTGGTGCCATGGAACTAAACCTTCTCCCTCTGCGAAGAGCGCAGGACTACTCGCTTCTTCTTACAATCAATATTGGCCTGGTATTTGAACAACCAGTCCATTCCCAATATTACGTCGAATTCTCCCAAAGGAAAAGGAATAAGATCAGCAAGAAACTCATGTTGATCTATCTTCAAGGTGCAGTTAGGGTAAATGTGAGAAATGCTTACCACCTCACGATTGGCAACTACTACTTCTAAGGGCATAGGTAGAACTTCAGGCCGAACTAGCATATTCCTAGCTAACTGTTCAGATATAAAACTTCGAGTAGCACCCGTATCAAACAACACATGAGCAGGTAAGGAGTTCACTAGTAGTGTACCTGTCACAACATCATCAGAAGCCACATCATTTTACATGGTCATGTTGTAAGTCCTCGCTTGTGGTCGCACAGATACAGTGTTGGCTTCCGTCAGCATGGGTTTGCCACCTTTCTTTTGAGGGCAATTAAGAGAGATGTGCCCTTCCATTCCACACGTGTAACATGTCCTTACTGTGGTAAGCGGTCTGTTATTTTGCTGAGGTTGTTGTTGTGGTCTTCCTTGGGGCTGGGCAGCAGTGGGGTTCAATGTTGGACAATTTGAGGAGAAGTGCCCCGGTTGGCGACACTTGAAGCAAACATCCTTCCCTCTCAAGCACGGGGTTGTGTCATGGTTCTTCCCGCAATTTGCACACACAGTAGCCCTCCTTGCAATCCCCTCAGATGATTGCTCCTTCCACTTCCTCTTTCCACTTTTGCTCAGACTAATATTGTTGTTGCTCCCCTCTTCTTTCTTTATACCACCAAGGTTCTGATGGTTTCCTCTATCGTTTCCCTTCTTCCTATCTCCTGATTGAACTCATGTACTGTTTTGTTGCTCCATTATGTGATTCTTTCTTTTTCCACAACTGCATCAAAAGTTTCTAGCTGGAAAATTGCTACCTGCCTTAGAATCCAAGGGTTCAACCCTTGTTCAAATCTTCGGGCCTTGCTTCCTTCATTGCTCACCTGGTGAGGAGCGTACCTCATCAATTCATTAAACTTTGTCTCGTATTCGTCCACTGTTATGGACCCTTGTTTCAGATTCAGGAACCTCAGTTCCATTGCATTGGAGACACTAAGGGGGTAGAACTTTTCCCTAAACTTCTAGGTGAACTACTTCCAGGTTATCACAGTGTTAGTGTTCCTCGCAGCTTCCCTTTTTGTTAACTCCATCTTCTTGGCACCTTTCCACTAGTGATTTGCTTCCTCTTTCAGAATGAAAGCCGCATACTTAGCCTTACAATCCTCTGGCACGTCCACTAAGTCAAAGGCTTTCTCGATCTCCTCTAACCAATATTGTGCCACAGTGGGTCCTCCCTTCCTGTCAAAAGTCTGCTGGTTGATGCCAGTGAACTCTAGGATAGATGACCCACGGGCAGCAGACCTTGGTGGTTGAGGTGGTGGTGGAGCTGGTTGGTTCACGGCCACAGCTTCACGGATGATCTGTAGGAATTGAGCTAGTGGGTTGTCGACTGCACTCCCGGTAGCATTGTTGTTGGCAGAATTAATGTCATTGACAGGGGGTGATGGTGGGACATGTGGGGTATTGCGGATAATCCCTTTTACCTCCTCTGAGCTGTCATCTTCAACGACAACTTCCTCAACATTTTTAGCTTGATTTTCTCTTTCCACACGTGCCAAATTTTCAAGCCTTAGTGTGTTGTTATTAGGGTTTATCCTTCTGGGTCTTCCTAGTCTCCTGCCTCCTGCCATGATTTGTTATAACCTATGTATAGAGTTAAACATTCATCGTCTTGTACGCTCACGAAGCATTCCATTCCTCGCATAGCCTATGAAATCTTACAATGCTAATGGTGCAAGATTGTAACAAGATAGTGTGATAACTACTAAGCAAAACATAAACACTTTGATATATCAAAAATAATCATCCATTGTGTACAAATGAGGCTGTTATGGACATCATTCTCTAACATCCTCAAAGCGAGACAGTCATAGGCCAAAGTAAATTACTGGGCGAATACATCCGTGATAATCGCAACTACCCATACAGAGTTCAACAACATACACAAAATAACCTCTGCCTAAGAGTTCTACATCAGTCTCCTATTTCTAATCAACCTCATCCTCCGTGTCCAGTGATTCTTCATGCTCTGCCTCTCGTTCCCAATGTCGAGACTGCATACGTGTCTCTTCTATGTGTCATACGCAGTAGGTGCTCATCTGCTCCAAACACGTCGCTGTTGGATTAGCCGTTGATGCTGTGACCATCTGTGTATGCATCTCTAACGCCAATCAGTGATACAGGCTCTGAGTTAACCAAAAGGAGAATCGCGATGCTGACGCTGCTGTGTGAAACCTAGAAATAGTGGTAGCCTGTCGTCGAATAGTCAAGGTGTGAGCTACCAGGCGATGGTGGACTTCAGCATCGTAATTACGTACCATCTAATCATGGGATGGCGCTGCTGCCTGTGGTGGAGTCGTGGCAGGTCTCTGAGTATCACATTTCATCTGAGGAACATCTTGTGTCATAACATGGTTATGGCTAAGACAATGGTGTATCGTGCTCTTCCGTACTGTGAGACGAATGTGTGGCCCGCGATGGACAGTGGAAGGTCCGTCCTCCTGTGTCGGCTTTGTAGCAAGGCTGGGGCCTTCGTGTACTAGCGATGGTGGGGACCCGTCTAGTGATACAGGGGTGAACAACGGAGACTCCATGCTAGGCTCCTCTTCCTCTTCGGATGAAAAGTCGTAGACTAGGAGGTCTACTCTAAGAAAATGCGGGGGAGATCTAGACTTGGAGGTCTCACTCTTACGCTTATTTCAGTTGAGCGCATGATCAATTGATTCAAAATACGTAAAAGGTTATGACTTTTATGTTTAAATTTCCTTGTGAATCGGAATGCTATGCTTTAGTTTCCGCTAGCATTATATGAATGAAAATGCATGGATATAACGGAGCTTTGACTTATCAGTTATTTTTCAATCTTATATCTGTGCAAATAATATGAATGATATGTCCCTTAATTGGGAGATGCCACATGGTTGGCAAGAGGAAAGGGAAGGTGCTGATTTGTTCTTTACCAGACCTAAAGGAATTATAAGTGACTACATATGTTCACACAAGGAGGGGCCATGTCGTTCACACAAGATGTTTTGAAGTGGTGATGTTATGTATTACAATTTAAAGATAGAATAGCTTCTGCTAAGAATGTAATATTTTGGGTTGTAATAACTCACTATTATTTCCTTTTATCAGTATTGATGTTATGATTGGATGTGAGGTTATCTTTCCTACTTTTGACGAAGCCCTGGTCCTGTAAGGGATTTTGGGGTTGTCACAGTTGGTATCAGAGCAATGACCGGTCGAAAGTGTTTCATGAGAAACATCGCTCGAAAAACAACATCCATACTCCGAAAGGTGCCACGGTACTTTTTGGACCTTAGAAATAAGAGATGCTAGGAACAAAGGATGTGTAGGGATGAAGGAACAGAGTATGTTTTGGGATTAGAAAATACTTTTTGGAATAGGAAAATGATATTTTTGGGTTAAAGGAATAGAGGATACTTTTGGGTCTAAATTTTGGGATTTTATAGATATTAGAAAATTGTTCCAAGTCTTGAAGTGTTGAGGATACTAGAGAATGCTAAGGCAATACTAGAGGATACTGGAGCAATATTGAAGTAAGAAAGGAAGAAAAGAGTTATAATTCCTCTATCTATAAGATGTTAGCCTTTCGGCATAATGAAAGGATGATTTGAAATTTGAGGAGAAATGGCCCATGGAGATTAAAGGGCATGATGATACAAAGATCTTGATACAACAGCAAAGTTTCGAGGACGAAACTTATTTTAAGGGGGGTAGAATGTGACGACCCGAAATTTTATTTTCTTAAATAATAGAAATAAAATGTTTATGAGATAATTCCCTTTGAGGTATGAGTTTTAAATGCTTGAGTATTATGTCCATGTGATGTCAAAAATTCAATAATCTCAATTTCCTTTGTAAAACCATCAAAGGGATATGAATATATTAATCTCAAAACTTTATGAGATTAATTTAATCAAGCATGAATAAGGAAATGAGTGTGCTTAGTAACTACAATGAATGAAGGTTTCCCTAAGAACACCCTCAAATAGTAAAGTACTATTCCATGGATGTTTGGATATTATTTTTGGAACCATCTAAGGGTTATGATTTTTGGATATCTGAGATGAGGACAAGCACATTATGTTTATGTTGCTTGAAGGAGTCAAGCGTCCAGATCAGTAAATCTTTTGCTAAACAGAATGGCTTACGTAAGAGAAATGATCTCTTATGTACGCGTGATGTTTGGGTTAGTAAGCTGCTTGTGTGTCATTAGTTGATGAAGCTTATGTGCATGTGTGACAACAGCTGCTTGTTACATAAGGCACCAACGGGAGGAGAAATCTTGCCCAATGGATTGTCGACTATCCTAGGTGATTGGTTGATACTTTGGCAGCCGCAACACCAGCTCCTCCAGCTAATGGTTTTGTTTCAAGGCTTATTACTTCTTTTCCAACCAACAGTTGAAATCAAATCTCAAACAATCCAACAGCTCTTATTGATTGGCCAGCGATATAAATATATCATCTGAATACAACCCTAGCCCCACTTTCATAAATTTCCTTACAGTTTACCACCAACTTCTGGTTCGCTTTCAAAAGCAACTGTCTTTTTTTCTGGAAGAACAACTCAAGCTTTTAACTTCTTCTTTATAGCCAAGGAAGTAAGAGCATTACATTAAAGTCCTGCTCTGTTTCTTACACTTTGGTTTTGTTATGCATGCCACGTTTAACATCTTGTTCATTCAATTCCAAAAATATGAGTTAATGCATGCTTTTAACATCTAGAGTTCATATTTTATTTCAAAAACTATCCAAGATGACTGAAAGGATGTTGAAAACCTTTGACTCCCAAGTATTCTGTTCATCAATAGTTGCAAAGCCATGTTTGAACCTTTGTCAACCTGAGTTTAAAGCCTATACCGTGTCTATAAGAGTCAGTAGACCCTAGGAGAGGTTATGTATTACTGAAAGGATGATGGGAGTTAACCTGCGGTGATTATAGATGAAAACACCACCCATGGAGGAGTGAGGAAGACGACCCTGTATCTAAGACATGCGTACAAGGTTATGACTTTTATGTTTAAATTTCCTTGTGAATCGGAATGCTATGCTTTAGTTTCCGCTAGCATGATATGAATGAAAATGCATGGATATAACGGAGCTTTAACTTATCAGTTATTTTTCAATCTTATATCTGTGCAAATAATAGGAATGATATGTCCCTTAATTGGGAGATGCCACATGGTTGGCAAGAGGAAAGGGAAGGTGATGATTTTTCTTCACCAGACCTAGAGGAATTATAAGTGATTACGTATGTTCACAAAAGGAGGGGCCATGCGTTTACAGTTAGGCCAGCTGTATACCGTATGGTTGCAGATCCAACGGGTTTAGCCCCCGATGGATATTTTGAGGAAAAGGTACACGGGTGAATACCTGTTTTCCTTTAAGGAAGATCACACGTTTTTATCATCGGTGATCCTCAAGGATTCTTCAAAGATTTTTGAGGCATTAGTATTGATTCACTGGGCCTCATAAACAGAATTAAATTTCCATAAAGATTCGAATTTGCTTATTTGGTTTGATTATATACTTGTTGAGCGTAAATCACTCATCCTTGTTGAACTTAATGTCTTGTAGGGCATGGTCCAAATGCTGAACCATCTGACAAGCGAAAAGCAAAGAGGATCGGCTTTTGAGTTTTGTTAACTCTCTTGCCTGCCGATAAGGAAGGAAGGAAGGAAGATGTTTTGAAGTTGTGATGTTATGTATTATAATTTAAAGATAGAATAGCTTCTGCTGAGAATGTAATATTTTTGGTTGTAATAACTCACTATTATTTCCTTTTATCAGTATTGATGTTATTATTGGATGTGAGGTTATCTTTCCTACTTTTGACGAAGCCCTGGTCCTGTAAGGGATTTTGGGGTCGTCACACATTATTCATAACGAATAAAAGAAATTAAACCTCAATGTATAAAATAAATCACAAAATGAATTAATCATATGACAAAACTCATTTGAAATTTTGGGTTCTCACAAGTGATTTCTTCATTGTTAGTTCCCCCTGAACTAGTACTCTCTTCTTGACCATTTTCCTTTGTAGTATCTGGTGTCCCATTAATCTCCGATTATGCATTTGTATTACCAGTCTCTTCTGGTTAATGTGTTGCTAATACTCTAAAGTCTGATGGAGTATTAGTCGTTAGTTCTTCATGCACAACCGTTAACTCCCCGTAACTTATTGAAAGGACATAGTCATCATGGGGTAGATCATCAGTCTCTGATGGGTCCTTCCAAGCATCCAATTCATTCTCAAATCTAAGAGTTTCATGTAGTTTTTGACCAATCATTCCTGGAATCTTGATATTATCAAATGCTACTTGTATAGATTCCACAATAACTTTTGTTCTTAGGTTATAAACTCTATATGATTTACGTGTTAGAGAATAACTTAAGAATATTGTCTCATCAGACTTATTGTCCAATTTTCCTTTTGTCTCTGATGAGTTTCTCAGAACAAATCGCTTACAACCAAACACAATGAAGAAACTTGAGAGTAGGTTTTCTCCCAGTTATCAACTCATAAGTGTTTTGTTGTAAGTCTTATTGATCAAGGACCTATTTTGTGTGAAGCAAGCAGTGCTTATTGCTTCTTCCCAGAGTAGGTTAGAAGCTTGGACTCTTCTAGCATTGTCCTTGCTACTTCAATAAGGGTTTTGTTCTTCCTTTCCACAACTCCATTTTGTTGTGGAGTTCTAGGAGCTGAGAATTGATGAGTTATTCCTTTTTTAGTGCAGAATTCATTGACTTGGGAGTTCTTGAATTTTGTTCCTCTATCACTCCTAATGACCCTTATTCTTTTTCCTGTCTCAGTTTCTACTTTCTTGATATGATCATTAATCAACTAAGAGGCTTTAGTTTTTGTGTGAAGGTATTTTTCTCAAGATTACCTTGTGTGATCATCCACTATAATCAGTGCATATCTATTCTTTCATATTGACATCACAATACTTAACCAAACAAATCCATCTGTAATAATTGTAATGGGTTAGTTGTGACGTCACTACTCCAAAATAGACCTATGGCAACATTTCATAAGTGACACTTTTAAAAGTGTTTCTTTTTAATATAAAAGGCGACAAAGTTTAAAAAGTGTCGCATTTAAATATCTAATATGTGACGACCCCATAATCCCATACCGGACTAGGGCATCATCATAAGAAGGTAAAGATAACCATTCATCCATTCATAAATAAATACTAAATAAAAACAGCATTAAGAGTTATTACAACCCAAGAATTAAGTAATTACAGCGGAAGCTATTACATCATTTCTTAATAACAAAATAAATCTCATTAACTCTTCAAACGTCTTCCTTCTTTCCTTCCTTCATTCCTTTCTTTCCTTCATCAGTTCTATCAAAAGGATAAACACTTAGTAGCTTATCATCTTTGCTTTCCCCTTATCAGAGGGTTTAGCTTTAGCTTTCTGTCCTGCAAGACATTAACATTCAACATGGGTGAGCGTTTTACGCCCAGCAAGTATATACACATTGAGAAAAATATGAATAATTCAACGAATTTCATCTGGAATCAAAGGAGAGAAATTCAAATTCTGTTTGTGAGGCTTGATGAAGCAATGCCAAGACCTTGGAAATCTTCAAAAATCTTTGAGGATTCACTGATGATATACAACTTGTGATCCTTCCTTGGATAAATTCAGGTATACACCTGATCATAACTTTCTCAAATACCCAACGGGGGCTACACCCGTGGATCTGCTAACCATACAGTACACAGCTGGCCAGGCTGGATTGCATGATCCCTCTGAGTGACTACGTAGTCAAATAACATTTCCTCTTGGTCAGGTGAAGAACACATCAACACCTTTCCTTTCCTCTTGCCAACCATGTGGCATAACCCCCGTAAGGGGCATCATTCACATTCTCATTGCACAGATATAAGATTGAAAACATAGCTGAAATTCAAAGCTCATTTATATCCATGCATCATCATTCATATCATGCTAGCAGAATCAAAAGCATAGCATGCTCATTCATCAGAACAATTAAAGTATAAATCCAACCTTCTACGCATATCGGAACAAATGATAATGCATTAAACTGAAATAAGCATGAGATTGTGAATATACTTGCCTCAGTCCTTTGCTCACGACCAAAATTTAATTTACTCGTGAGTGGAAAATTCTGTAAGAATATACATATCACAAGATGAATTTAATATCTAGGTTAAAATATAAGGGAAAATGCACATGTGATGTCCTTAACTTTTAACGTCTCAATCTGATATAAAGACTATTAAGTTTAAGAAATCAATTTAAACATCTTAAAATAATTTAAGAAAATAACATTTTATAGTTTTAAAACAAACTGCACATCAGGGAATTACTACGCTTAAATTCATCGGAGACTAATAACCCATCGGGGATTATCAACCCATCGGGGATTAATAACCCAACGGGGATTAATAACCCATCGGGGACTATCAACCCATCGGGGATTAATAACCCATCGGGGACTATCAACCCATCGGGGATTAATAACCCATCGGGGACTATCAACCCATCGGGGACTATCAACCCATCGGGGATTATCAACCCATCGGGGATTATCACCCATCGGGGATTAATAACTCATCGGGGATTAAAAACTCATCGGGGATTAATAACTCATCGGGGATTAAAAACTCATCGGGGATTATAACTCATCGGGGATTAATAACTCATCGGGGATTAATAACTCATCGGGGATTATCTTACAAGATCAAAGGCTAATTCAAACCCGTCAGAGACTAGGTTAAGGTCTGTCTCAGATACAGGGTCGTCTTCCTCACTCCTCCATGTGTGGTGCCCTCAACCATAACCACACTTAGGTCAAAACTCATCATTCTCTCAGTGATACGTAACATTTCTTATGGTCTGCATGCCATCCTAAACACAGTTTAGGGTTAAAAATCAAGTTAAAGAATACTCAAGCATGGGGTTGCAACTACTGACAAAAGAATGTTTGGTAGTTAAAGGTTTGTCCACCAGGTGGTTGTCAACAACATTACACCCATCTTAGACAACTTGAAATAAATGACATTAACTCCGATCGTTAGAATATGCATTAAGTCATACTTTTGAAAATAAATGAACATGGTATAAAATGTGGTAGGTAGAGCAGAGATGCAAGAAATATAGCAAGACTTAAATGAGATGCTCTTACCTCCTTACTGTAGGAAGGAAATAAATGCTCCGGTTTATCCTTCAAGAAGAACTGTTGTCTCAAAATTAAATTTAAGTTTGATGGAAGTTTAGAAAGGTAGAATCAGGGTTACAACAGCATGATGTGTATATATATCACTTGATTGAACAACAAGGACCGTCGGATCAACTTGATCTCAGCCGTTGGCTATGAAAGGAAATGATTGAAGAAGGAAAGAGTGGTTGAAACGGCTGCTGTGTCCATCGGTCATCTTTCATAGCTGACTCTAGGGTAATGATAGGGATGATGAGCATTTAATGCTGCTGTTCCCCCCCCCCCCCCCCCCCAGCAGTGGAGTATTTAAAAAGAAGACGGGTACTGTAGCTACCCGAGGCATTCCCGCGTAACACTCCTTTAAGGGTAGAACAACTCATAACCTCATGAGCTTTACAAAATTATTTAAAAATCTTTTGGACATCACATTGCAGATAAATTTTTCATAAGAAAATATAATTTCAATATTCACAACTTATAAGAAAATAATTTTCATGAAAAAAAATAATAAACTAAAATAATTAAATTTCATAACGGAATTTATTTACAAATCCGGGTCTTCACATAATACAACACTTTTACTAAAGTGTTGCCATTATTTATAGGAAAAGACAACACTTTTATAAAATGTTGCATTTGTTAATAGGAAAAGACAACACTTTTATGAAAATGTCGCCTTTACTTATAAGAAAAGACAACACTTTTATAAAAGTGTCACCTTTATATATATAATTGAGAACTTAATATTATTTACAAAATTTATCCACCACTCGAACTCTTAATTTTGTGAGAATAACTCTTAATCTTGTGAGAATGTTTCCTGAGTTTTAATAGATGAACCAACTTTTGTTGATCAATGGTAACACTTTTCAATAAATTTTGGATATTATAGTTTAAATGGTTGGTACGTAATTCATGCAACTAGACACATATTCCTGTTTTGCCTTACTGTAAACATAATTTTCTGATAATATTTCATTTCTTTTTTACTTTCTTGGCTTATTCCATTTTAACAATAATCATCGTTATAATAGTGACCTAGCAAAATTTTAAAACTAGTTATGTACCATTAGTGACTTAACATAATCTGTTTATAATCCTAATTATAAATAAGTTAATGAAGAATGATAATAATTTTTTAAATGAAAAAGAATATATTCATAATAAATGAAAATATATGGAAATTTTGATGATAAAACTTAAAAATAGAAAAATAAGAAAAAATAATAACAAATACCCTCCCTCTCGCTCGCACCCTCTTTCTCAATCGGTCGTAGCTCACACCCCTTTCTCTCTCGCTCACACCCTCTTTCTTGATCGGTCGTAGCTCACACCCCTCTCTCTCTCTCTCTCTCTCTCTCTCTAATACCATCAGTCATAGCTACAGCATCACCGTTATTGTGCCTAACCCTAATTTTGCCACCACAGGTCCTCTCTCATCCCTAGTCGACCTCGCACCTATTTCGCCACAATATGTAGCCGATTTGTTGCCCCTCGCACCTATATCGTCGTTATTATCAACCAGCCATCGTGTCCTCTGTTGCACCATCATATCTTGGTACTAAGTTCAAGTAAGTGGTTGTATAGTTTTGAAAGTTTAAGTTTTAATTTTGTGTTGTAGAGATGCTTTGATTTGGGTTTGGGTTTTTAATTTTGTTAGTAAATATGTCAAGATTATCGTTTCTCTTGCTTTCATAGGCCTTTGTTTTTGTTTATTATCTTCATGGAATTCATTTTTGACAACTAAATCTTGTTGTCATATCACTCCTGGGTCACTTCCAAGAAGCTATCTTCCTGCTTATGATGGTAGAAAGAGCTTTTATACTACAGGGCCTCTACTCTTTATTTATGTAAGGTATTATTGCTCTTCTATCTCTTCAATACTGTTAATTTGTTTCCTTTTTAATTAATGAGATTTATTTTCTACTATTCCTAGTTTAATTTGTTTTTTCTTGATGCAAATTTAAGGTTGTTTTTTCTGCTTCTAGGTGGGTGAACTTTGAATTTCAAAAATTGTGGTAAATTGAAGGTGGGATTACATCTGTCATTCTCAACCTAAAGCACATCAAAGCAGGTAAGAAAACCAAGTCTCTAGTATCTGTGTTTTGGGATATCAAATGCCTATTCTTTTTTGCATAAATTAGAAAGGGATTTTATTGTTGGAGTTTATACGTCTTTTACCATGGATTGAAGGTGTTTGTTAAATTAGGTTTTATGCTTAGACATGGAAAATGGAATTGTTTAATTTTTTGGTTGTGGTAGGTTTTTTAATTGTTTACATTCATTCAGTTGGATTTGTTTGTTGTTTAGGTTTCGGTTTCTATGTCAATGAATAAGAATACTTATTGTTCTATATATGGTTGATTTCAAAATTGACAATGCCACTTAACTTGTGTTTTTGGCAGTATTATATTCTCTTTTATGTTGCTAGAATGATCTAATACTGTGAAGTGCTAGCGATATGGTCAACATGTTTGTTGCTTCATGACATGTTAGTGTTGCTCGATTTTTAGTTGCACTAGACTACTTGGTAATTAATGACTAGCGTACCAGATTACTTAGTCGTTAGATATTACTTCACAAAAAAATAATAGAAACATTACCGTAGAAATGAAATTAGTTGTTCCTTTCTAAAGTGCAACGAAATAACTTATTTGATGTTTTCCATTGAACTTATACTTATGCACAACAGCGGATGAACCCAGGTCAGATGAGGCATCTGTTGTCCCAGCAAACTCCACTTACCTCAGCACAAGTATCATTTGTGTCCACTTTTATTTTGTTTTGATTTTCTAGTTTATTCTTTTCTAAATCTTTTTGGATATATCATCATTAAAGTCAAAGCTTCACTCTTTGAAGACCACTCTAACATTATACTGAGCAAACCAGACTAAAATTGAGCTATCAGTGGTTGTATGGCCTATTCAGAAATTCTTAGATTGTTTCGTTAAACCTGATAACTTCTTGCCTATTCATAGTGAACTATAATATTTCTTACACAACTATCCCTATTTCTGTGTTCCCACTGCTTTCTTTTTGTATACGTCATTTTGGAAGTCAAATTTTGAAATGTAGCAATTTAGATTTTGTTGGACAATGATGTCTTGAATCTGAAATTATCTGTTAACTTGCATAACTGCTTTTCACTATTTTTTCACTTGCTCTGTAGTTGTTACCATTTTGGCTGTGATCTAATCCTATTGATTTCAATGCACCAAAACTCATTATCTCTTCAAGTGAACTTCTTATGGTAGCCTTTCTTTTTAATTTCAGCCTGAAGTGTAAATTCCAACACTGCTTGTAAGTGATTATTCAGCTTGTAAGTTTAATGATGTAGTTCTTGCCATTTGTTTGTTGTTCATCTAAAATTTACATAGTCTTATAGAGTATGCCTTGAACCTATGCAGAACCAGATTCAAGTAGTTGTTTGGATTTGCTATCCTGTTAGTAGTTGCTTATAAATATAAGTAACGTAGCTGGTTGGTGGTTTAGATGTCATTATTTTCTCTAATGGTTATTGAACTCGTTATTTTGAATTGAGTTTGTTGTGGATTTCAATGGGAAAATGTCTACCTTATTATATATTTGTTTCTAGTAGATTTATATCACCTATCATTATCGTGATTTAGAACTTTTTATGCCAAGTCTTCTATTGTATAATTTTTGTTGATTTCTGCTTAGTTTGTCCACAATGTTGTATGTCATTGCATTCCTTTGTAATGTGATTATCCAATACTAAATTTGGATTGCTTAAATCAAATAAGAGTAGAATAAACTGAGTGAAAATTAAAAGTAGAAGTTAAGGGAAGTAGGAGAGGCATATTGGGTGAAAGTGGAATGAGCCATTTCCATTCCAATGAACTTTAATGATTTCAATTATGGAAGAAATGATGTAAAGAAATGATTTCAGTTATTTGATTTTTTCCAAAGCTTAATGTTCTTAATATTCAATTTAGCAAGTAGCAGCAAGGGAAAAAAAAAAGTCACACAGAAAGTTGCTACATATTTGTAGAACCTACTGTTTTATTTGTATAATAGTGCAACATGTAAAACTTGTACGCCAATTGAACCGGCATGTCTTTATTAGCTATTTTGGTAATTCTTATTTTGATAATTGTTGATTTTTTTTTTGTAAAATTATATTATTGGAAGTTATGTGAGAAGGAAGATTAACCATACTCTTCAATGTGTTCATGCATCGGGTTGTGTTTTGGTCGCTAGTATACTTTTTGTAAAGATCAGATGGTTGGAGTGATATGTGAAGATTAACGTAACTTTTTGTAAAGGCGGTTGCTAGTGATATGTGAAGATTATCATAACTTTTTGTAAAGGTGATTGCTAGTGATATGTGAAGATTATCATAACTTTTTGTAAAGGTGATTGCTAGTGATATGTGAAGATTATGATCATATGGATATATCTCAATAGATTATGAAAGATTTTTTGTAGTACGTTTGAATGTATCATTTAGCGTTCTAATTGTTGACATCTTTTGGATTTGAAAATATACTGCATTATCGAAATAAATGTACAAAGTGTTATTTTAGACCATTGAAAGTATATAATCTCTCTTGTAATTGCAAAATTTGTGGGGAAAAAAAGTGTTTTATGTATGCTGCCAAAGAGCCGCCTTTATATGTTACAAAACATGAGAGAAGTGTTGGATTTAACATGAAAAAGTGTTGCTTTGATTTGGTAGGAAATCTAAAAAGTGTCGACTTGACATGAAAAAGTATTGTTTTAGTTTGTCAAAAATGATTAAAAAAAGTGTTACATTTGAGCTAAATAAGTGTTGCCTTTATCAAGTAGAAGCAACACTTGAGACAAGTGTTGCCTATTCTCACAAAAAGTGTTGGCTTTAAGCAAAGGCGACATTAGCTATGGTGGCACTTGCAAAAGTGTTGCTTTTTCTATAAGGCAACACTTTTAGGCACTAATACAACATTTTTGCGGTGTTGGCATAGATCCTTTTTGTAGTAGTGCGACCCCAAAAATCCCTTACTGGACCAGGGATTCGTCAAAAGAAGAAAAGATAACTTCACATCCATTCATAGCATAAATACTAATAAAAGGAATTAGTAAGGAGTTATTACAACCCAAAATATTACACTCTCAGCGAAATCTATTCTATCTCTATATAATAATACAAAGCATCACTCTTCAGGACATCTTCCTTTCTTCCTTCCTTATCGACTCTCAAAAGGGTTAGCCAAACTCAGTAGCCAATCATCTTTGACTTCCCCTTGTCAAAGGGTTCAACCTTTATACCCTGCCTTGCAAGACATTAAAATTCAACAAGAATGAGCGATTTACGCTCAACAAGTATATAATCAAATCAGAGAAGCTAAACTAGAATATTGATGGAAGTTCAATTCTGTTTATGAGGCTCAGTGAAACAATATTAATGCCTCAGAAATCTTTGAAGAATCTTTAGGATCACTGATGATAAACAACGTGTAATCCTCCTTGAAGAAAGACAGGTATTCACCTGTGCACAACTTTCTCAAAATATCAATCGGGTGCTAAACCCGTCAGATCTGCTAACCATACGGTACATAGCTGGCCTAACTGTGACCGTATGATCCCTCCTTGTGTGTGTTAGTGCAGAAAAATTATAGACAATGAAGCGGAAGCATAAAAATAGCAATTTAAAATTTTTCTGCAATCCCATGAATCACCTTATACAATATTATTAATTGAGGAAGAATTAAAATCATACCGTTGTAAATTCGTCGACGTTGATGTAGAATCTTTACGCACGAATTAACACCGCAATATTTATCCTTTGCGCTCCAATCGATCACGTTGATCCGTCTTGCAATTTATTCCACGTTCTTGATTGTTCCACTGGATCCAACGTTTAATACTCAAGTGTGTATTACTCTAAAGGTGATCCACCAGAGAATTTTGATTATGAAGATTATTGGATTTTTCTCACAATATTTTGGTGACAAATATTATGGAGGCTACCAATTATTATTTCAGTTAGGGTTTAATCTATTATAAGTCTCCTTATATAGACAACCCCTAAACTAATTCCTAAACCATTTAGGAATTGGTTATTTATTAAATAATAATAAAACTCCATTATCTAATTCCTAAACCATTTAGAAATTGGATTCTTTATTATTAAATAATAACACCACTTTCTAATCTAATTCCTAGACTACTTAGGAATTGGATTATTTATTAAATAATAATAATATACGAATAATTCTTATTTATTTATAATTAGTATTTCTAAAATACTAAATTATAAATATTAAGCCATTTAATTTATTCCACCATGGTATAAATTAAATTACTTAATTATTATTATTTCCCAATATCTTCATAATTTATTATTTCCCTTTTATGGTGTGACCCTTTAGGTTCAATATTAAGCCGGTTATAGAAATATATTAATGTAGAACTATTCTAATTTTATTTATACGAATTAAACACTTTAATTCATTAAATATAATTAATTATATTAATTATACTTATTCTACATCATGAGGGATACCTCTCAGCATATCATGACTATCAGGATAATTTGAAATCAACGTTTAATCACAAAGAACCTATTCAGTGAATAATTACCGTACAATTCAATCCTTCTACCACACAATGTCCCGATTAAATATAAGACATGGAATTACTGTCAAGTCTTATTTTATTTAATCATATGCATTCCGATTCATAGATTCACAACTCAATATAATGTCAATTAGAAACACATTCTAATTATCATTTCACTCTGGCCAGAGATTCTCGAGTTGTCACTAATGGAATCGCATAGGACATTCTCTCCCTTTACTGGAAGCGGTAAATCCTTTGTTGATCATTCACTTAGCTCCATGTACACTTTATTATAACCGAACATACTCTTATATACACTGCTTGAGTTAAGATATATGACAAAGTATAATTTAGTGTACACAAGATAACCGCAACGATCTCAAGTCTAAGGATCACTTGTACAACTATCACTAGATGAACTCCTATTGACAAGCAGGTAAAACTCCATTAAGTGTTCATTTAAGCGAGTCACGTTCAGTGAACTTATTCTCTAATAAGCACCTACATACTTGCTTTAATGTCATTACACAAATGATTATGAGATCAATCATCCTCCTGGTAAGAGCAAGCACAGTATGTACTAATCTTTCCGGATTCACTAGCACCCTTATTAGTGATCCTACGTTTAGGAATATTTTTAGTTTTGAGTTAACATATTTTAGATCTCATTAGCATGATCTCATCATGATCTTAAAATATAACTCTAAACTATGGGTTAATATATTTAACAACTTAAACATATAAATAAACGCCTTTGAATAAATAATTCTTTTATTAATAAATGAATAACATTACAAAATAAATGCTCCATCACGTCTAACGTGATTGTCTTGAGGGCATATTACTTTCAGTGTGAACGTACATAGTCACTTAAAATTCCTGTAGGTCAGGTGAAGAACAAATCAACACCTTTCCCTTCCTCTTGCCAACCATGTGGCATAACCCATTTAAGGGACACATCATTCTCATTTGTTTGCACAGATATAAGATTGAAAAGTAACTAAAAATCAAAGCTCAGTTATATGTATGCACTTTCATTCATATCATGCTAGCGGAAATCAAAGCATAGCATTCTGATTCACAAGGAAATTTAAACATAAAAGTCATAATCTTGTACGCATGTCGAATCAATTGATCATGCGCTTAACTGAAATAAGCATAAGAGTGAGAATATACTTGCCTTAGTCCTTTGCACACAATCAAATTCAATTTACTCGTGAGTGTAAGATTCTGTAAATCATGCATATAACATGATAAAGTTAATACCTTGATAAGAATTATGATAGAAAATGCATATGTGATGTCCTGAAACTTTTATTGTTTCAAATCTGACATAAGGACTGTTGAGGTTAAAAGAATAACATCCTCAAATAATTTAAGGAAAATAATGTTTTATAGCTTTGAAGACAGACTGTGCCTCAGGGAAAAATCTTCCTTGTCAGGGGATCCTTTGTCATCGGAGAATAACTAGTTGTCAGGGGATGATTGGATCAGTGGGTAAACTACTCATCAGGGGATGTCTCTCGACAATCAGAGTATCATTCACTCATCAGGGGATAGTCATCAGGGGTTGACTTACCCATCAGGGGATAATTTTCTCATCAGGGGGTAATTTGCTCACCGCCAAACTCATCGGGTAATAACTTTGACCACTGCCGAACTCTCTTGGCTTGTCAGGGGATGATTTGCTCATCGCCAAACTTAGTAAATCATCACTGAACTTCATTAGTGGATAAACTGTTCAGTGCCAAACTCTTCGGAGAAAAGTAGTTCAGCGCCAAACTCCTCAGGGACTAATATCTTTAGCCTGTCAGAGAATAAGTATGATGTCATCAGAGACTAACAACATTTCCTTCATCGGAGACTAAGAAAATCCTTCTTTAGAGACTAACATCTATCTCATCAGACACTAACGTATCTTATTAGAGACTAAAGTTATCTCATCAGAGACTAAGGTTATCTCATCAGAGACTAACATCTATCTCATCAGACACTAAAGTATCTCATCAGAGACTAAGGTTATCTCGTCAGAGACTAACATCTATCTCATCAGAGACTAAAGTATCTCATCAGAGACTAAGGTTATCTCGTCAGAGACTAACATCTATCTCATCAGACACTAAAGTATCTCATCAAACACTAAGGTTATCTCATCAAAGACTAATATTAGAACTTGTTTCTGCTATAAAAGAAGATCTTCAAGAACAAGAATGATGCCCAAAATGAACGAACTCAAACCAAAGATATATAATCATCCTTTTTGTGGTGCATAAGCTTCTTTTCATAAAAACAACATATTCTTTACAAGCTTTATTCTCTCTAGAAAACTTAGCATACATAGCTAATACTTTCGGATGCTATGCAAGAAAGAAAAATAGAGGAGAACATAAGATTCTTACCTCTTGACTTGATAGAAGGGATTAAAGCTTGCCTGAAAGTAATTTTCCGAAAGAAAGAACTTGAAATTGTATGAAAATGGTAAGTTTAGAGAAAAACTTTAGAAGAGAAATTTTTAGAAAAGAGATTAAAATTTTACCTCCAAATGAGGTATTTATAGCAAACTAAGATTAAGCCTTGAGATAAGATGATTGGTTATTCTGGATGGTAAAATGACTGCTCATCATAACTCTTAAACATCTAAAAAACATAATAGGCAGCTACTGTCACACATGCAGCTTGTCTTTAATCAGTTGTTGCCACACAACCTGTTTATTAATCAAGTAACTTCACACGTAACTCCTTCCATCTCCGTACAAGCTAAATTACTTAATCTCACACTCATATTCCATAACATCAATCTTTGTTCATGCTTGATTAAATTAATCTCATACAAGATTTTGAGATTAATGAATTCAAATCCCTTTGATGATTTTACAAAGGAAATTGAGGTTATAAAATTATGGGCATCACATGGAAATAATACTCAAGCATTTAAAATTCATACCTCATAGGAAAACATCTCATAAACATTTTATTCCTATTTATTTAAGAAAATAAAATTTTGGATTCTCACATCAGTGATTGATGTTGCCGGTTTACTCTTGAATGATACACTCTTTTGCTTTCCTTTCTGGCATAAATTACACAAACCATCTTGTGTAAACTCCAATTGTGGAATGCCAATTGCTAATCCTTTTCTCACCAAAGTATTGATGTTTTTGAAATTTAGGTGGTAGAGCTTCATATGCCAAAGCCAACTTTGATCAGTAGAGACTTTGCTATAGAGACATGTGATTTGAATAGCAGAAGAAATTAGATTTGCAGTGTACTGATTTCCTTTTCTCTTCCCTATTAGGATCACATCTCCAGTCCTATTATCACACACCTGACATTGGTCTTCTTTGAGGGTGACAGAATATCCTTTATCACATAGTTGACTAACACTCAATAAGTTTTGTTTTAAGTCATCAACTAGTGATACCTCTGAAAAGATGACATCTCCATATTCAACATTGCCATAGCCCTTTGTACAACCTTTGTTGTCATCTCCAAAGGTTACCATAGGACCACTCATTTCTTCATACTGTGAAAGTAGGGACTTGTCTCCAGTCATGTGCCTTGAACATCCAAGAGCCATGATCTCTTCTTTTTTCCCTGCATAGTAAGAATAACTAGTTAGATCTTTTTGGGACCCAGACTTTCTTGGGTCCTTTCTCACTAGTTTTGGATTCAAGACTCAGATGGAGTTGATTGTCTTTCAAAATTTGTGACTTTTAATGGAAAATCATTAGTCTTGCCTCTAGGTGGAGAGGAACTACAAAGATTAGTAGATTTACAGTTATTGCAAAGATGTTTAGACCCATTTATAGGTGGTTTTGAGTTAGCGATCATTGTTGGCATAGTCTCCTCTTTAGTAACTCTGTTTTTACTCCTACAGTGTATGGCAATGTAGTTGGGAATACCACATATATGACATGTGTTTTTAGGAGCATCAGGCATTCTAGCATAGTTAGTATATTTAATGATGCCTATTGTTTCATTCCTATTTCTTTTACAACTAATAGACTCCAATGATATTTCTTCCTTAGACACTACCAGTTTCACTAGCCTTTTGTTCAGTTGAGTCTTTGTCATAAAACCTATGTTCAATCTCTTGGTTGAACTCTCTTCATCAACATTTATTGGTTTTTGATCTTTCTTGGTAAACACAGTGATAGGTTGATTTTGAGTGTTGATGAACTTATGTTTATTGACAAGTGAGACAAAATTAATTTTTTTTAATAGGAACTGGCTTGTAAGTCATGGAGCTAACAATTCCTTCACTCTCTTTTACTTTTGGTTTCTTTCCTAGGTACTCATCATAACCTAGACCAAATTTTTAACCTACCATTTGACTTCCTACCAAGTCTAATAGCTTTTTATGGGATTGATTCCACTGATTTATCTTACCGTGTGCAAACTCAAGTTGTCCAACTAAGTAATATTCCTTCTTTTTCAAAGCGTTAATCATGTGATGAACTTTATTCAGTTCTGAGTTGATAGTGTCAAATTGTACTTGTCTCTCTTCAAGAATTTTATTTCTTTTTGAGAGATGGTCATGTGATTCTTTGATTCTGGCATGTTCAATGGTTAATGATTTAAAGCTAGCATGCAAATCAAACATATTTTTCCATATGCTTTCTATACTAGATGTATCAATTAAATTAAACACATTAAAATTCTGAGTTGCATCACATACCTTTGAAGAATCACTTAGCTCATCAATTTGAGCCATCAAGGCAAAGTCGACAATTTCTTCATCAGAATCACTATCAATCTAGTGTTTACCTTCCGTAATCAAGGCCTTGCTCTTTGATTTATACTTCTTTTTAGCAAGGTCATTTCTTGATTTTCCACTCTTTTCATCCTTAGATCTATCAGTTGATCTTGGCTTCATGCTCTCGTTAGCAAAGTGCCCTAATCCATCACAGTTGTAGAATCTAATCTTCTTTGTCAAAGGTCATAGTTTGACCCTCTTGCTTTGGGTTAGACTTGCTTGACGACTTCCTACCTTTCCTGCTAGCTCTAAATTTCTTGAACTACTTCACCATGAAGGCCATGAATTCCTCCATGTAATCACCAGTGTCAGATTTAGATTCTTCTTTAGTAGAGCTTGCAGTGTAGGTTTCATCATTAAGCTCTTCATGAGACATCTTAGTCTCAACCATTAATGCAACTTCTTTGTCTCTGCCATGCATCTTTTGCCTTTTCTCTACTTCAAGTTCATATGTCTTTAGATTTATGTAGAGCCTATCCAATGTGAGGGAATCCAAATCACAAGCTTCCTTTACTGTAGTTATTTTTGGATCCCAACATGGTGGAGAGCCCTCATGAATTTGGTGTTTACATCATCGTTTGATAAGACTTTCCAAGAATTTTTAGTTCATTCAGCAAAGCATTGAATCTATCATTAACTGATGTTATTGGCTCACCAGGCTTTGCTTGAAAGAATTCATACTTTTAAGTCAACAATGACCTTTTATTCTTTTGGACTTGGTCTATCCCTTCACACAAGACCTTGATGGTGTCCCAAAACTGCTTTGATATAGTGTAACTGATGATTCTTGTGAACATATTTTTATCCAAACCACTATAGAGTATGTTCGTTACTTTAGCATTTTGTAACTTGTTTTCAGCAGTATAATCACTCTTTGATGCAAGTTCAAAGTGCTCAGGTATTATTGTTCCATCCACTATTTTTGCAAGAACAAATTTCCTTGGCTGATGTGGACCCTTTTCAATTCTGTCAATATAATCAAGGTCAGTGGCTCTCAGGTGCATATACATCTTTTGTTCCCAGATCGGATATTCTTCCCTTTTCAATACTGGAATTCTTGTACCACCATCACAGTTCCTAGCATAACTCACCATGTTGGAGCTACTTCATTTGTTGTTGGCCATCTTTGGATCTATTAACTTGAATTTAGTTTGTCAAGCTTTGATACCACTTGTTGTCCCAGGTAGATAGCCTAGAACTTGTAGGGAGGGGGGTTGAATACAAGTTCTTTCAACATTTTCAAATTATCATTCTTTAAAGTAATATAACTTGCGAAAAATAAAGAACAATATAAATCTGTAAAACAATTTCTTTTATTGATTAACAATTGAATACAAATTCTAACAATTACAAATCGATTGTCAGCTTCAATTTATATATAGTATACGTCTAAAATGTACAACTTCTTATAACTTCATAAATTCAATTACAACTTCTAATTCTGAATCGTAATTCAGCTTCTAATCCTATTCGATAATATAATTCTATTTACAATCTCAATAGTTACAATAATTCAATACAATTACTTCTCGTATATTTTCTAATCAGCTTCATCTTCAACACAAATTTCATTATTCGTGCTGACATCTACTTCTATTTGAATTAGAACTCTTCACTGCATCAGCGAGTAATCTTCACTTTAGTCTCTTATTTCTTCAACAACAGTCTCTGATGGAATGATGCTTAGTCTCTGACTGGCTTAGCCTTAGTCTCCGATAGACTTAATCTTTAGTCTCCAACAGACTTAGCCTTAGTCTCTGACAGACTAAACATAATTCCTGACTTTGTTGAATTCTACAATGCAGTTTTAGTAGTCTCTTACAATACAATTTAACTTACTCTCTTATAAAAATATATTACAACAATCAAAGAGTAAACTATCATCTTCAAAAACTTTAACTGCTAAAAAATTAGCACTAACTATACATTTGTATTTCTAAGTATTCTAAGTATAATCATCATCAAATACTATAATTAAAATTCCTAATTACTATGATAATACAAGTGCCATAGCAATAACTAAAAACCCTGTACAACATTCAAGAACAGAACACATTGACATAAGGTATCACATCATTATATAACATGTTAATGAAGGTACCATTGAATTGTATAGGGTTACAACTGATAAACAACATGCTGACATATTCACCAAACCTTTGGATGAACCTACATTCACTAGGTTAGTCTATAAACTAGGTATGTTGAATTATGCTTCTAAAAACTGAGTAAGTTCTTAAATAGCAATTTCTTATAATTTTAGAAACTAGAATTTAATTTCTAGATTGCAACTATTCTTGATGGGTAGAAAATTAAAAACTAGAATTTAAATTCTGGATTGCAGCTACTGTTCATGGGCAGAAAATCAGAAGCTAATAATCATTGTATTGATTGTTAGTTAACTTTGTGAACAAAGTTGCAGTCTCAGATAGTTCCTTTTTTTTTTTACTAGTCTCTAACAAGTCAAAATTTAATTACCGTAGACTAGTTTAACTTAGTCTCTAAAAGTGATTGGGTAGGAGACTTAAATAGTCTCTCATAACTTACTTTTGTAAGGACAAAAGCCACATTACTTTTTAATCTCTGAAATCCGATAATTATATAAAGAATTGTTAATGTTTTTAAACCCTATTAAGGGATCAAATCAAATTCAATTGCAATTCTATTCGACTCATAGTGCTCTCTCTCTCTCTCTCTCTTTGATATCTCGTGATCTAACCTTTTGCAAATAAAACTCTCAAGCTTTTCGCAGGTATCAACAATGACATCCAAAACTATATGTTTCAAGTTCGGCGACTTCGACTTAAGTAAACCAATCATGCAGGAGTCTTTGACAAGAACAAGTTTGAAGCGCAATATCATCCATTCATTGATTTTCTTCAAGCTTCAACACTATCGCATGCCATTTACGATGCTCCCACTCAGGCCACTGATGTCACTACTTTTATGTGGTCCACTACAGTCATTCAAGATGAGAGTGATGATTTTCCTGTTGGAACCTTTAAATATGATAAGGTCTCTTAGTATTACTCATGAAATAGTTAATAAAGCCTTACAATTACCTATTCATGAAGAATATGATGCTCCTACCTTTGATGAGGAAATTTATGCCATGTTTAGGAGCCTGCACTATGATGAAGAAATTGCATCTATAGGTTCTATTACTAGACCTCACCTTAGACAAGAATGATCCTTATTTTTTGACATTATCACAAAAACATTCACTTCTGAATGCAGTGGTTATGATTCCATCACTACACTCACACAACAAATTGCATATTGTGTTTTGTATGATAGGCACATAAATATAGGGTCGTTGATAGTAAAACGCTTAATAGCTAAACTGAAAACTAGTGATAGAAGTAAAATTTATTATGCTAGGTTTTTAATGATGATTGCTAATCATTTAATTCCTAATAAGAATATCATTAGTATGAAAGTTATGCATACAGTGATGCAGAGCAAGAGAATCTTCTCTGATGTAAAAACAAAAGCTGCAAACGTAATGGTTCTTATCTCTTATCCTCCTATTATGAGATCATTTCTCATAGCTAGGCTTCCCAACCTTTACTCTGTCTTTCTTTGAGGATCATGAGAAACAAACCAGAAACTCAACTGATCCTCCAACAACTTCATAACAACAATCTTCAGCCCCCTTTATAGTTTCTCAAAAGACTATGGTTACAAAAACAAAGAAAATAACAAAATTACCTACCAAAAAAAACCAAATAAGGGTGGCAGTGAGGTGGAGGGAGCAAAGGAAGCTGAGGTGGCTTCTCATATAAAGAAGAGATTACTTACCCTTAGAAAAAAGTAACCTATTGCCTCTCAAAAGGCAATGGAGGCTAAAAGGCCAAACAACAGACTGGAAGCATGGATGTTGACATTGAAGATAGTTCCCAACTAGGAACAACATGCAAAGAGTTTGCACAATCGTCTGTACAACAACAAAAGATAAGCAAATATGAGAGGAGAGTTAAAAGAAAGAGTTACACTGTGAGAGCACACATTGAGTGTACTCATCTTGATGCTCCTCAAATTTTAATTCTTAAGGAGCAGCCAACACTTTAATCTATACTTTCTCCTCCTTCTCTAATTCTTGATTCTTTAGAACCTCAACGTTCAAATCTTCTTGATGTTTTCTAAGAAGAGCCAACACTCAGAGTAGATCAAGCAAAATCATCAAAGACTAGTTCTCACATGGATTGGTCGAAGAGTAGTCACCCACCAGAGACTAGTTCTTCATCAGAGACTAACACACAAGAACCACCTGTTCAAGGTACTAGTGTAGTCAGTTCCTAGGCTATAATTATCCATCCAATGACTCAATTACTTACCTTGGAGAGAACCCTAACCACATCCTTATTAAGGGTACCCCCTCTCCTTGGTGCCATGGATAATTCTTCTTTACATCCTCCTTCTTTAGGACTGAATGCATATTCCCAAATTAGTGAGGTGGAGATAATATTTAGTGAGAGTCAGGCTCATGACCTAGAAAAAGGAAAGATGAGTGAAAATGAAAAGAGTCAAGCTTTAGTAAGCTTGGAAAAAGGAGAGAAAGAGACTCTCGATGTCCAACTCCAGGATAAAAGAGAGGGTGTGAGTAAGGATGAGATCCTTGAAGAAAATAACAGAGAGAAACATCATTTTTTCAGTAGGTGACTTTCTTCAACATGTTGCCACACCATCCTCAATTGAAGTTCATCTATCTTCTGATCAAACTGTTCATCAAACAATAGAAGATAATGAGAGAAGCTCTGAACCACGGGATGTAACAGTTCAAATTCTAGTAGAAATGTCAATAAAGACTTTCAAGTACTGTATGGTCTTCAACAACATCAAGATAGGCTATCAGCATTGAAGACACACATTGTAGATAAGCCTGTGGCTGAAGAGGAGCCTGAAGAGAATGTGGATGCTTGGTTGGAGGTGAACTTCATAAACACTTTCGATGAGGTAGTTGTATAGTTGAAACAAGACTATTTGACCACCTTGGGGTCTAGTGTAGTAGATCTCACTCTAGGAGAAGTCTGTGAGGAATTGATTAAATCTTACAAGAGTAACATCAAGCTCTAGCACTTCCTATTCAATGGTCTCAAGACTGCACTTCAGAATTTCAAAACGACAATAGAACTGGAAGTAGAAAAGATGCAAAAATGTTATGAAGGTCACCTTCCTAAAAGGATGCTCAACTCAATAGAGAAGAAAATTCATGAGCAGTCCAACACATAGAAGTGCCTTCAAGCTATAGAATCTACTGTTAAATCTCTTCTTATTTTTCACACTAAACTATTTGAGGACATTCAGGAGCTAAAACCAACTCATTCTCTGAGCCAACCATTCTCTGGCTACTTCTTTTTCTCACCCTAAGGATATTGATGTTAAGAAGTAGGAGAGTAGTTAGGCAAGAAGGAGTGAAGTTCATGTTGATCAAAGTAGGGAGAGAGTTGTCAATAAGGATAACAACTTAAATAGTTTGATGGATGAGCTTGAAAGAATCCAGAAAACAAACAAAGAGATTGATGCAACCATCAAGACAAATGTTCAAGCTGAAGTTGAAGCTCCTACTGCAATCCTAATTGTTGAGAATGATAAAGGCAAAGGTATCCTGGTTCAAGAACCCAAAAAAAAGAAAATTACTCAACTAGAACAACCTATGCTATTGAGAGATGCCATTAAAACTTCTCACTTTCCAACAATTGATAGGAAAGTGGAGCTTGTCTCTCCTCAAGAGCAAATCCTTTTCAATGTTGATGCACTATATGCTCAGCAATTTCCTAGAGAAGAGGAGATGGCTACAGAAAAGGAGATGGAAGAAGAAAAGAAAAAATCAGCATCAAAGAAGTCCAAAACTAGAAAATTTGCTGAGAAAAAGAAAAGAAGTAAGGACAATGAGAAGGATGATGAAAAGAATATAAGAAGACAATCACCAAGAAGTGAAGCTTATAGTTTAGAAAGTCAAATTCTAGAAGAGAAAACTTCAAAAGATCAACAAACTGCCTTGGTGACTCAATTTGAAGCCTAAACAACCAAATCAGTTCTAAGTGGTAGAACATCTAGGATTGGCGTGGCCAATACATCTTAAACCAAGGAAGCATTCAAAAAGGGTGTGAAGGTCATTGATTTTGAAAGAGATAAAGATTGCAAGGAATATCTAAAGATCACTCAGAAAAATGGAGAGATCCTGCGCCTAAATAACCCAAGTCTGGAGATGAGATCTTTTGTAGATTTATAATGACTACTTGTTGTTCCAGAAAGTTATAAGTTAAATTTAGAATTTAGAAGTCAGATCTAGAAGGAACTTAAAGAGAAGGAGAAATTATTCAAGCTATCACAAGTGCAAGCAGTTCCCTTTGGATTATATTATGAGAATTTTCAGAAGATGTAGTTTTCTTTGACTATGATAAACAAATCAACAAACTGAGTTAGCTGAGATCAAGTTTAGAATGAAAGAGCAATGGAGCAGAAGAAATTAGAGGAAGCTAAAATCTTATTTTAGAATAAGAAGCCAGATTTAAAGGATTTAAACCTGAGTCTCAGTGGAGCTGAATTTTAAGGTCAAAGATGTTAGTTTAGGTGCATTTGTAAAAATACATTCTTTAAATTTTTATTTCTAAGTTGTTCTTGTAATTTTGAGTCTTGATATCATCGTCAACCTTGATTTATGTTTATCACATTGATAATCATAAATAAGGGGAGATTGTTACGTTTATAGCATTTGATGATGATTATACTTAGAATACTTAGAAATTCAAATATACAGTTAGCTCTAGTATATAACACTTAAGTTTTTGTAGCTGGTAGTTTACACTTTGATTTTGTAAAATATTATTGTAAGAGAGTAAGTTAAAATGTAATGTAAGAGACTACCAGGACTGCATTGGAGAGTTCAACAAAGTCAAAGATTTTGTTTGATCTATCAGAGACTAACTGCCAAAGACTGAAGATTTATTGAAGTTAGTCAAGCTTATCAAAGTCTAAGAATTAGACTGTAGGAGACTAAGGATTAGCCTGTCAGAGACTAAGCTTTGTGTTGTTGGAAACTAAACATTATTCTACCAAAAAGTGTTGTTGAAGTCATAAAAGACTAAAGTGAAGTTTACTCCCTCATGGAGTGAAGAGTTCTAATTCAAATAGAAGTTGGTTTCAGCACGGACAAAGAAGATGTGTTGAAGACGAAGCTGGTTAGAAAATATAGCAGAAGTGTTTCTATTGTTTTAGAATTAATATTTAGATTGAAAATAGAAAAATACTATCAAATAGGATTAGAAGCTGTAATTAATTTACAGAGAATAAAAGCTGTAATTTTTATAGAGATATAAGAAGTTGTACAATTTCATTGATTAATACATTTAGTACATAAATTGAAACTGACAATCGGCTTGTGATTGTTAGAATTTGTATTCAATTGTTAATCGATAAGAAACAATTGTTTTAAGAATTTTTCTTGTTCTTTATTTTTTGCGAGTTAAATTACTTTCACTACAAAAAAAAATGGGATTTAGTGACGAAAATTTTAGTGACGAACAAAATTCTGGTCACCAAAAGTAGCCTTTTGTGACTTAATTTTTTTTGGTCACCGAATGTTAGTGAACAAACAATTTAGTGACCAAAACAAGAAAGTGGTCAATAGATTTCCTTTAGTGACCGAATTTGGTGACATCTTTGTATCGTCAATAAATTTTTCTTTAGTGACTAGAGATGTTGGTCACTAAATTTTTTGGTGAAAAATTACATTTTCACTCTATATAATTTTATGATATAATAATGTATAGCAATTTTGTTTACTTTATAATAACATATAACTTTATGATATATTATTTTTTTGTTGTGTAATATTAGTGATAACATTTTTATAAAAAAAAAGGTACTATTTTTTTTTTTACTATAACTCTCCATATTAAGCAATTTATTATCATTTCTGTTTTAACTTTATATTTATAATTTATATTATCATTTTATTTTTTTACTTTATATTTTTTTACTATTTTTTTGATTTATATTATTTTTACTTTATATTTTTTTTACTATTTTTTTTCCATTAAAGCTTTAAAGAGATATACATACTCCTCTTTTATTTTTACATTTATTATCATTTTTGTTTATACCATTGTGTAGATCATAATTTTCAGTATAATTTTCATATATAGCACATGTTTATAGCATTTATGGTTTGAGAGTTATTGATTTTTAAACTTTAATCAAAAAAAAAATCAAGAAAAAAAAACATAGAACCCTATAACCCGACTTACAAATTTCGCGATTCAGGTTCAAATTGATTCATGGTTCTTCAAATTGATTACATGACCATGTTTCTGCACTTATAACCGACGTTTTACCTCAATCAATTTCAAAAATGGCAAACTATAGCTCCTTTTAGGAACTCAGTCGAAACTTTTAAAACCCGAATGTTCTTCTTGATTTTTCTTACGATTTAGTTGTTAAAACTTGAAATTGATTGCATGAATGAGTTCCTGGAAGTCTCCAGATTCATTTCTATACTTGATTCGTCAAAAATGGTTGCATTTTCGAGGTTTGGGAGCTTGCCGTCAATGGCATTCTCGGCAACGGCGGGAGCTTGCCGGCGGTGAGCTTCGAGTGGGTGTTCCAGTGATTTTCAGGCGATGGCGTGAGGGGAAACGGGGTAATCACCTATGGTGATTGTCACGTCGGTGCGTCTACCTCGTTTCTTTGTGTGTGTGTGTGTGTGAATCGGACTGCTAAAGCTGCGGTCGGCCGGAAATGGCGCCGGCCGCCGGTGACATGCTGCAGAAACGTGCTGAAGAAGACGGGTCGGTCCGACCCGGATTTGACCCAATACTTTTAGTGACCAACTTTTTTTGGAGCAACTTAGTGACCACCTTCAAAATCGTGGTCACCAAAGCCTTTAGTGACTGAGCTTTAATGACGAGCAGGTGACCAACCATTTTCTGGTCACTAAAGGTCTTTAGTGACCAAATTTGGTCACCAAAAGTCCTTTTAGTGACAAAAAATCGATCGTCACTGAAAGCCATTTTTTTTGTAGTGTTTAAAGAATGTGAGAACCTAAAATTTCAAATGAGTTTTGTTATTTAAGTAATTCATTTTGTAATTTATTTTATGCATGGAGGTTCAATTTCTTTTATTTGGAACGAATAATGAAAGTGCGATGGCAATGTGATGTCCAAAATTCAATGATTCCAGTTCCTTTGTAAAAACCATCAAAGGAATTTGAATACATTAATCTCAAAATCTTGTATGAGATTAATTTAATCAAGCATGAACAAAGATTGATGTTATGGAATATGAGTGTGGAGGTTAGCAAGTTTCATTCAAAACAATTTGAATGGCTTACGTAAGGGAAATGATCTCTTATGTACGTATGATGTTTGGGTTAATAAGCTGCTTGTGTGTCATTAGTTGATAAAGCTTATGTGCATGTGTGACAACAACTGCTTGTTACTTGTATTAGCTATTAAGAATCATGATGAGCAGCTGTTTTACCGTCCAGATTAACCAATCATTTTATTTTAAGGCTTAATCTCAGCCTACTATAAATACCTCATTCGGAGGTAAAATTTTAATCTCTTTTCTAAAGTTTTTCTCTCTAAACTTACCATCTTAATAAATTTCCAAATTCTTCTTTCAGGAAATTATTCTCAGACAAACTTTAATTTCTCCCTTAAAAAAAATGAAGAGGTAAGAACCTGATACTCTACTCAGTTTCTTTCGTGCATAGCATCAAAGATTTATTAACCTTGTATGCTAAGTTTTCATGAAGGAATAAAAGTTTAAAGGATTATATTCCTTTGCATTTACATGTTTATGAGGCATCCTAGGTTGAGTTTGTTCTTGTAAGGTCTTCCATTGAAATGGAGATAAGCTCTAATATTAGTCTTTGATGAGATAACATTAGTCTCTGATGAGTTAATGTTAGTCTCCGATGAGCAAACGTTAGTCTCTAATGAGGGAGATTTAAAGTTAGTCCCTGATGATGTCACCCTTAGTCTCCGATGGGGTTAAGATGACGTCATCAGTCCCTGATGAGATATTCTGCTAGTCTCTGGTGACGTCAGCCTTAGTCTCCGACAGGCTAAGTTTAGTCCCTGATGACGTCATCCTTAGTCTTTGACAGGCTAAGTTTAGTCCCTGATGACGTCATCCGTAGTCTCTAATGACTAAATATATTAGTCCCCAAGGAGTTTGGCGATAGCCAACTGAGTTTGGCGCTGAACAATTGATCCACTGATGAAGTTCAGTGATGACTTAATAAGTTTGGTGATGAACAAGTCATTCCCTGACGGGTAATTAACCCCTGATGAATGATTATTTCCTGACGTAGCAGATCATCCCCTGATGCACAGTCTGTCTTCAAGATTATAAAACATTATTTTCTTAAAATTATTTTATGATGTTATTTATTTAACCTCAACGGTTCTTATGTCAGATTTAAGACAGTAAAAGTCTAAGGACATCACATATGCATTTTCTTTCATAATTCTTAGTAAGGTATTAAAATATTATATGCATGATTTACAGAATCTTACACTCACAAGTAAACTGAATTTGATTGTGTGCAAGGATTGAGGCAAGTATATACATTCAATCTGATACTTATTTTAAATTTAACGCAGTATCATTTGATTCAATATGTGTGCAAGGCTTTGTTTATATGTTTCAAATGCTCTTGTGAATGAGAATGCTATACTTTAAATTTCGCTAACATGATATGAATGATAGTGCATGGATATAACTGAGCTTTGATTTATCAGTTATTTTCAATTTTATATCTGTGCTATTAAATGAGAATGATATGTCCCTTAAATGGGTTATGCCACATGGTTGGCTAGAGGAAAGGAAAGGTGTTGATTTGTTCTTTACCTGACTTAGAGGAATTATAAGTGACTACGTACGTTCATATAATGAGGGGTCATGCGGTCACAGTTAAGCCAACTGTATACCATATGATTGCATATCCAACGGGTTTAGCCCCTGATGGATATTTTGAGGAATTTGTACACAGGTGAATACCTGTCTTTCTTTAATGAGGATTATATGTTGTTTATCATCAGTGATCCTAAAGACTCTTCAAAGATTTTCGAGGCATTAGTATTGTTTCTCTGAGCCTTATAAACAAAATTGAACTTCCATCAACATTTCCATATTTGTTTCTCTGATTTGTTTATATATACTTGCTGGGCGTAAATCGCTCATTCTTGTTGAACTTAATGCCTTGTAGGGGTATGGTCCAAAGGCTAAACCCTCTGACAAGGGGAAAACAAAGATGTTTGGCTACTGAGTTAGCTGCTGAGGAAGGAAGGAGGATGTTTTGAAGTTGTGATGTTATGTACTAAAATATAGAAATAGAATAGCTTCCGCTGAAAATGTAATATTTTGGGTTGTAATAACTCTTCACTATTTCCTTGTATCAGTATTTATACTATGATTTGATGTGTTGTTATGTTTTCCTTCTTTTGACGAAGCCCTGGTCTACTAAGGGATTTTGGAGTCATCACAACAAGGATTTAAAAAAGTTTCAAGAACTTTTATTGAAGGCCCCTTCTACAAGTTCTAGGGTATCTAACTTGGACAACACTTCATCAATAGGTTAAGTATATCATTAATGAATAGCTTGTCACCCTCTTTGCACAAGATGATCACAAAGAAACCGATGTTATTTATGTGGGAACGGGCACAACACCCACTACGTACCAGGTTAGGAAAGTTGAATGTACTTCCCACCATCAACACAACGTTGACATCCAGGTCTCCTAGGAGGTGGTGAACATCGAAAAGGAGTTCCCAAAAATTGATTTTTAGCTAGAAATTGACTTAGGGCTAAATTGCCTGAATGTTAAGGCTGTTAGGTTTTAGAACATTTGATGATGATTGTCTTTAGATTACTTAGAGTACAAATGTATAGAAAGTATTAATTAGTAACACTGAAGTTTTGTAGCCAGTAGTTATCTCTTTGTTTTTAATTCATTCATTCTTTGTAAAGAGATATAATTATTCTTTATTTGTAAGTAACTGCTGGAATGGAGTATCAAAGCTTCAGCAAGTTGAAATGTGTATTTGATCCGTTGGAGTTTACAAAAAGGCTTGTCGGAGACTAGGAAAACTTGTCAGAAACTAAAGAATTTTATATATCAGAGAGTAGTTTTGCCTATCGGAGACTAAGGCTTACGCCATCAGAGACTAAGTCTAAAAGAGTTAGAGACTAAAGCTTACGTCATCGGAGACTAAGGTTAAAAGCATCAGAGACTAAGCTGACGTCATCGGAGACTAAGTTTCAAGGCATCAGAGACAAAATAACTCTATCGGAGACTACACAATCTGACGTCATCAGGGACTAAAAGCACCAGAGACTAGTGATGACGTCACCAGAGACTAAAGATGAAGCATCAGGGACTAATTGTGATTTAACTCCTGAGAGATACAGAGTTCGAATTAAAAAGGAATGTCTTCCACGTAGTTCAAGATATTATTGAAGACGTAGCTGGTAAGGAAACTAACCAAAAATCTCTTCCTAATCAAAAAGGAAAGATTGTATTTGATTCGAATAAGGAAGATGAATTTTATTCAGAATTGGGAACTGAGTTAATTGTAATTCAATTGTAGAAGTTGTAATAAGGTTTATAGAATTGCAATTTTAAAGCTGTATAGGTTTTTCATAGTTTGTATCTTTTCCTATATAGAATAGAAAAGAAGCTGACGATCATATTATTGTGATTGTTAGAATTTGTATTCAATTCTTAAAATCAATACAAGCAATTGTTTATAAATTGATTCGAGTTACTGTTCTTTATTTCCGCAAGTAATTATTAATTTCTTGAAGAACAAGTAATCTAAAAGAATTCAAAGAACTTTTATTCAAGCCTCCCTTCTACAAGTTCTCGGCTATCTTACTGGGAAACCAATTGGTATTAGAGCCTTTAATTGAATTTACTCAATTAACACGTTCCAAGAGATGGCCAATGATGACGCAAGCAGCTCTAGCATAATGACATATGCGAGAAGTCGTGATGGTGGTACTAGAATCTCTATTCTTAAACGAAAAGAATATCCGATATGGAAGCAAAAGATGTACATGCACTTAAGAACAACAGATCCAGATTATATTGATAGGATTGAGAAGGGTCCCTATCTACCCAGGAAATTTATTCCTGCTAAAACTATCGATGGATCTGTTGTGGCATAACACTTTGAACTTGCTCTAGAGTGTGATTATACAAACGAAGACAAGTTACAAGTGTTGAAGGATGCTAAGGTGATGAACATATATACTCTATAATGGAATTGATAAAAATATGTTCACAAGCATCATAAATTGCACAACATCTAAGCAAATCTGGGACACCATTAAAGTCCTGTGTGAAGGAACTGACCATGTCCGAAAGAACAAAAGGTCATTGTTGACATAACAATACGAGTTCTTTCAAGCAAAGCCTGGTGAACCAATAACATCAATTTATGACAGGTTTAACACTTTGCTCAACGACCTGAAAATACTTGGGAAGTCCTATGATAATGAGGATGTCAACACCAAGTTCATGAGATCTCTCCCACCAAGTTGGGATCCAAAGACTACTGCAATAAGAGAGGCTCATGACTTGGATATCCTCACACTGGATAGGCTCTACGGGAATTTAAAGACTTATGAACTCGAAGTAGAGCAACGACAATGCATACATGGCAGGGACAAAGGAGCTGCGTTGATGGTTGAGACAAGCAAGTCTCAAGAGAAGCTTGATGAGGAATCTTCCAATGCTAGCTCGACTGATCAGGAAGATGAACTGGATTCTGATGATGACATGGAAGAATTCATGGCATTCATGGTCAAACAGTTCAAGAAATTCAGGGCTAGCAGGAAAGGAAGAAATTCATCAAGGAAACCTAACCCTAAACGTGAAGGTCAAAAAGTCACATTCGACTTAAAAAAGATAAGATGTTACAATTGTGACAGGTTAGGGCACTTTGCCAATGAGTGCGGGAAGCCGAGATCTAGTGATAGATCTAAGGATGAAAAATCAAGGAAAGGGAATGACTTTGCTGACAAGAAAGCTAAATAAAAGAGCAAAGCCTTGATTACCGAGGGTAAAGATTGGATTGACAGCGACTCTGATGAAGAAGTTGTCAACTTTTCCCTGATGGCTCGAAGTGACGAGTCAAGTGATTCTAAAAAGGTATGTGATACAAATCAGAATTTTAATGTGCTTGATTTACTTGACACATCTAGCATTGAAAGCATACAAAAAGATATGTCTGATTTGTATGTTAGTTTTAGATCTGTAACTATCGAATATACCAATGTGAAAGAATCACGTGACAGTCTCTTGAAAAGAAATAAGTTTCTTGAAGAGAGATAGGCACAGTTTGATACCATCAATTCTGACTTAAACAAAGCTCATCATATGATTGATGCTTTGAAAAAGAGGGAATATTACATAGTAGAGCATCTTGAAAATGCTCAAGCTAAGATTAAACAATGCAATACTTCCTCTAAAAGGTTATTAGACTTGGTAGAGTGTCAAACAATAGGTCAAAAATCTGGACTAGGTTTTGACGAAAATCTAGACAAGAGTTCAGACTTAGATGATCTATTCGAAGCTGTGAACTCCTCAACTAGTAAGCCAAATTTTATAAAAAGAATTAATTTTGTCTCTCCTGTTATTGAACCCAAATTCATTAACACCCAAGATCAAAAAATCACTGCAAAAATAGAAATTGATCAAAAGACAATGAATGTTGTTGATATGAGTGAATCGAAAAGATTAAATATTGGGTTCATGACAAAAACACAATTAAATAAAAAACTGGAAAATCTTCCAGACAAAAAGGTTGAAAAATTAGTGGAGTTAAGCAGAAATAAGAAAAATAGGAATGGAAAAATTGGCATTAATAAATATATAAATTATGCTAGAATGCCTGATGCTCCTAGAAAGACATGTCATGTATGTGATAACCCCAACCACATAGCTGTTAACTCTAGGAGCAAAAATAAAATTCCTATAACTGAGACTGCATCTTCAAAGAGAATAAAACATAAATCACCTGTAAAAAGGTTAAATAATCTTTGCATTAACAATGAAAACCCTAAACTTGGCAGTCTCTCACAAACAAGTAGCAAGACTAATGATTGTCCAATTAAAGTCAAAACTGCTAAAAGACAATCAACTCAATCTGAGTCAAGTCTTTAGTCTACAACTAGTGAGAAAGGACCCAAGAAAGTCTGGGTTCCAAAAGTCTCAAACTAGTTACTCTCTACTGTGCAGGGCAAAAAGAAGAAAACTTGGTACTTGGACAGTGGCTGTTCAAGGCACATGACTGGAGATAAGTCCCTGCTAAAACAGTATGAAGAGAAAAGTGGCCCAAAAGTCACTTTTGGAGATGACAACAAAGTCCATACGAGGGGATATGGCAGTGTTGAACATGGAGATGTCATCTTCACTGAAGTAGCACTAGTTGATGGCTTAAAGCACAATTTACTAAGTGTGAGTCAACTATGTGATAAGGGATTCAATGTCACCTTCGAAGAAAATCAATGCTTGGTGTGTGACAAAGAATCTGATAATGTGATTTTGACATGGAAAAGAAAAGGAAATTTGTATGTTGCAAATCTTATTTCTTTTACTGATCAAATCACATGTCTGTATAGCAAAGCTTCAACTGATGAAAGTTGGCTTTGGCATAAGAAGCTTTCCCACTTAAATTTCAAGAACATAAACAAGCTTGTGAGGAAAGGACTGGTAGCTGGCATTCCACAATTGGAATTTAAACAAGATGGATTCTGTGATTCATGCTAGAAAGGGAAACAAAAGAGTGTATCATTCAAAAGCAAACCAGCAGCATCAATCACTGACCCACTACAGTTGTTACACATGGATTTATTTGGTTAAGTGAATGTGATGTCAATCTTGAGAAATAGATATACTTTGGTTATTGTGGATGATCACACGAGGTATACTTGGGTAAAATACCTCTATACAAAAGATGAAGCCGCTAAGTTGATAATTGATCATATCAAGAAGATAGAAACAGAGTCAGGAAAAACAGCAAGGGTGATAAGGAGTGATAGAGGAACAGAATTCAAGAATACTCAAGTTACTGAATTCTACACTGAAAAAGGAATAACTCATCAATTCTCAGCTCCAAGAACCCCTCAACAAAATGGAGTTGTTGAGAGGAAAAATAGGACCCTTATTGGAGCAGCGAGGACCATGTTACTAGAGGCAAAGCTTCCTACATATTTTTGGGAAGAAGCTATAAGCATGGCTTGCTTTATACGAAACAGATCCTTGATAAACGAAGCATACAACAAAACACCTTATGAATTGATGACTGGGAGAAAACCAACTCTCAAGTTTTTACATGTGTTTGGTTGTAAGTGCTTTGTACTGAGAGACTCATCAGAAACAAGAGGAAAATTTGACAAGTCTGATGAGGCAATCTTCTTAGGTTATTCTTTGTCAAGTAAAGCATATATAGTATATAATCTAAGAACAAAGGTTATTGTGGAATCAATTCATGTTGTATTTGATGATCAAAAGATTCCAGGAATGATTGGACAAGGATTGCATGAACCTCTCAGTTTTGAGAATGAATTGGATGCATGGGAATATCCATCAGAGACTACTAAAAAACCCCAAGATCACAATGATCCCTACATAACTGAGGGGGAGTTAACTGTTGTGCATGAAGTACCAATAACTAATACTCTATCAGAGACTAGAGTATTAGATGAAACTCAAGAGACTGGTGACATTAGTATTCCATCGGAGACTAATGGCTCACCAGAGACTAGAGTCACTGATGCACAATCAGAGACTATAGAGATAAACAGCTCAGGGGGAGCTAATAATGAAGAAGTCAATAGTTTAGGGGGAGCAGTCTCTCATCATGAAGCTAGATTGGATAACATCAATCTCGAAAATGAAGCCTCCACTTCAAGGTCAAATCTGCCACGTGAAATTCCATGGTTGAGAGACCACACACCAGATTTGATAATCGGAAGTCTAGAGGATGGAGTCAAGACTAGAAGTGCAACTCAAAATGAATGTTTATATCTTAGTTTTCTCTCAAAGATTGAGCCAAAGAAAATTGAGGAAACACTTCAAGATCCTGACTGGATAATTGCCATACAAGAGGAGTTAAACCAATTCACTCGAAACAAAGTCTGGAGACTGGTACCCAAACCAATGAATAGATCAATAATTGGTGCGAAGTGGGTCTTCAGATGAAACTGGTACAATTACAAGAAATAAAGCAAGATTGGTTGCAAAAGGATATTTTCAAGAAGAAGGAATAGATTATGATGAAACTTTTGCAGCAGTAGCAAGACTTAAAGCAGTCAGAATCTTCTTGGCTTTTGCAGCCTACAAGAACTTCAAGGTGTACCAGATGGATGTCAAAAGTGCTTTCTTAAATGGAAAATTGGAAGAGGAAGTCTATGTTTGCCAACCCCCAGGTTTTGTGGACTCCAAATTTCCAAATCATGTCTACAGGTTAAACAAAGCACTTTATGGCTTAAAACAAGCACCAAGAGCCTGGTATGATACTCTATCCCAATTTTTACATGAAAATAAATTTGTTAGAGGTATTATAGATAAAACTTTATTTTATAGAAAACAAGGCTCTGACATTATATTGGTGCAAATATATGTAAATGATATTATATTTGGATCTATAAATGAGAAACTTTGTGAAAAATTTTCAAAACTAATGCAGTCTAGATATGAAATGAGTATGATGGGAGAATTAACATTTGTTTTAGGATTGCAAATAAAACAATCAACTGATGGAATTTTTATCAGTTAGTCTAAGTATATCAAAGACTTATTGAGAAAATATGATTTGGTTGATTGTACATTTGCAAAAACACACATGCCTACTGCCACTAAGCTAGATAAAGATTTTAAAGGAAAAAAAATTGATATTACTAGCTATAGAGGCATGATAGGCTCTCTTTTATATCTAACTGCAAGTAGACCTAATATAATGTTTGCTACATGTTTATGTGCTAGATTTCAAGCTGACCCTAGAAAGTCACATTTGATTGCTGTAAAAAGAATACTCAGATATCTAAAGGGTACCCCAAACCTTGGTTTATGGTATCCCAAAGAATCTGATTTTAAACTAATTGGTTATTCAGATGCTGACTATGCAGGTTGCAAGCTTGATAGGAAAAACACAAGTGGAAGCTACCAACTTCTTGGAGGAAGACATGTTTTTTGGTTTAGCAAGAAACAAAATTCAGTTTCTACTTCAACAGCAGAAGCTGAATACATCGCAGCTGGGAGTTGTTGTGCTCAAATCCTATGCATCAAGAATCAACTCCTAGACTATGGTATATCATTATCCAAAATTCCTATCTTTTGTGATAATACTAGTGCCATTGCAATAACAGAAAATCAAGTGCAACATACAAGAACAAAACACATAGATATTAGATATCACTTCATAAGAGAACATGTAAGTGAAGGTAATATCGAATTACACTGGGTAACAACTGATAAACAACTTGCAGACATATTCACAAAACAAGTTGTTTAGTTGTGAGAATCTAGAAATTTTACTTCTGGAAGTGACTGTTTTTTTAAATTAAACAGAATTGTAGAAGCTAGAATTAAATTTCTGGAATGTAGCTGTTATCAAATAACAGAATTTTTGAAGCTAATAATCATTAAACTTGATTGTTGGAAATATTTTGAAAGCTTAAGAGAAAGAGACTATTTTAGTCCCTAATAGTGTTTTTAATTAGTCCCCGACTGAATTAAAAATTGAACTATCAGAGACTAACTAGTCCCTGACAGTTGTTTTTAATTAGTCCCCGACTAAATTAAAAATTGAACTATCGGAGACTAACTAGTCCCCGACAGTTGTTTTTAATTAGTCCCTGACTGAATTAAAAATTTGAACTATCGGAGACTACCTTAGTCCCCAACATCGTTTTTGGTTAGTCTCTGACTCAATCAAAATGAAATATCGGAGACTAATTGGGTCTAGTCTCTTATGAGTGAACTTATCCCAGATTAGGGCAATCTCCGATTGAGGGTAATCTGGTAGTTATCCTACCCACGATCAAAAACGGTTCACTATCTTTAGAATTTCAAACATTTCTAATACTTTGGTAAGAGTAAAATCAAACACATCTGCAATCACAATTTCTCAAAAGCTTTGCAATTACTTTCTCTTTGCAAATTCTCTGCAATTTAACCCCTTTTTCAAAGTTTCTTCAAAGTTCACAGATCTCTCCAATGGCCGCTAAAACAATCTGTTTCCAGTTTGGAGATTTCGATTTCATAAAAACTAACCATGCAGGGGTGGCTAACAATCATGAATTTGAAGTCTAGTACCACCCCTTCGTGGATTTTCTTCAAAACTCCACACTAACCTACGCCATTTATGAAGCTCCCGTCCAAGCCGCTGAAGTCATCACGGCTATGTGGACCACTGCAACCATCCAGGATAAGAATACTGACTCTCCTGTGGTAAGTTTTGGGTATGATAACACTGTTTATAATATCGACCATACTGTTGTTAATAATGCTTTACACTTACCTGTATACGAAAACTTTGACTCCCCTGCCTCTGATGAAGAACTTCTTTCTATGTTTAAAAACTTACATTATTCTGCTGAAATTAGTTCTGTTGGGTCTTTTACACGACCCCATGTAAGGCAAGAGTGGTCACTGTTCTTTGATATAATAACTAAAGCATTTACTTCAAAATGCAGTGGCTATGATGCTATCACTACAATCACACACAAATTGCTTTTAGTGTGTTGTATGATAGACATCTAAACATTGGGCTTTTAATTCTGCAAAACCTTTTGGTAAAACTGAAATTTGGTAATAAAAATAACATTTATTACGCTAGGTTTTTGATGATGATTGCTTATTATCTAATCCCTAACCTTAATATCACTGGATTGCAAGTTGTACCAACTATTTTGCAGAGTAAAAGAATTTTTACTGATGTGAAGCATAAATCTGCAAAGGTAAAGGTTCCCTTATTTTTCCCTCCTGTTATGAGATCTATTCTCATTGACAGGCTTCCAAATCTTTATTTTTTGCAATTCTTTGAGGATATTGAAAGCCAAACCCCCATTAATCCTCCAAACACTTCACAACAACAATCCATAGCCCCCTCCACAGTTTCCCAAAAGACTGTGGTTGTAAAAACAAAGACAGCCAAGAAGCTCCCAATAAAAAGAAAAATAATTAAGGGAGTAAGTGACGATGAGGGAGAACAAGAAGCTGAAGTACCACTTCAGAGAAAGAAGAGATTAATAACCCTTAGCCAAAAGCAATCCATTGCTTCCCAACAAACAATGGAGGTTATAAGGAAAAACAGTGAACTGTCACCATCCTCCCAAAAGGATGTTGACATTGATGAAAGTTCCCAACCAGGAACACACTGTACAGAGTCTGCACAACCTCTTGTTCACCAACAAGAGGAAACCCAAAGAGAGAAAATACAAGAAAAGAGTGACGCAAGGAGTGCGCACACAGAGTCATCACTCGATGTTCCTCAATTTTCAATGTCTGAGGAACAACTAACACTCCACACTGTACATTCTTCTCCTTCTTCTCCCACACTTGATTCTTTTGATATTTCTGATATAAATCTTCTTGATTTTTCCCAAGAGGAGCCAATACTCGAGACAAGCTCTCACACACATTCCATGGATAGATCCCTAGCCCAAGATACACAAAGGGAACCCCCTATCCATGTAGTCACAAGTACTTCTCAAACCCCCACTTCTGTAGGACAAAGTGCACTTATCCATATGAGTGAGGATGTGAGAATAAATAGTGAGAGTCAGGCTCCTGACCTGAAAAAAGGAGAGGATATACACATACAAGAGAGTCAAGCTTTAGAAAGCTTGGAAAAAGGAGAGCAAGAGAAGCTGGGCGCCCAACCCCAGGCAAAAGGAGAGGGTGTGAGCAAGGATGAGATCCTTGAACAAAATAAACGATAGAAATTTTCAGCAGATGCATTTTTACAACCTGTTGAAACCAGCTCACAAGAAACTCAAGTTTCTTCTGCTCCCTCCACAAATATCCAAATAGAAGAAACTGGGAACAGTTCAGGCACAGGGGATGCAGCCTTAAATATTATTTATGAGATGTCCAATACTGATTTTGAAATGTTATATGGTCTACAACAAAGACAAGACCACATTTTTGCATTGAAGACACTGCTTGCAGATGAACCTGTGCACGAAGAAGCTCTAGAGATAAATGTTGATGAATGGTTGGATGCCACCTATTCCAACACACTGGAGGAAGCAGCCACCCAACTGAGGCAGGATTATGTGACCAACATAGGGTTAACTGCCTCTGCACCATCAGGTAAAGATATTCTTGAAGAAGTAACCAAGGTGGATAAGAAACATACAAAGTTTCACCATTACTTGGTTACTGAAATAAATGGTGCAGTGAAGAGAATGGAGGAAAGGATGGAGTTGGAGATAGAAATGATAAGAAGGTGCTATGAAGGACATCTGCCAAGGAGGACAATCACTGCCATTGATACGCTTATCAAAGACAAATCCAAGACTGACAGTAGACTTTAAGCCCTAGAAGCAAACATCCAACTCCTAATCCAAAAACAAGACAAAATGGAGCAGCTATTGCTACAGGCAATTCCACACTTGGCCACCTCCTCCCATCCTAAAGGTGCTGATGCCAAAAAGGGGGAGAGTGGTCAACATATCAAACCTGTACAAAAACAACTATCAAAACCTGTTCCAGTTCAAATACCTGCTCCATCAAAACTTCCAAGCTCTGATGAGCTACGAGTAATGATGGACAGGATATTAAAAAAGCATGCAGATCTTCAATCAGCAACAACAAAGTCAACAACAACAACACAACTTCCAACAACAGCAACAACAACAACTTCTCCTTCTTCCTCGGCACAAGCCCCTACAATCAAAGATAAAGGCAAGGGGGTTATGGTTGAAGATTCAAAGAAGAAAACCACTACTCAACCAGGACAGCCCAAGCTACTGGGGGATGCTATTAAAACAACTCACTTTCCCACTCCAGTTGAACTGATAGTGGATGGGAAAGTGGAGTCGGTCTATCCTCAAGAGCAGAAATTGATAGAAGCTGATGCTTTGTTAGCTCAGAAACATCAAGAGGAGGAGGATATGGCAGCAGAAAAGGATGAGGAGGAGGCAAAGAAGAAGAAAATCTTTACAAGGAGATCAAGTGCACAGAAAGCAGCCATAACCAAGAAGAAAAATAAAGAGATGGAAGAGGCTGAGAAGAAATCAAGAAGGAAACCTTTGGTCCAGGAATTTGCAAAGAAACCTGTGATCAAGGCAACTATCAAAAAGACTACCTCTCAAGATCCTCCAAGGTCAACTGAGACTGCTTTGGTGGCTGTGAGTGGACCAACAAAGCCACAAACAATTTCATCAAAGAAGTCTTACAAGGTTGAAATAGCTAGTACAGAAGAAATCATCAAAGCCTTGAAGAAAACCACAAAGAAGATTGATCTGATAAAGGGTAAAAATAACAAAGGTTTTCTCCATGTCTTTTTGAAAGATGGAGAGTCTTTGAAATTTGAGAAGTCAGCCTTGGGGAGACAAACTAAAGAAAATCTGGAGTGGTTGCTGACTGTTGTGCTTGAGACGTCTAATCTCAACATGGATTTTTTAAGCCAGATTTAAAAGGTAATGAAGGTGAAGCATAAGGTGGATACAGCGCCATAAGCTAATCCTAAACCTCTAGGATTATGGTATGAAACCTTCCATGGAGTGAAAGTTTTCTTCAACTACAATAGAGATATCAATAGTGTCAGCGAGAGACACATCGAAGGATTTATCAGCCTACTCAAGGATGCTAAAGAAGAAATTGAATTGATATTGAAAAAGCTGTTGATAGACAGACTGGAGCTACTGAGGAGAAATAGAAAAGAAAGGCTGGAGTTAGTGAAGGAAACATAAAAGATAAACTGTTGTGTTGGAAGGTATGTTGTGTTGAGATTAAGCTGTAATTTTTATTTTTGAAGCCAGACTTATAGGATTTAAACCTGAGTCTTGGTGGAAGCTGAACAACAGATCAAAGATCTTAGTTCAGAATACATTTGTAGTTAGTAATTCTTTATTCTTTTTCTAAGTAATTATAATGTTGAGTTTTGACATCATCATCAACCTTGAAATTATGCTTATCATTCTGATATTCAAAATTAAGGTGAGATTGTTAGGTTTTAGAACATTTGATGATGATTGTCTTTAGATTACTTCGAGTACAAATGTATAGAAAGTGTTAATTAGTAACACTGAAGTTTTGTAGCCAGTAGTTATCTCTTTGTTTTTAATTCATTCATTCTTTGTAAAGAGATATAATTATTCTTTATTTGTAAGTAACTGCTGGAATGGAGTATCAAAGCTTCAGCAAGTTGAAATGTGTATTTGATCCGTTGGAATTTACAAAAAGGCTTGTTGGAGACTTGGAAAACTTGTCAGAAACTAAAGAATTTTATCTATTAGAGAGTAGTTTTGCCTATCGGAGACTAAGGCTTACGTCATCAGAGACCAAGTCTAAAAGAGTCAAAGACTAAAGCTTACGTCATCGGAGACTAAGGTTAAAAGCATCAGAGACTAAGCTGACGTCATCGGAGACTAAGCCTCAACGCATCAGAGACTAAATAACTCTATCGGAGACTACACAATCTGACGTCATCATGGACTAAAAGCACCAGAGACTAGTGATGATGTCACCAAAGACTAAAGATGAAGCATCAGGAACTAATCGTGATTTATCTCCTGAGAGATACAAAGTTCGAATTAAAAAGGAATGTCTTCCACGTAGTTCAAGATAATATTGAAGACGTAGCTGGTAAGGAAACTAACCAGATTCTCTTCCTAATCAAAAAGGAAAGATTGTATTTGATTCGAATAAGGAAGCTGAATTTTATTCAGAATTGGGAACTGAGTTAATTGTAATTCAGTTGTAGAAGCGGTAATTAGGTTTATAGAATTGTAATTTTGAAGCTATATAGGTTTTTCATAGTTTGTATCTTTTCCTATACAAAATAGAAAAGAAGCTGACGATCATATTATTGTGATTATTAGAATTTGTATTCAATTGTTAAAATCAATACAAGCAATTATTTATAAATTGATTCGAGTTATTGTTCTTTATTTCCGCAAGTAATTATTAATTTCTTGAAGAACAAGTAATCTAAAAGAATTCAAAGAACTTGTATTCGACCCCCCTTCTACAAGTTCTCGGCTATCTCACTGGGAAAACAAAGGCCTACTAAAATCCCTCTTCAGAAAAATATTGTGCGACTTAGATATTAGGGCAACTAGAAGAAAGTTTCCACCAAATGAAATTTGGTTACTCCACCCTCCATAATACCTTTCATTAGGGGTGACACCGTTCTTGATGAAGAGAAATCTTTGTATGCAAAGGAATAATGCATAAAAGAGGTAGAAGCCATCCAACCCATACCTTACATAAAATGGACAATAAAGGATATCACTGGCTACTTCAAACATCTTAATTTAAAAGATGTGAGCATGGTCATCAAAGAAGAAGAAGCTCAGGAAAGCATATTCAAGTGTGTGCCTACACCACCAGAAGAACTCAAGCATTGAAAAGTGGAGCCAGTGGTAGGAAAACTGAAGTTTCATTATTCCTACTAATCCGTTGGAGTCATTGGATGCCAAACAAACAGATGCAATTTCAGACGGAAGAATAAATCTTGATTGGAAGGAATTATCCTTAGATTTATTTTCTATTGATGCATTTGCGGGATGTTGGTTAGGAAGTACTTGTCAACCTGTTGTTACTTTACTTTTTAATATTGGGTTAAGCAACTTCAGGACTTAGCCGAGAGTTAGTCATCAGAGACTGGCGTCAGGGGATGCTTCTGACGTCAGGGGATGTTTAGACATCAGGGACTAAGGATGATGTCATCAGCGGATAAGTTGTACATCGGAGACTAGTCTAAGTCATTAGAGACTAATTTGATCCGTCAGGGGATAATTAGTCCCCGACAGACTATTTCATCCGTCAGGGAATGATTTAGTTTCCGATAGTGTATTTGATCCGTCAGGGGATCATTAGTCTCCGACACTCAATTATCCACTGACGGGTACAGTTATTTTATTTCTCGCATTCTATAATTTTCCGTGTTTGTTTAGGTAATTATTTCCTATTTGGACTAGGTTGGTTATTTTCCTTATCAGATTAGATTTCTTTCCTTTGTCATATCTTTTCCAATTAGGAGTAGGTTTTTATTCAGCTTATAAATAGCTATCCATAATGTATGGAGAATTCAGACTTTGATCAATAAAATTGTGTGAGTTTTTACTTACGTTTATCCTAAAAGTTGGTGGTTAATTCCTTTAGACTTTCGTAACACTGATTTGTTCTAGCTTGCGGGTGATTAATTTTTTTAAGCAAACTAAATAGATTGATCCTTTAGTGTTGATTTCTGGTGATTAATATCTTTACGAAATCTTCCTAAAGTTATTTTCCACAACCTGTGTTTGATCTACCAGATCAAATAAATCATCTTGGTATCAGAGCTTTGGTGGACGGATTGTTCTTGACTTATTCTACAACCCACAATCTAATGGCTGGAGAAGAAGAACAAATTATCCCACGAGGACTTACCATGGAGCAAGCACAAAACTTGCACCATGATAGGCAGAGCAATGATCTAACCGAAAAGATGAACGAGTTACTAGCCAGGTTGGATTGAAGGAACCCTTCTACGAGTCCAAACAGAAGTACGATATTTGCTCGCACTTCAGACTCAGAGGGAGAAGAAGTGGCTAGACCAGCGCCGCGAAGGCAAAGAGAAAACGTGGATGATGACAAAGGTTTGCGCCTTGATATTCTAGATTTTGATAGCAGTATGAAGCCTAAGAAATTCTTGGAATGGTTGTAATGTGTGGAGAGACTCTTTGAATATAAAGACTATGACGACCACAAAAGATTTAAAGTGGCGGTATTAAAGTTCATGTGTTATGCCAACCTGTGGTATGAAAATTTGAAGAATAAAAGAAGAAGAGAAGGCAAGGCACGCATCTGGTCTTGGGAAGCTTTGAAAAGTAGAATGAAAAAATGTTTCCTACCCACAGACTACATGCAGGATGTGTTCTTAAAGCTACAAAGTTTCAAGAAAGGAACATTGTTAGTAGAAGAATACACGATAAAGTTTGAAAAACTCACCATGCTGTTTGATCTAGAAGAAAGGGCAGAACATAAGATTGTTTGGTTCCTAACAGGGCTGAACAATAATATTGCCGAAAGGGTGGAATTACAACCTTACTGGTCTTTTGAAGAAGTATGCAAAGTGGCCATAAGAGCTGAAAAACATGCGAAAGCCAAAATCACTAGTTATGTCCGGTCAATAAACAAAATGGTGGAAAGAGGCAGAGTAGAAAGGAGGAACGAGGCACCACCTGTGCCGAAATTCACTCCTACCTTTGACAAATTCAAAAAGGACAAATGCAAGGCTTCTACACCATTGGCAACAGAAGATAGATGAATTTGCTTCAAGTGTAAAGGCTATGGACACATGCAACGTGATTGTCCTAGAAACAGGGTGATGACTCTCTATGATGTTGAAGAGATTGAAGCATCCTATGCTTCTAGGGAGAGAGAAACACTTGAAGAAGAGGACTCAAATAGCTGTCTGGAAGCCGAAGATGATTTTGAGGCTGACTCTGAGGAAGAGCCTGAGACGCATGGCTCACAGTTGATAGTCCGAAGATTATTGCAAGCCAAACCAGTCCCATTGGAAGCTGACCAACGAGATAAAATATTTGTGACCAGAGTACAAGTAAAGGACAAACTGTGCAATTTGATAATTGACACGGGTAGCTGCACCAATGTTGTCTCTACTACATTAATTGATAAATTGAATTGGCCAACAACACCCCATCCTAAACCGTACAAATTACATTGGCTGAGTGATGGAGGAGAAGTTAAAGTAACAAAGCAAGCGCTGATTTTGTTCGAGATTGGCAAGTTCAAAGATTATGTACTATGTGACGTTTGTGTCATGGATGCATGTCAGATACTGTTGGGAAGACCATGGCAGTATGATAGGTTTGTCAAGTATGATGGCAGAACAAATGTATACATTGCCAAGGTAGGCAATAAGAAGACGACCCTAAAACCTTTATCCTTTCTTGGTGCACGCAAAGAAAGTTTAATGGTGACTGAAAAACAATTCTAGACTAAACTGTAATAAGAGGGTCAGGGCTACTTACTAATTGTTGTCGGTTTTCAATCTGAGCCAAAGCCAGAAGAGCAAAATAAAGATGTGGAGAAATTGTTGTTAGAATTCCAGGATGTGTTTCCTGAAGACTTGCCACCAGGTTTGCCACCTATCAGAGGAATTGAGCATCAAATCAATTTAATCCCAGGAGCATCATTACCAAACAAGGCAGCTTACAGATGTAAACCTCAAGAGGCTCAAGAGATACAGAGGCAGATTGAGGAGCTGATGGAGCGAGGTTATGTGAGGGAGAGCATGAGCCCTTGTGCTATACCAACTTTGGTGGTACCAAAGAAGAATGGAACATGGAGAATGTGCATTGATAGTAGAGCCGTAAATAGCATTACGATAAAGTATAGATTTCCAATTCTGAGACTAGATGATCTGCTGGTTAAACTGCATGGTTCAATGGTGTTTTCTAAGATTGATCTTCGCAGTGGATACCATCAAATCCGGATGAGGGAAGGCGACGAATGGAAGACAACCTTCAAAAACAAAAGTAGGATTATAAGAATGGCTTGTCATGCCATTTGGCCTAAGTAATGCACCAAGTACCTTCATGAGGTTGATGAATGAGGTACTAAAACCTTTCTTGGGTAAATTCGTGGTGGTATACTTAGATGATATTCTCATTTATAGTAAAAATATTGAAGATCATCTTAGACACTTGAGATTGGTGTTTGAAATGTTGAGGAAGCAAAAGCTATACGCCAAGTTGGAGAAGTGTTACTTATTGGTACCTAGCCTAACCTTCCTAGGCTATATAGTGTCTAAGGATGGAGTTTCAGTTGATCCATCAAAAGTAGAGGCTATAAAATCTTAGCCGGTACCAACGATGGTAACGGAAGTGAGATCTTTCCATGGACTTGCTTCGTTCTATAGGAGATTTGTTAGAAATTTCAGTAGTGTGGTTGTACCAATTACTGAATGCATAAAGAAGGGAAAGTTCGAATGGACGGAGGATGCTCAAAGAGCGTTTGAAAAGGTGAAGGAACTGCTATGTGACACACCAGTGTTAGCTTTACCTGATTTTTCAAGTCCTTTTGAAGTAGGGTGTGATGCAAGTGGAGTTGTCATAGGAGCTGTCCTAGTACAAAAGAAAAGGCCCATTGCTTATTTTAGTGAAAAGCTCAATGGTGCAAGGTTGAACTACTCGACTTATGATAAAGAGTTCTACGCAATAGTGAGAGCTCTTGACCATTGGAGTCACTATTTGCGGCCGAGTCACTTTATATTACATTCGGACCATGAGGCCTTAAAGTACATTTAAGGTCAGTAGAAACTAAACCCTCGACATGCTAAGTGGGTTGAGTTCTTGCAATCTTTTAATTTCTCTTCAAAGCATAAACAGGGGAAAGACAATGTGGTGGCGGATGCATTGTCAAGAAGATACACATTGTTGGGTGTATTGAGTTCAAAATTGTTGGGGTTTGAATTGATCAAGGAGTATTACAAATTGGACGTGGACTTCCAACCAATTGTTTGTGCATTCCATCTTGCTCAATCCGGTACCAGATTCTCCTTGGGAAGATGTATCGATGGATTTTATCAAGGGATTACCTCGAACACAACGGGGTAATGATTCAGTCATGGTGGAGGTGGATCGGTTTTCCAAGATGGCGCATTTCCTAGCTTGTCATAAAACTGATGATGCATCTCGAGTGGCTGATATATATTTGAAAGAAGTAGTTTGACTGCATGGGATTCCACAAACCATAGTCAGTGACCGAGATACCAAATTCATGAGTTATTTTTGGAAGACACTATGGAAGCTGTTGGGCACTAAGCTGTGTTTCAGTACTTTACATCATCCTCAAACGGATGGACAAACTGAGGTGACCAACAAAACTTTAGGAGTCTTGTTGTGTGAGTTGGTAAGCAAAACTACAAAAGATTGGGACGTCAAACTTGCACATGCCGAGTTTGCCTATAACAAATCTCCTACCTACGCCACAAAACATTCCCCCTTTGATGTGGTATATGGTGAAAATCCTAGAATTCTAGTGGATTTAATTCCTTTGCCAAAGTGTGAGTATGTCCATATTGATGCAAAAGCGAAGGCTCAGGCTATGGTGAAGCTGCATGCACAAGTACAAGCCAGGATTGAAAAGGTTAATGCAAGGTACAAAGCTCTAACCAACAAACATCAGAAACAACCTACGTTTCAGGTGGGTGATCTTGTTTGGTTGCATATAAGGAAGGAAAGGTTCCCTAACTTGCGTAAGCATAAGTTAATGCCTCGGTCGGAGGGTCCTTTCAAAATTGTAGTAAAGGTTAACAGTAATGCTTTCAAGTTGGAGTTGCCAGGTAATTATGGTGTAAGTGCAACTTTCAATATCGGTGATTTAGATCCTTATATTCATGATGACGATGTGGCTCAATTGAGGACAATTGTTTCTGAAGAAGAGGAGGATGATCCATTGGAGTCATTGGATGCCAAACAAACAGATGCAGTTTAGACGAAAGAATAAAGGTTGCTTGGAAGGAATTATCCTTAGATTTATTTTCTATTGATGCATTTGCGGGATGTTGGTTAGGAAGTACTAGTCAACTTGTTGTTACTTTACTTGTTAATATTGGGTTAAGCAACTTCAGGACTTAGCCGAGAGTTAGTCATCAGAGACTGGCGTCAGGGGATGTTTAGGCATCAGGGACTAAGGATGATGTCATCAGCGGATCTTTTATCGCATCAGAGACTACGACTGACTTCATCATCAGTGGATAAGTTGTACATCGGAGACTAGTCTAAGTCATCAGAGATTAATTTGATCCGTCAGGGGATAATTAGTTCCCGACAGACTATTTCATCCGTCAGGGAATGATTTAGTCTCCGATAGTGTATTTGATCCGTCAGGGGATAATTAGTCTCCGACACTCAATTATCCACTGATGGGGTACAGTTATTTTATTTCTCGCATTCTATAATTTTTTGTGGTTGTTTAGGTAATTATTTCCTATTTGGACTAGGTTGGTTATTTTCCTTATCAGATTAGATTTCTTTCCTTTGTAATATCTTTTCCAATTAGGAGTAGGTTTTTATTCAGCTTATAAATAGTTGTTCATAAGGTATGGAGAATTCAAACTTTGATCAATAAAATTGTGTGAGTTTTTACTTACGTTTATCCTGAAAGTTGGTGGTTAATTCCTTTACACATTCGTAACACTGATTTGTTCTAGCTTGCAGGTGATTAATTTCTTTAAGCAAACTAAATAGATTGATCCTTTAGTGTTGATTTCTGGTGATTAATTTCTTTACGAAATCTTCCTAAAGTTATTTTCCACAACCTGTGTTTGATCCTACTAGATCAAATACATCACCTATGGTCATTGATAGGAATAATACCAAGTGTTTCAAGTGTCATAGCCTATCATTAAATGTTCGGGTTTGTCTTGAATTATATCCTAATAACGCAAAAGTTATCTAAGTTATGATAATCAACTCAGGCCATTCTAGTTTTTAGTGTCTAATATGCAAGTCAACTTTTATTATGTATAATATTATGAGTTTATCAATAAAATGTTAACCGTTATAATTCACATTTTTAACTTTAATGCTCTTGTTAGGTTGCCTTCCACTATATGTGCTTGTAAAATTTTTGATTTGCCTAATGTGGAGGCCAATGATTATAATTTTGACACAAAACTACACTTCAAACTCATACGAGTTGATTTTGACAAGTTCTTTCAGGAGGAGAACTTCCCCGATGAAATCAAAGAATGAATAATAGATACACCTAAACCTAAACTAGAGTAGAAAGTTAAAATCAACAACAGTGTTGATGAAAACCCAAATATGTCTATATTGGAGCATGTTTGGCACAATGGCAAAAAAAGGAACTGATCAAGTTCCTAACAGAACATCAAGATGTCTTCACTTGGTCCCATGAGGACATAGGGAGGCTATTCAGTGATTTTGTAATTAGATTTAAAGTTTGTTTTATGTTTGATCGAGACAGATCAATATTTTTGACTGTTTGGGAGGATTAAGATAACTACAAAAACCCTAATTAGGTTTTTCTTTAAATTTGATTTGTTTTCATTGAATTATTTCATTCTTTCTGTTATGGCATGATTATGACGGTCTTAATTTAATCACTGCAATGTTCTTATCAATGTCAGATAAAATTGGAGAAGGGTTTTGCATGTTTGATGCAATTAGGATTACAAAAACCCTAATTAGGGTTTGAGATTCCCTAATTAGGGTCTTTGGTTTATTCACAACCCAACTTTTTATTTATTCCATTTTTTTTCTAGTTTCAATTTTGTATATGACTCTATAATGTAGTATTAGTGTTTCTAGTAACATTCTCATCATACAATAATTTAAACATCAGTTCACTATAATGCATATATGCATTGCAATAATACTCAAAGTCCAATTGGATAATATATATTTCATTAATATATATCATGGTTTACATTATTTAATTACTTTACATTTTTTGGTTTCTCACACTAACTAAGGGAGCTTGAAATAAAGGTTTGGGTGTAGGAATAATGATAGAAGTGGAAGTTATGTGTCACAGTGAGAGGGGCAACAGACAGTGTTAGCATTAGAACTTTCATTTAAGAGAAGGTTAATAAGGGTACTCAATTGGGTTTGGATGAAGATGATGGACTCGGCCATGATGTTAGAAGAGTGTTTTATGAGTTCAACCATTTTCTCAATGGTATCCATTTTGAGATGAATAGAGTTTATACCAAAATCGGCGTTTTTGCACATCCTTTGTGAAATCAAATATATGAGAAATTAACTTGAATTTCACTTTGACTCATGATAGGATTGACGATTTGAATGAGAGAATGAGGGAATTTTACTCTAGAAGCATTGATTTCTTTTATAATATTAAAGACGCTTGGTTTTTAAAATCAAAGTTAGAGTATTTGAAAATCTTGGTTAATAGAAGACCAAAAGCCATATTTTTATGAAATGCACATTTTTTAAATGAGGAGAAAAGAAAGTAAGAAAAACTGAAATGGATTTTATTCCTAATTAACTTAGCTAGGACAGACATCTCACTTTGACCAAAAGGTTATGTCACAGGAGGGAGTGAAAGGTGTAAGATTTTCCCTAATAGTCTTTGCAAGAAAAACATGAGGGGTAAAGTACTTACTAGGAAGAAGTTGAAGTTCATTGAAACAAGGTTTTTGGATTGCCACAAATAGTGATGACATCCTTTTTAAAAGTAACATTACAAAAGAAGGAGCTTAGATCATCGAAACCTAGTTTTAATATGAGGTGGCTAGCTTTGAGAATTAAGGCATTGAACAAAGTGGTTTCAAAAACACGAAGAGGCTGCCCTTCAATGAGTGAAATGAGAAAAAGAATTTTTGTATTGTCATCTTTTTCAACCTTTAGATTAACATAGAATTCAGTATTTAGAGTGGGAAAGGTTGCAAGAGATTTGAAATGTATTAAACATTCCCAACCAGTTGCAAGAAATGCAGAGATTAGATTGGAAACCTTTCAAAATCTACTGGTTTTCCACTTTTGCTGAAAGGCTGAAGTGATAACTTTGTAATTTTGGACTGATTTTTTGTTGAGTTTTGATTTTCTTGGAAGGATTGTGATTTAAATCACTATCTTCAACTGTGACAAGATTGGGGTGTAGATTAACCAAGATTTGAACAGTTTACTAAGTTGTTTTATTCGATGATGAGATTGACCAAAGAGGAAATACTAGAGAAGAAAAGTGCTCGATAGGGTCCCATGCAAATATCAATGAAGAACCTTAAGTATTTAATATAAAAAGAAATGTTGGATAGGCTAGCTGTTGTGAGACCTAGTGAAATAGACATGCTTCTTATACCATATATTGAAACATAAATATAGAGAGAAAATATTTTAGCGTCATAAACACGGGAGGAATATCATTCATTCATCTCAAAGATGACAAGTAGAGAGGTAATCTTGCCAAATTTTAACTTTTAATGTATCTCGCCATATTTCTATTTTGGACATTCGTTTCAATGAATGTCTTGAGGTTGAAACATTCCTCAGTGTCGTGCCCCGTTTCCTCGTGGTACTCGCAATACTTAGGGCTATTTCACGCTTTGCCAAACACTTTGATCATGCGAGGACATACAAAGAAGGTCTCATGTCAAATCTCATCAAGAATCCGAGCACGATGAACACTGAGTGTTTACTGAGTGTTCCTAAACACCCATTTTTACATATGCATCTTGAGGTTTATGTACTAATTCCCAAAACTTATCTCTTACAAACTGTTCTAGTTCATTCTACATATTTGTGATCCAATCTTCACCTTTTAAAGCATCATTAGTATTCTTAGGTTCAATTTAAGATAAAAATGCACAATGACCAACTAAATTTTGAATTTGAGATCGCGTGCAAACTCCTTGATCTATTTCTCCAATTATGATATCAGTTGGATCATTTTTACGATATGGGACTCTCTAGGTAAATTTCATCATGAACATGCATGCATTAATTTCCACAAAAATCCATCACGCGTATATGGATCGACCAAGATAAGAAAATTTGAGAAAGAATAGTCCAATGTTGACTTAAACTTGAGATGAAGATGTTTATATACGAGACAAAATTTAAAATGTATTACTTTTGTTCGTGAGTTATAAATTGAGATTGTAGGTGTATAATATAATCAAAGGCTGAGAAGATTGAACTTATAAGATTTTATCCTAACAAGTTTTGATGTTGATGTAATTAGAAATCTATAGTTTAATATTTAGTTATATATTTGGCCATGAAAAATTTAAATGATTGATGTTTGAGTACATTGAAATATATATGGTGTTGCATGGAAAAGTATACTTCAAACTAAAATGAGAATTCTTGTTGGTGCTTGCATGTAGAGTTTGGGATGCTGACATTGGGAGGCACCATTTTTGTGTTGATTAAATAAAATGAGAAAATGGATACGTTGAATACATTAAGTAATATGTTAACATTTAAAAAGACATGTTTAAGCCATTTCGGCTATAAAAATTTGATCATGTATTTAAATTAAAAATTTACCAAGGATAAAAATGGGAGAAAAGTGGTGAACCAAGAACAAAGAAAATGAGAGGAAAGAAACTAGTGAGTCAATAAGCCTTTCAGCTATAAAACAAAACTTTCTTAAATTTTAAGAAAAAGAATATAAGTTGCAATAGAAATATAATACAAAAGAGGAAGACTATAACATATATATATATATAGATATATATATATATAGATATATATATATATATATATATATATATATAGATGTATTAAAAAATATGAATATGAAATCATAAACTTGAAGATTTTAAGAAAGGTAATAAAAGAGTTAATGTATTATATTATTTTGAAGTTACAAGTGAAAAATAAGGAACGTTGACATGCAGGTGTCCACAACCCATAAAATAAGTGATTCTTTACTAAGACGGAATGCGCATATGCATGTGTATGCGTCCACATACATATATATATATACATATACATACACAATTACAAAAGAGTGAATAAAGGATGAGACATAGAGATTAAAATATGGAAGGGATAGGGATTCATTAATTAGAGAATGCTTTCCACAAAAGAAAATAATAAATAAAATAAAAGGCTATAAAATTTATCATAGGAAGATAATAAAATCTCAAATTCTAACATGATGCAATCTGAACCTTCAGAAAGTCAAATGAAAACGTCGGAATTTGACAAATTAAAAGAAAGAAGCTTGTAACACATTTGACATGAACCAGACAATTTTACACGAAGGAGACAAAAAAAAGGAAACGAACTTTTCTATAAATTCAAATGAAGTCAGATTGATCCATAAATTTTTGCAGAAGGTCAGAATAATGTCAAATAGCTCCATTTTAAATTTTAGGACCATCAGACAGTGAATTTATTAAAAATCCGAAAAGCTCACAAGTGTTAAAAATTATAACTTGAGATACAAAACTCAGAAAATTCGAAAATTAGGTGGAAAAGTCGAAATTATTATCATGAAGCTACAGTAGAAATTTCAAGAACATTAGGCTTATAACAAAAGAGTTATTCCCGGTCAAAGACAATGTGACTTTTAAAAGAAAATATCGTAACTTAAGCTATGTAACTTCGATTGAGCTTAAACCGGCGCTCAAATTTTTCTAAATTCATAAATTTCATCATGAAACTTTTGTTAATTTATAGGGGCGATTCTCTGCAAAAACTTATATATTAACTTATAAATAAAATTGAATTTTACAAGTTAAACTATTTGGAAGAAAATTAGACAAAGGGACATTTGACTTGAATACAAGGAAACGTAGTTAAATTTTAAATTATAATATACTTAAAGAATAGTCAATAACTTAAGGAGTAATAATTGAGAATGTTTCCTTAATTTTCATTTTGCAAGGTTCCTTCATCATTGTTACACAAGTATTATTTTTCCATGCGAGTAAACATTTTCTTATTTGTTGATGGAAATATAAATAGCTCTATACTTGATATAATGAGAATCTGAGACCTTTTTAACAGTTTTGTTAGTCTTACTGCTTCTTTTAGTTTGGAGAAAATTAATTTATTATCCATCTTTGTTTGCCTTGTTACCCTTTGGAATATGTGAAACCCAAAGAGAACCTTTACTGATTTGTTCTTTCAAAGAATGTTTATGAGTGAGCAAACAATTCTCAATTTACGAGAAATTTATTATTCCGACTAGGTGGGTGCAGTCACCCCTAGTACAATCATGCCAAATATGACTTTGGATAAGTTTGATGAGCTTGAGGTCACTAAATTACTTCTTAACTTTGAGATAAGATTTGTTCTTTTCCAAGATTATACTTGGTTTATCTAATGTTGGTGATGTATCTATTCCCTTACTTGCACTATTATTGTTGTTGTTATCATTTTATTGTACCCGTTGTGCATTTCTGCTCATGCTTTCTATTGACCCCCTCTACAGTCAAGAATGAAACCAGAGAATTCTTAGGAGACATGAAGCTCGACATGTGTCGAAACATGACCGATCTTCAACCCGGAATGGGAGGAGTAGGACGATTTTCATCCTAACCTTCCGTGGATCTTTAGTTGCATTATAATAGTAAATAGTCTTTAATAATTCCAATTGTTGTGTTAGATTTTGGTGTAGGATCAATGAGACGTGTGTATGGACCCCTTTGTCAAATTTTTTCATGTACTTATGTATTTGGAAGAGTTGTAATCGCGTTATTGTATATTCGACCATACTTGAACTCGCATAATTTGTATTCATTATTCTAGGAACGTTTATCATCTTAACAATTATAATGCACAGTAAAATTAAAGCATAACAAACGAAAACATTATTTATTAAATCAAAACATAAATTCAATGATTTCATGGATTAGATGGAATCGCCTAAGTATATGCTTGGATCATTGGTGAGATTTAGATTCCTTGCCAAGTGCAATGGCTCCATTGTTGTCGCAGTAGAGATTAACTCGATCAACAATTGTTGGAACAACATCAAGTTCAGTGATGAACTTCATAATCCAAATAGCCTTCTTAGCTGCTTCTAAAGTAGCTATATACCCAGCCTTTGTTGTAGAATTGACAATTGTCTCTTGCTATAAACTCTTCCAGCTCACAGCCCCACCATTAAGGCAAAACACATAACCTAACTGTGATCCGTAGTCATCCTTATCGGTCTGGAAACTAGCATCTGTGTAACCCTTTACTGGCAACTACTCTTCACCCCCATATTTCAAGAATGATTCTTTAGTCTTTTTAGGTGCTTTTGGATATTCTTAACAGATATCCATTGACCTTCACTTGGATCTAATTGGTATCTGCTCGTCATGCTCAAAGCATACGATACATCAGGATGAGTACATATCATTGCGTACATAATAAACCCAATTGTTGAAGCATGTGGAATCTTACTCATGCGATTCCTATCATTTTGCGATTTAGGACTTTTGGCTTTAGAGAAGGATATACCATAAGACATTGGTACATATCCTCTCTTAGCCTCTTGCATCTTGAAACGATGCAACACCTTTACAATGTATGTACTTTGTCTTAGTCCAAGCAATCTTCTTAATCTATCTTTAGAGATCTTGATGCCTAGAATATAGGCAACATCGCCCATGTCCTTCATAGAGAATCATTTTCCCTACCATGGCTTCACGACATGCAGGGAAGGAATGTCATTCACAATAAGCAATATGTCATCCACATATAATACTAGGAATACATGGTTCATCTTTGACAAAGTCAAATTCTTTGATTGCGTTGTTTAACTGAAGATTCCAGCTCCTAGAGGCTTGCTTTAATCCATATATGGATCACTGCAGCTTACGTATCTTTCCTTTATTCTTTGGATCAACAAAATCCTCAAGTTGTGTCATGTACACATCCTCAAAGAAATTTCTATTAAGGAAAGCTATTTTAACATCCATCTGCCAAATTTCATAACCATAAAAGGCTGCAATAACAAGTAAGATCTTGATGGATTTGGACATCACTATTGGAGAATAACTTTCATCATAATCAATACCATGCACTAGTTTGAAACCTTTATCTACAAGTCTTCCTTTATAGGTATGTACATTACTATCTATGTCAGTTTTCTTTTGAAAACCCATTTGGTTTTACCCCTTTAGGTGGATCAACCAAGGTCCGTACCTGGTTGTCATATATGGAGTCCATCTCGGATTTCATGGCTTCCAACCATCTCTTAGATTCTGGTCTGTTCATAACTTCTTGGTAGGATGTAGGCTCATCTTGATCCATAAGCATCACATCGTCAGTCATAGTCACAAGAAATCCATAATATTCTTCACGTTGATAAGATGTATCAATATATAATTAACCTCTGACAATATAACTGATTAGTTGATAATTATCAGCTGATAAGATGTAGTAGTAGATAATTACCTTCTGACGGTAGAACTGATAAGTGAATAATTATCAACTAATAAAAGTAGCATTAGATAATTATCTCCTGATACCCATCAGTGGATAATTATCCGCTGTCAAATGAAACATATATCATTATTCGCTAATAGTATATATAACTAATCAACAGATAGTTTTAGTCTAATGAAGCATCAATAGATAATTTACTCTTATGAGGATAATTATCGACCGATGAACAAATATTGCATCAACAGTTAAGTTTACTCTTTAAAAGATAATTATCGACTGATGAATAAATGACACATCGGAAGATAATTTTACTCTTTGGAGGATAATTATTGAATGATGACTAAAAATTAACAGCAGTAAAATTTATCTCATGATGAATTACTCATCGGTGGATAATTACTTGCTAGTAGCAAAATTTAAAATAGTAATTTCTTTTTTTTTTTTTTTTGTTAAGTTGGGGTATAATATAAATCTAGAAAATTACAAAAGTAACAAGAGGCATGCCCCCCGTCCTGCTAGAACAGATAGACTCTAGCTAGGAGAACAAGAAATAAAGTACAAGCAAACAATAGACAAGAATAAACTGCAGGTGACATCCCCTGATGCAAGCAGCTATCCCCTTACGGGTCAAAAGGCCTATCAGTGGATAAATATCCCCTGATGACAAAAGGCAGTCATCAATGGATAGTTATCCTCTGAAGATTAATATGCACCCTTGATGATGACACTAAACTTCCAGAAGATACCGCCCCCTGATGCAAAATCACCTTCCCCTGAATCTTGGCTCCACATCCCCTGATGTAAGTAGAAGTATCCCCTGGCACAAGTACTCAACCTGTTCTCGGCAAAGTTACTCATCCCCTGACCCCTGGCAGCATATCCCCTGATGCATGCAGCGTATACCCTGACACGAGTAGGACTTCCCCTGATGGACATTAGATAATCCCTGATGCAGGTACGACATCCCCTAACAAGGCAGCTAATCCTTGACAACTCAGGAACTGTCTTTAGGCCAACCCCTGATGCAATCTGATATCTCTTAGAGCACTCCACAGCCTCTGACCAAGAGCATCCATGCTGAGCTTTGTTTACCATATTATAAATGAGCAGTTCCATATAGTAACCAATTTTGATAAGAAGGAAAAGTTTTGCTAAGCTTATGGAATTTCCCAGAGCTATGCAATTTACTTTTAATTATATTAACATAATCAGAAGCTAAGCAACTTTCAAGAGTAGTGGTACCATTATGCATCCTAAAATTCCTTTCACCCCAGATCTTGTAGACATAGACAGATAATACAAGATGTTTAATGTAGGACCAATACTTTTGATTTGCATCCAGAAGAAGGTCACCCAAAACATGATCCCAATCTGTCCATGAAAGGTTTCTGTCCAATACGTGTAATAGTTTGCCCAGGTTCTTACAAGAATACCTGCAAGAAAAGAACAGGTGATCCATGGATTCATCAACAAAATTGCACAGAGAGCATGGGAGAACATAATGGGGAAGCAACCTGTTGTGGAGACCTGTCACTGAGTGCACACACAAGGGTCTAAGTTATCTTCTCTATTTCTTCTATTTTGCTACAATGACAGAGGTTAGTATGGACCCAACTCCTTCGGGCCAAGTAGCAATACCCTTTAAATCAAAGTCTACAATCAAAGCCACCCCTCTTTTATCTCTCAAGGGATAAAGGTTATAAAAAGAAAATAACCACAACCAGCAACAACTAAGGGTGAGTAGTTAGAGGAACTAATAAGGAAGGGAAAAGAGAACAGTAAGAACCCTTAGAGACTGCTTAATATCTTCTCAAAAGGATATTGATTGAGTAAGAAAAAAATATATCTTTAGGTGCAACCTCTCAAAGTGCTGTATCTATTGAAAATAGTCCACCTCCAATAACACATATATTTGAGTCTGAAAAGAACACAACTATAAATACCTTTCAAAGGAAGAAGAAGAAGCAAGACTTGGTCAATGATCAACCTGTCACTGATTGCACACATAAGGGTCTCAAATTGATGCTTTTCTTTTCTCTATTAAGCAGTCAACACTCAATTCTATACTCTTATTCTTTCTTCTTCTCTCCTTGATGTTTCTTTAGAATCAATGGAGATCTAATAGTCCCATTGGTTTTAGATTCTCTGATAGTTCAGTCATCAGAGAAGTAAATTCCATGGCTGCAACATTTAAAAACAGCTCTCAACAAATCAGTAGATAGTACAACTGTTCTTTCTCAAACATCCACTGATGTAGAACACTTACTGTTTATATCTCCTACACCACTCTAGGTTATCCACAAAAAAAATGTTTAAATATTTCTAGTAAGCCTGAGAGAATACTTGGTGAGAGTCAGATTTTGTGTCTAGAAAAAATTAGAGGAAAAGAGATTAAAAATAAAATAAAAATGAGCGTGAGATGCTAACTTTCAAAGTCATGCAAAAGGAGTGGGTGTGAGGAAGGATCAAATCCTTGATGAAAGGAATAGAGAGAAATGTTCACTCACTAATTCCTTTGCAGCTCATGTATTCTCTGAACACCATTCTGATCAGACATCAGATGATATTGAGAGAAAAATTACTTCAAGAGATGCAGAACAATAATTTCTTATTGACATGTCTAATCAGGACATTATCAAGAGAGAATGTCAGATCTCACAACAGGAATTACAGCTAAACCTGAAAAAAAGGTTGTGGATGCTTAGTTGGATGTAAGCAACACAAGATTATTAGATGATACAACAACACACCTCAAACCATATTATTTAATCATACGAGGACCAAGTGCAGTTGTACTAACAAGATGTTTACAAAACATTGATCAACATAGAAAAGAGAAACATGAAGGTCCAACACTTCATGATCAATGATTTTCAAACTAAGTTCTAGACTGTCAATGAACATACAATTGATATTCTTACTAATCTTCCTGTTAATTCAAAGAACATTCAAAAGGGGAGAATAGTCAAATCATAGTTCAAAGGACATTTATGAACTGAAATAATTCTTCTTGCTAGTCAACTTAATATGTCTATTTCTACCTTTAACATTAAGATGTTGATCTCAAAAGGAGGAGAATAATCAAGTTAGGTGGAGTAAAGAGTAATTATGATGAAGACAGGGGGAGAGTTGTTAAAGATGTCAGCAAATTGATGGTTGACCTTGAAAAACTGTAGGAAGCCAACAAAACTATTAATGCAGTTATCATTGTTAGCGGAACAAAACTAGTACAATTGTGTTTACACATTTTTAATTTTAATTCGATGTAGTGTTATAAGTTTTGTGTTTTGACATCATCATCAAACCTTGATTTATGCTTTTCATTGATAATCATAAATAGGTGGAGATTGTTAGAAATTATAATATTTGATAATGATGTATATACTTAGAATTCTTAGTTTTTGAATTGTACAGTAGCTGTTGATATGTAGTATGAATATTAGTAGATAAGTTTTTGAAGTTATATTTTTCTAAATAGTATCATTTGATGAGTAATTTGATCATCAGTGGACAATAGTTAGGTCAAATGGATATTTATCCTCCGACGGTATAATTTGTACATTAGAAGATAAATAATTCAAGTAAACAGTCAACAGATAAATATGTTCATCTTGATGGATATTTTATTCATCGGTGTATAACCTGCATCAATGGATAAATGACTATTGACGGATAAAATGTTTATTAGCTGATAAATGGTCATCAGGGAATAAATTTTCAGCAGCAGATAAATGACCATCGGCAGATAAGCCCGTCAGCAGATACAAATTTGTCGAGGGATATTGAAGATCACATATGACTAGAATGCAACAAATTCTAAACCTAAGAGAATTTGAAGTGACAAAGAAAGAAGCCGATCAAAGATCTACTATAGAGTCGATTAGGATTAACAAGGTCGGGCAGTTGATTTGAATCAGATTAGATTGCCAAAATACGTAAATTCAAATCAGACAACAAAAAAAGTAGTACAAAGTACAAACAAAAAAGTAAAAAAAAAAGGAGTACAGAGTACTGAACAAGAAAAACAAAAAGTAGTACAGAAGTATAAAATACAATTGTAATAATGCAACAAATTCTAAGAATTTGAGCAACAAGATTTTAGAACTTTAAAAGCTATAAATTGTTTTCTAGGTTGCAACTGTTCATCATTTTCAACATATTTCAATAGTTGGTTGTAACTCACCAGATTGCAATTTTAGATTCAAGATCAATAAAAGCCATTTTTTATTGATTGATATAATTCGTCTTGTTTATTAATTTCGCAATAAATTTACAAATTATATTTAAGATCTTTACATTGGATGAGAAATTTGAGAATTATATTCAAACCTCTTCTACAATTACTCATCTGAAAATAACAAATCAAATGTTAATAGAACATGTATTAGAAACATGACCTTCAAGATTCCAATTAGGGATGAAAATGTAGTCAGACGGTTCTAGCTCAAATCTAATTTGGCTCAGTAAATCTCAAACCAGGACTCGAATTTGAACCTTAAATGAATGGACACGAGGTCACTTTTAAGTTCCAACATTTTGACGAGCCAAATGTCACCACCAAATTACTTGCATAGATTTATAGACGAGTAACTCGAATTCTTCTGAGACACTCATTTGTGTATCATCTAACATGTTCGTATTCAACTCGTTTAACAAAGATTTCTTACATTATTATTATGTTTTCTTCATTTTTTTTACACTCTACATTCGAGTACTAATACATGTATCAAATTTGTATTTCGGATATTATATAAATGAGTATCTCAAATTTAAATGAGATCAAACGTAGTCGAATTCGAATATGAGATGAGTTTGAGTAGAGAAATTTTTGTCATATTCGAATATGATACAAACTCGAATTCTACACTTTTAATCTTGAGTAGAATCTGACTAGGGATAGGTTCAAAACTATTCGACTCATTTTCATCCCTAACTCCAACTTCTTTCTTTCACCCTTTGTTTACCAAATTTAGCCGATTTGGACTCTTAATGGAATCGAATTCAAACATTCTTTATTATTCTTGAAGTTTATAGAGCTAAATTGTGTATGTGGCGACCCCCAAAACCCCTCACTGGATCAGGGTTTCGTCAAAAGAAGGAAAAGATAACCACACATCCATTCATATTATAAATATTGGAAAAAAATAATACTAAAGAGTTATTACAATCCAAAATATTATATTTTCAGCGGAAGCTATTTTATCTTTATACTATAATACAAAACATCACTCTTCAAACATCTTCCCTCCTTCTTTCCTTATCGGCACTACAAAGGGTTAGGCAAAACTCAATAATCGATCATCTTTGCCTTCCCCTTGTCAGAGGGCTCAGCCCTTATATTCTGCCTTGTAAGACATTAAAATTCAGCAAGAATGAGTGATTTACGCCCAGCAAGTATATAAACAATTTGGGAAAACAAATCTGGAATGTTTCAAAGGACTCAATTCTGCTAAGAGGCTTGGTGCAACAATACTAATGCCTCAGAAATCTTTAAAGGATCTTCAGGATTACTGATGATAAACAATTGTGTAATCCTTCTTAAAACAAAACATAACTTCTTTGAAGTAAAAAAAATATCCATCGGGGGCTAAAACCGTTGGATCTGCTAACCATACAGTATACAGCTGGCCTAACTGTGTCTGCATGATCCCTCCTTGCGTGAACGTACGTAGTCACATAAAATTACTATAGGTCAGGTGAAGAACAAATCAGCACCTTTCCCTTCCTCTAGCCATCCATGTGGCATAACCCATTTAAGGAACATATCATTCTCATTTATTGCACAAATATAATATTGAAAATAACTGATAGATCAAAGCTCCGTTATATCCATGCACTTCCATTCATATTATGCTAGCAAAAACTAAAGCATTGTGTGACGACCTGGAAAAAAAATTTGTGTATCTATAAATAATTTATTCACTCATTTTATTTTATTTTATGTTATTTTATTTTCTTATTAATATGAATATGGTTATTATATGACGCTTTTGGTTGTATGAATATTTTTGGACCCATTAAAGGGGTATAGTTGTTTGATGTTGGTTGCAAGAATAAACAAATGATGTTTATATATATATGCAGTACCGTATTGTAAGCTCTTAAAAGAAGCGTGTGTTTGTTGGTTAAGTCCTTTGAAGGACTCAAGAAGATGACATCAGTGCTTACGTATGTTAATTTGATTAATAAGCTGCTTGTGTGTCATCAAGTGGATTAAACGTATATGCATGAAGGACAGCAGGCTTATTACGATGCTTAGCTGCTAAGAATCATGATGAGCAGCCGTTTTACCGTCTAGATTAACCAATCATTTTATTTCAAAGCTTAATCTCAGCCTACTATAAATACCTCATTCGGAGGAACATTTCAGTCTCTTTTCTAAAGATTTCTTTTTCCAAAGTCCTTCTTTAAACCTACCATCTCCGTTTAATTTCAAGTTCTTTCTTTTAGACAATCACTTTCAAACAAGCTTTGATTTCTTTCGTCAACCCAGGAGGTAAGAATTTTAAGTTCTCTTTTGCCTTTCTTTTTGCTTGGTATCTGAAAAGTTTAGCTATACGAGCAAGTCTTTAAGAAAGAAAAAGAAAGGATTATATTCTTTTGTATCTAGAAGTGTTGCTCATAGCTTAAAGCATGTTGAGAGTTGATTTATGGAGTTGTAGTTGAGATCACCACCCTTGGGGAAATGAGGAAGATGACCCTGTATCTGAGACAGCTTCTAAAGTTAGTCCCCGACTGTGTTGATGTTAGTCTCTGATGACGTCAGCATTAGTCTCCGACTGTGTTGATGTTAGTCTCTGATAACGTCAGCATTAGTCTTCGACTGTGTTGATGTTAGTCTTTGATGACGTCAGCATTAGTCTCCGACTGTGTTGATGTTAGTCTCTGATGACGTCAGCATTAGTCTCCGACTGTGTTGATGTTAGTCTCTGATGACGTCAGCATTAGTCTCCGACTGTGTTGATGTTAGTTTCTGATAATGTCAGCATTAGTCCCCGACTGTGTATATATTAGTCTATGATGATGTCATCCTTAGTCTCCAACAGGCTAAGTTTAGTCCCTGATGACGTCATCCATAGTCTCTGATGAGAGATACGTTAGTATCTGATGATGACTCACCCTTAGTCTCCGATGAGTAAAGATGACGTCAGCAGTCTCTGATGAGTTTAATAATCTCTGACGAGTGAAAATTTTTCCTGAAGGGCAATCTCATGCCATGACAACCATTTTCTATATGAATAGCCATCTTTTAAGTATGGATTTCTCATGTTATACCAACAATGATATTTTACAGAACCCTTTCTCAACCAGTATAGTGAATCTAGCTAAGGACCAAGACAAGTATATATTCATTCCACTTCTTTCTTACGGATTACGTGTAATCATTGATTCGATTTACGTAAATGAATGATGTTAATGCCTATGCATGATGATTAATTCTTTTATGATTAAGTAACGTACGATCATTGAATCCGATGTATGTGAAAAGATGTTGATAATTGAAATATGTGTTATTGGGTGGTTGCTAGCTGTTTAAATTTCCTAGCACACCAAATGATGATAAAGATGATGTTTGGGTGTTGCAAGTCATGGACTTGTATGCACACCCAAGTAACTTTTGTATGGATATATATAATTTCGCCTGTGATGATCACTGTCTTTTAATTGTTGAGCACGCCAATATGTGTTGTTGGCAGTCGCTGCTTTTAAATGATTAGCACGTCAAGGCTATTCAAAATCAAGAAAATGTTTACAAAAAGATATATCCATATGGAAAGTTAAGGGGCTATTGAATACTTTCGCCTGGTATTCTGGCCAATGATGATAAAGAATGATAGACCGAGGCAAGACATCGGTAATGTGATTCTTTCCACAGACCATATGCTTTCTGCGAAGGACTACGTATGTCAAATGATGAATCAAACGACCAAGCTGACCAGCTGGGATGAAATTTGATTATGTATGGTAGTCAGATAATGATCAGTCTGGTCAGGTGATGCATTATCTGATGAATGGAGGGTGAATCATGATTTATTGAAAGAGGGTTAACCCTTGATATCACTCGGGCACCTTAGATGATATATGTTTATTGTTTTATCAAGAAATTTTGGCATTACTTCGTCCAACCTCAGTGAATATTAAAGCTTTTATCTGATTCTTTTTGCTTATGGTTATATACTTGCTGAGCGTAAACGCTCATGTGGAATGCTATGAATTTTTTTCAGGTTATGTCGTAAAGGCTGAGTCCCCTAAGAAAGGGAAGGAGAGAATGGCTTAAGGGTGTTATAGTTGTAAGGTCATATGCGCCATCTAGAGTTTTGTTTCCGCTGCAGCTTGTTTCTTTTCAAGCTTTGAGGTTTTGTAAGATGATGTGGACCTTAAGATTTTGTAATGATGTATTTGGGGAATATATTTTCCACAGGTATGTTGTTAAGGCTTGGCTGTGTTATTTGTTTTGCTGTTATGATGTTGTGTTGTAGTTTTCAGGTGTAGCCCGGAGTTCCAACCTGGGGATCTCGGGGACTGTCACCCAAATCGCTGACAGTGTCCGGGGCCCGGCTCGGGGGATTTTCTGGGGGTGCCACACATAGCATTCTGAGTCACAAGGAAATTTAAACATAAAAGTCATAACCATGTACGCATGTCGAATCAATTGATCATGCCCTTAACTGAAATAAGCATGAGAGTGAGAATATACTTGCCTCGATCCTTTGCAACAAAGATTCAATTTCAACTTACTGGTGAGTGAAAGATTCTGTAAATTATGCAAGTAATATTTTAATACCTTAATAAGAATTTATGAAAGAAAATGTGTATGTGATGTCCTTAGACTTTTACTGTCTTAATTAATAACATCCTAAAATAATTTTAAGAAAAATAATGTTTTGTAGTCTTGATGACGGACTGCGCATCAGGGGATAACTGGTCATTGGGGAAAAAACTACCTGTCAGGGAATGTCTCGCCCATCAAGGGATAGCCTTAAACCATCAGGGTATCATTCACTCATCAGGGAATAGTCATCAGTGGATGACTTACCCATCAGGGAATAATTTTCTCACCGCCAAACTCGTCGGGTGGTAACTTTGACTATCGTCAAACTCGCTTGGCTGACAGGGAATGATTTGTTCATCGCCAAACTTAGTAAGTCATCACTGAACTTCATCAGTGGATCATTTGTTCAACACCAAACTCAGTTGGCTATCGCCAAACTCCTCGGGGTTAATATCTTTAACCATCAGAGACTAACATATTTTGCCCATCAGAGAATAAGGATGACGTCATCAGAGACTAGGATTTTTAGAGCATCAGAGACTAAAGAACATCTCATCAAAGACTAACAACATCTCATTAGAGACTAACAACATCTCATCAGAGACTAAAGTATCTCATTAGAGATTAACATTAGAGCTTGCTGTTGCTACCATGGAAGGCTTATGATGAACAAACTCAGCTTGGGATGCATCATGAAAATGCAAAAGAATATAAACTTAGCATAAATCTTTGTTCCTATGCACGAAAGAAACTAAGTAGAGTACCAGGTTCTTACCTCTTCGTTCTTAAGGGTGAAATCAAAGCTTGTCTGAGAATAATTTTTCGAAATAAGAACTTGGAAATTTATGGAGATGATAAGTTTAAACGAAACTCTTAAAAGAGAAATTTTGGTAAAGGAATTAAAATTTCATCTCGAATGAGGTATTTATGGAGTTCATAAGCAATAAGCTAAGGTTAAGCTTTAAGATAAGATAATTGGTTAATCTGGACGGTAAAACGGCTGCTTATCATTACTCTTTAACAGCTAACAACTGTTGTCCTACATGCACAATGCCTTGATCGACTACTGCCACTTAAACAACTCTTTGATCAACACGTAAGTATAACACTTGCGTAATTCTCTCACGCTCTTCCAAGCTGATCAATATAATCTTATGTGGAATTTGTTAGTCCCCTTTTTAATATTTTTTTTTAAGGAACTTAACTTCATAATCATGGATATCACATCATCACAAAAATTTTCATTGTAGATATGAATTCATCATTCATATTTAAAAAAGCTAACCTCCATGCAAAAATAAAATAATACAAAATAACATTATTTCTTACCGTAAAATACATTTAAAATTTTCGGATTCTCACAGTGTATTAAAATTACTTTACTCAACTCAACTAAATATAAATATATAGTACTCCGCTTGATCAACTTCATAATAGATATAATTTTTAATGTTTGATAATATTTTATTTTTAAGAACAAGTATGGCTGCATTTGTAGTTTCTAATGTTTAATAAATTGACGTTTTAAGTAGCAAACATAACATTTGAGTGAGTTTATCTTGATTATAGCCTCGTTAGATTATTGTACGCAGAATAAATTTAAAATCAAATAGAGTACAAGAATGGTAATGCTGAAAGAAATCGGAACATGATTGTGAAAATCTAGGGCAAATCATTAGGGATGATAGTAAAGATAACAAGAAAATTTGTAGCTGAGTAAAATTTGCGAGTAGTAGTGTGATACATACATTTCATAAATAATAAAGAAAGTCTTGCTCCGGTCCCGTGCAAAGCATACATTATAATGGTTATGACATACATTAAACTACCTTGCACGCCACGTGTAGAGGACGCGTTATTTTATTGATTAAAATTACGAAGTCTATAATATTATTCTTTTAAAATTTTAATCTATTTTGTTATATAAAATAAGAGATTAGTAATTTTTATTGTTATATGTAATATCATTAGTTTTATATTTACAAATTTGAAATTTCATGAGTTATTTTATATTTTTAAATTTAAGTGACTTAATAAATTAGTATTTCATTTGATAATAAATTTAAAATTTTTGTATCAAACAAATTGCGAAAAAAATTTTGGTACCAAATACGCAAAACTTATATAATTCGGGGACCGTCGAAAAAGTTTTCTTTATTTTTAAACTTTTTTTTATTTTCAAGACTTTAAGTTATTTTAATATTTATCTAAAATAATTTACATGACCTCATAATAAATATATTTTACTGTATATTAATCAAAATAATTTAATAAGTCTAATGTTTTTTTATTTTAAAAATTTTATTGTGGCGCCCTATTTTTTTTCATATAAGTTGTAAATTTTATTTATTTTATTTGTTAATTTTTGATTATCTTGTTAGTTTTTTGGGTATATATTCTCTTATTATTTTTGTTGTGATATTTTAATTTTGAGAGATGTACATAGTGTTTTTAATATAATTACATATATCGTAATAATCACTTGTTGACTTTTTATTCTGATAATCGGATTTATGATAAGACTTTTTCCTTAAATTTTGATAATTAGAGATGAAATAGGACTTAACGAATAAGATTATTTTCAAAAGCGAAAAAATGTTATTGAAATACTATATAATAATAGATAACAGATTATATAGGATAAAAATAATTTTGATAACAACTTCTATTCGCTATTATTTATTATTGTCTAATGAGTTTTTTGGATTATTTGCATGTTGAATAATTTCAGTGAAATTATTTTATGATTTGAATAAATATTTTTTTTTAGTTAACAACCTTAAATAATTTAACAAATTCTTTGTACGGAGTATTTGTTTTGGTTACAAATCATATAATCAATATTATTTGGAGATATATAAATAACGTGGTGGGAAATGATCCATGTGAAGGTTGATGGGAACCTATCGAATCAGTGGGCATGATTTCAAACATATAATTTTTTTTGGGCAATCACACTAAAGTTAATATTTTTTGTTTATTAAATATGAGACAACTATTTAAAACTCACATATACAACATAATTATATGCAGCAAACCTCATAATTACCTCCTCTTCACTTCTGATCTTTAATTCATATCACTTTTGCGACAATCTTTAAAACTTTTTCGATCATCTTTTTGACAAGATCCGTATGATCTTTAATTCATATCGCCTCTTTGATTATTTCCATTTTGCTGTAGTTCAAGTATGCAACACGTCGATATGGCAACATGTGAAAGTGTTGATAGCAATTCTCTCTTTCTTGAGTTTGTGACTCGCTTGAGAATTTAAAATGCATTTTGACTGGCGATGTAACTAGTTGATATATCACTGACTCGTTTAGTTTCAATATTTTTTACGAACTTTTTGTCTATGTATAACTAATTAAAAAATCTTGTGCATGACAAATCATTCGTTGTTTTTATAGAAAAAAAATAGTATTCTCAAACTAAACACAATAAAAAAAATTTCAGTAGCAAAAATTTTTTTGTTGTGTCGATTTCGACGCATAATTTTTTATTAGTTTACAAGATTTGAAACTCAAAATTTCTCAATTTTTGAGAGAAGATAGTTGATGGCCAATAAATCTTTTGAAACATGATATAAGTGTGTACGGAAATTGTAAACGCCATGTATATGTCAAGTAAATCACTATTGCTCTGTAATATTGTCTATTATTGATGTTGAACAATATTATGTATTATTGAAACAAACAATAGAAGTCACTCCTTGTTTTTATAGCAAGAAAATATTATTCTAAAAAAAAAAAAACAATACATATTTTTTTGGAGCAACAACTTGCTTGTTCTATCGATTTCGACGCGCCATAATTTTTATTATCTTTTTTTTTTCTGTTACATAGGATATCATTGTCTAAACACTCATTTACTAAACCATCAACTAGTTTGTATGGTTCTTTATTAATCTGTAAGATTCGAAATTCAAATTTCTTCAATTTTTCTAAAGAAATAATCGATAATTAGTCATAGATGAGTTGTTTATATATTTTCAAACATGATATTGATGGGTACCTAAATCGCAACTGCCTTCTATATGTCAAGTAAATCATTATTGCTCTCTAATTTGCTCCACTAAGCCTTCAACTAATGGATGAATAGGATTTGGTCAAACAATATATGTAAAGCTTCCAAGTTCATACCAAAATATTTACTCATTTCGTTTCATAATTATAAATAAGTTTTGATTCACAGAAAATAAATTTGTAAAATTTTATAATTAAAAATTACAATAAATTCTTTTTACTTTTAAAAATTTTAAAATAAAATATACGAATTGTACTCTGCAATACAAACTTATATACATTACAATTTTATAAATTTGTATCACAAATAAAATTTTCATATTTACAAACAGTATTACTTATATCTCTAATTTTGGAACCCAATGAATATTATTTATTTTCCCCGAGTCATGTAATGCCCTGAAGTTGAAGCACTCTAGCGTTAAGACCACCGTATTTTATTTAGTCTACCACTCTTTTTCTTATTGTATACTCCATAATTTGTTTTTTCTTCAGATATTGTGTCAAAATCAACCATGGGAATCCATATATAGATTCTGTTTGTTTCAGCTTAAAATTATGAAATTTTAAATTTTGACAGTATAAATTATATTGTCAAAATGTATAATCTCATAATTTATACATTGTCAGAATTTACGATATCATAATTTGAAGTTGAAACAAACATGTACATAATTTGCATGTACCGGTTCTTTTCTCAACTATAAGCATTAATGATGATAGATAATTAATGTAAATTGCTAGTAGTATATGCAGTTTTCAATATTTGTTTTCCTTATACGTACCAAGACCTGTATACGTTCGAGAGAAAAAAAAGAAGAAAAAGACTGTATAATAGGCTACAACGTAAACGAATTTAATCATTCAATAATTGAGAAAGCAAATGAAAGTAAACAGGGACTCGATCAAATTTAAAGACCGTATAATGGAAAAATAGGCGTTCACTGGTCGTTCATCTTCTCGCTATTTTGAAATCACGAAATTATAACGCCAAAAAAAAAAAATAACAATAATAATAATAATGATGACGACGATAACAACAACAATAATAACATTCCGTTCGTTCATAAGAACAGTTACATTTGTGTTTGTTGTAAATTTTAAGATTGCAATTTTAATTAAGATTTTCACCGATCAATCATAAGTTTATTTCATAAAATTTGTTATGAATATTTAAGTTATGACAAGATCTATACGTTTGTAATCAAAAGTTTTTAATTTATAACAAAATAGTAAAGAATTTTTTTACATATAACTCTTTTTTAAAACAATATCTTTTAAAATATAACACTTTTTTTGGAACGGTGAAGTAATATGAATAAATATTATTATTATTATTAATTAGTTAATTGTATCACGTAAAATTTAAATACTCAAGTGGAGTAACATCGAAGATATCATTAGTTTGTGTAACGTGATACACAAAATATCTTGTGGGCTTGAAAAATTTCTAACGCGCCATTATATTGGCCCACGGAAAGTCAAAAAGCTCTTGTCAACCAAATCAAATGAAGACCTGTTCTATCTTTTGCGGCGAGATTTATTCTAGTTTAAGACAGGTTCTACTCTCTCGAAAAGAACTATAAATATCCCCCTAATCGAACAGATTAAAATATATCAACTATCAAATCACAAAGTGAATACATCAATATTAGCTACCAATACAATGAAGATCCCTTCTTGCAATGCCCAACATTCATTTATCATTCTTATTGTTGTTCTTTTGACAACATTTTCATGGGCAAATCATGCTCATGAAGAGTTTGTTCAATGCCTTACACAAGTTTCTCCAAACCCCACTTCAATATCCCAAGTTATTTACACCCCAAACGACTCTTCCTACACGTCTGTCTTGTATTTTCCCATTAACAACCTTCGTTTCGAAACACCCACCACCCCTAAACCTCTAGCCATTGTCAAACCAGTGGATGAATCACAAATCCAAACTGTCATTTATTGTGCCAAGAAACATGACATTCAGATAAGGATTCGGAGCGGAGGTAACGACTACGAAGGCCTTTCCTACGTAGCACACGTTCCATTCGTGTTACTGGATATGATTAACCTTCAAGCTATCGATGTTGACGTTGTATCTAAAACTGCATGGGTTCAAGCTGGGGCAACCCTCGGAAAACTTTACTATTCAATTGCTCAAAAGAGCAAAACTCTAGGATTTCCAGCTGGGATATGGTCTGCAGTTGGAGCAGGAGGACTCATTAGTGGTGGAGGGTATGGCACGTTGAGACGAAAATATGGTCTTGCGGCTGACAATGTCATCGACGCCATCTTAATAGATGTTAATGGAAATATTCTCGATAGAAAATCCATGGGTGAAGATCTCTTTTGGGCAATTCGAGGAGGTGGAGGTTCAAGCTTTGGGGTCATTGTCTCGTGGAAGTTAAAGTTAGTTTCTGTGCCCGAGATTGTCACTGTTTTCGAAGTTGACAGAACACTGGAACAAAATGCAACCGACATTATGTACAAGTGGCAAACAATAGCCTATGATCTACCTCACGATGTAGAAATTAGAGTGGTAGCCAACACTATCTTTACGGATTTACCCAATCAAATCAGTAAAACCGTACTAGATAATGATGGTTCTGCTTCCACAATTACTAAATCTGGTAAAACGGTGCGGCTGAGATTTGTCTCTTTATACCTTGGAAGAGCAGATGAAGTAGTTTCAATGATGCAAAAAAGGTTTCCAGAGTTAGGATTGGTCAGATCAGATTGTGTTGAAGTTAGTTATGTTCAATCTGTGCTGCTTTTCTCACTATTTCCAGCTGATACACCTCTTGAGGGACTGCTAAACAGAACTGTATACAAGATTCCATTCAAAGGAAAATCTGGCTTTGTTGACAAACCAATTTCCAGAGAAGGTCTTGAAGGGATATGGGAAAGGTTTCTCCAAACTGAGCCACTATCAACAAACATGATCTTCACATCCTACGGCGGAAAGATGGCTGAGATTTCAGAATCCGCAATTCCATTCCCACATAGAGCTGGAACTTTGTACATGATGTACATGAGGGTTTCTACGGATAAAGACCAAACCAAGGCTTTGAAATGGATTAGAGGCTTGTACAAATACTTGACACCGTACTCCACCAAAAATCCGAGAACAGCTTATTATAATTACGATGATCTTGACTTGGGAAAGAATAATTTGAAAGGTCCCATAAGTTATGAATGTGCAAGCAAATGGGGTAAAAAGTACTTCAACAATAATTTTGACAGGTTGGTTCAAGTCAAATCTAAGGTTGACCCTGGTAACTTTTTCAGGCATGAGCAAAGTATACCACCGGTATGAGAATAATGTACATCCAATAGATAGAGATTAATTCATTCACCGTCAAGTTGTACCTCTCTTCAATTTCAAAGTATGCACAAGTTTTGTACTTATTAACATTTAATTTCGAATACAAGTTTAGTTCTACTTCATTAATCATTTCATTACAAAATTAATAAACACATTATTCTATATTCGGTTATTACAGTTGGTTTTACAGTCCGTGTAACTGAGACAAAAAAATAAAATAAAATTTATAAGTAAATATTGGTCATTCATTCATCGAAGTCATTTGTAACACCGCACCTACTATAAGAACATATCTAATTTCTCTATCTACAACAAACCAAAACTAGTAGCCTCCTCATAATAGTGATGTTGATTATTAAATTTTATTTGATTTTGTTCTTGTAATTTGGGCTTACATTTATTCAAAGTAGTTATAGGGAAAAGGAGGAATTAATTAATATTCATTTATAAGTTGTGATGATTAACTTTGATGAATAATGGTATTCGAAATATAAGATGTAGCGGTATATGGTTAACCTCATTATTTGAATTTACTATAAGGACATGGTACGAGATTTTTCGTAATCGAATGACAAGGTATATTTGTTTGAAATTAAAACGGAAAATTAAAAAGAGTATGTTTAGATTACTTCACATAGTTATTTAAACAAGACATAGGTTTTTGTTGGAAGGAGTACAAGGTAATTGTGAGAATTTAAAAACTCCTTGAGGTTGTAGTTAGCTTCAAGTGGTTAGAGCACAAACCTTGAGGTCAGAGGATCAAATCTCATCGGCGAAAGAATTGAGAGTGCAAAATGAGTGAGAATTAGGTTAGTTCTAGAGATAATTTCGCCAATAAAAAAATAAAAAAAATCTAAAGAACTGCTCTAGTATTTCATTTTCTACTCCAAGGACTTCAAACTGGTTCTCACAATTTATTTGATACTATAATTGATGTGTTCAATCACTTTATGATTTATTCATATAAGTGGTGGTCAGACACTCATATTATATGTGCAATATCTCCTCTCGATCCCAATAGTAGAATTTATAATCATATAAGTAGTCATGACGCACTCAAAATATTAAAATCATGTACAAATAGCCCACAATACAAAATCCTATATTTCATAGAGAAGAATAAAATAAATAATTAAACATAATGTCTACGTCAGAACCCTAACAAAAGTAAATTAAAGACAAAAATAGTAGAAGAAGAAAATTAATTCAAATACCAAACCCAATGTTGAAGATGAACTAGAGTTGATCTTCTCCCAATCTTTCTCCCTAGATGTCAAAGTATGTAAAAGATATTATAATCTAATGGGAACATGGATTTATATTCCCCTTAAAAGTTTAGTAGAAATCTAATTTTAATAGAAAACTATTATAAAAGTTGAGTAAGAAAACATAAATTCGCGTAAATCACGTACAGGAGACATTGACACTAATATTAACTTCCTGAAGCACATGTCTGAAGCACAATTAACTTCCTGATTGACTAACATAGCAACATACATGACCATGCTTGTGCTAATGCCTAAACATCAGTTTCAAATCTTAAATAACACTTTAATTTTGAGTTCTAAACTTGATTATTTTGTTTATTAAACCATCCTTTGGCACTATTAAGCTTTTATTCAAGAATACATAGATGCTAAACAAGCTCAAAAACACATAGCAAAGTGTAAGTTTTGAAATAACAATGAAAATCAATTTAAACTCAAATATTTCCTTAGAACAGATAGAAGATTCACACAATATGATTACAAAATATGGTGAAATACTATATATGCTGCCTAATTATCATTTGTCATCCGAAAAACTATACATTTATTAAAATGTAAATTTAACATTATCATTTTGCAGTTAATGTTGATGTAAAAACACTTATTTATACTTTAATATAACAAATGCTATAGAGATTGAAAACTATATTTGAGCATCTGAGAGTAATATATATAGAAAAATAAGCTTCGAGATTTTCATTTAATATTTTGTTTAAAAATTATATAGATCTAGATAAGTAAAAATGAAAAATATTACATATGAAATAGAACAAATGAAGTATTATGATGGAATAATCCTATTCCGTACTGAATAGTTCATCAAAATTTATCTTTTAATTATATAAAAAAAATATACAGCAACAAACACACCTCTTTCCGGATGTGATTGTGTTGTATCAAATACCAGAGTTCTTGCTAAACAATATTCCAAATACATCAATAACTACATAGAATTTCTTTATAAATTGTTTAATCACTACCTAGCAAAATAACTTTCGTGCCATTACCAAAAACATTTCCAACCAAATAATATTCCAAATACACCAATAACTTCATATAATTACCACGTGTTTTTTCTGCCTCAAATAATTAAGATTTATAACTTTCAGCCATACCAGAATATTGTTGTTTTCCTTCATGCACAACTTTCGAAATGTTTAAACATATCCTACATGAAAAAGCTACTACTAGATCATGATTTTTTCCACGTTAGTGTTGATTTCGAACCCTAACAATAGGTACGTGTTGTTGACAAGTCAAATTGGCGCCATCTGTGGGAACCAAACAAAAGGGCTGCCTATAAACATGCCTTCGGCTTCCCAAGCCCCTTGCTAGGGGGGCTATGTTGGGTGGTATTTTGCCACATCAACTAGATAGTCTAGGGACTTGCCATTGGTAGCACCACCCCTCTCCGAAAAGGACCCTTTTCTTCTAAGGACAAAAGAAATGGTGACCACTAGATCTACTGCTCAAGGATGGTCCGCCCATCCTGATCCAGAAACATAATTAGGAATGCTAGCTCTCCCCCTGGGGAAAGAGAAAGGATAACAATGTTGAACAATAGCAAGTTGCACCCCAACTCCTTCAAGAAGAAGAATGGGGCCAGAATCGAGACCAAAGAGATTAGTAGAGGACTCATAGTGGTCCTTACGATGACAAATCTGGATCTGAGGATAATGATAGAAAGAATCCAAGGGATCTCTGTCAAGACATAGATAGATGGAGAAGGTCCTGCGATCCAATATTGATCCCCCTTGAGGATTTGAGTGAGAGAATTAATAAGAGAAGGAGAAAAAAAATGTTCCTCATCAAAAATAGTATGAGGAGTTGCGTGAAAGCCTCCTCTAGATACAAAAGAAGCTTGATAAGTATGAAAGAGGCCGAGGTTGATTGCCATCTATTAACTCTCAGCCCCAACAGAGTAATGATGTTGTTGAGGAAGCTATCAAAAGAGAAGTTCAATGACGTCTTGAACAAAGAGCTTTTTAGCCATGGGGGATGAAAATCATCCCCCCGTCATGCTGCCACCACACACTCATGCAGGAGAACCGAAATTATTTATAGGGTTGTAGCCCCACCCTTCATTAAGGCTTTCATGGATGAACCCTTTCCTGATGGATTCAAGATGCGTACAGTTGAGAAATATGATGGAATTGGTGATCCAAACAGCCAAATGCAATAATTCAAGGCTACTTTATTACTCCTTAACCCATCATATACCATCAACTGTAAGGCATTCCCTCAAACCCTGAAGGGTCCGACTCAGGAGTGGTATAGGCAACTCTTTCCAGCCTCAATTAGCACTTTTAGACAAATAACTCAAATATTTTTGAATTAGTTCATTAATGGAAAAACCCATGCAAGAAGTTTAGCCTCCCTATGTTTAATAAAGGGACAATGAAGGTTTAAGATGTAATAACCCAGGAAATTGTTTATCTATAAATAATTTATTTACTCATATTTGTTTTCTTATTAATATGTATAGATAATATATGATGTTTTTGAATATTTTTGCACCCATTAAAGGGGTTATATTTGTTTGGATATTGGTTGCGAAAATAAGCAATTGATGTTTATATATGTGGTACCATTCATAAGTACTTGAAGAAGCTTTGTGTTTAGTGGTTAAGTCTCCTAAAGGACTTAAGAGTTTAAGTATGATGACATCATTGCCTACGTATGTTAATCAAATTAGTAAGCTGCTTGAGAGGCTGGCTTATGTGCATGAAGGACAACATGTTTATTACACATGCTTAGCTGCTAAGAATCATGATGAGTACTCGTTTAATTAACCAATGATTCTTTTACAAGGCTTAATCTTAGCCTACTATAAATATCTCATTCGGAGGAATATTTCAGTTTCTTTTCTAAAGATTTTCTCTTCCAAAGTTCTTCTTTAAACCTACCACCTCCATATAATTTCAAGTTCTTTTTTCTGGGCGATTACTTTCAAGTAGGCTTTGATTTCTTTATTCAACCCTAGAGGTAAGAATCCTAAGTTCTCCTCTAATTGTTTCTTTTTGCATATCATTCGAGAGTATTAGTCGTGCATACTAGGTTTTCAAGGAAGAATAAAGCTTTGAAAGAAAAGCTGAGTTCTTTTACATATTCATGTTCATGAGGTATCCTGGGTTAAGTTTGTTGTTGTAAGGCCTTCCATTGAAATGGAGATAAGCTCTAATGTTAGTCTCTGACGAGATAACATTAGTCTCTGATGAAATAAAGTTATTCTCTGATGAGATAAAGTTAGTCTCTGATGAGATAAAGTTAGTCTCTGACGAGATAACATTAGTCTCCGATGAGTTAATATTAGTCTCTGATGATGACGTCACTCTTAGTCTCCGATGGGTTAAGATGACGTCATCAGTCTGTTATGAGTTAATTAGTATTTGATGATGACATCACCCTTAGTCTCCGATGGGTTAAGATGATGTCATCAGTCTCTTATGAATTAATTAGTCTCTGGTGATGTCAGCCTTAGTCTCCGACAGGCTAAGTCTAGTTCCCAATGACATCATCCGTAGTCTCTGATGGGTAATGTTTTCCCTAACAAGTTAAATATGCCCTGATGATCCTTTCAAAGTATAGATTTCTCATGTTATACCAATAATGATGTTTTACAGAACCCTTTTGCAACCAGTATAGTGATTTTAGCTAGGGACCAAGGCAAGTATATACTCATTCAATTTTCTTCCTTACTGATTACGTAGAATCATTATTTCAATTTACATAAATAAATGATGTTAAAGCTTATGCATGGTGATGATCTCTTTTATGATTAAGCAACATACGATCATTGATCTGATGTACATAAAAAGTTGTTAATGATTGAGCTATATGTTTTTGGGTGATTACTAGCTATTTAAAGTCGCTAGCACACCAAAAGATGATGATGATGAGGAAAAGGTGTTGCAGTTGTGAATACAGCACACCTGAGCAACTTCTATATGGGTATATAGAAAAATCATCGGTAGTCGACTTTTATCTGTTGAGCATGCCAATGTGTTTGGTAGTCGCTGTGTTTAATTGTTGATCGTGCCAATTTAAAATGAGAAAATATTTTCAAGAAGATATATTCCATATGGGAAGTTAAAGGGATGTTGAATGCTTTCGCCTGGTATTCTGCCCAATGATGATAGGGAATGATAGACCGAGGCACGGCCTCGGTAATCAGACCTTTCGCAGACCAAATGCTTTCTGCAAGTGACTATGTATGTCAAATGATGGATCAAACGACCAGGCTGACCAGCTGGGATGAAATTTAATTGTTAAAGGAAGTCAGATAATGATTAGTCTGGTTAGGTGATGCATTATCTAATGAAGATAGGGCAAATCATGATTTATTGAAAGAGGGTTAACCCCTGATATCACTCAGGTACCCTAAATGGTATATGTTTATTGATTATCATGAGGTGTTGACATTGCTTCGCCCAACCTCGAAGAATATTAAAGCTTCTGAATTATCTATTCTTCTTGCTTGTGAATATATACTTGCTGAGCGTAAACGCTCATGTGGAATGTTATGAAATGTTTTACAGGTTATGTTAAGAAGGTCGAGTCTCCTGATAAAGGAAAAGAGAGAATGGTTTAGTGAGAGCTTCCTGATATCTCTCCTTTGGATGGCCTTTAGAGGGAGAATGGAACGTGAGGCCATCCTAGAAATGTTTAGATTGTAAGGCCAGATGGGCCATCTAAAGTTTTGTTTCCACTACAACTTGTTTATTTTCAAGCATTGAGATTTTGTAAGATGATGTTTTTGAGAATGTATTTCTCGCATGAGTGTTGTAAATGCTTGGCTGTGTTGTTTGTTTTGCTGTTTTATGATATTGTGTTGTAGTTTTCTAGTGTCGCCCGGGGTTCCAGCCTTGGGATCTCGAGGACTGTCTCCCAAGTTGCTGACAGTGTCTGAGACCCGGCTCGCGGGATTTTTGGGGGCACCACAGTTGGTATCAAAGCACAGCACCCAAGCACCAGTTATGAGACATGTTCTCTACTGGAAAATAGAATTTGGGATTTAGTAAAGTAAGGAAATTACTGAAAGGATAAGGAGAGTAGAATAAGAGATAGATGTCTAAGTTGAGTCTTGGTTGTTCTTGGGTTATCGGGTTAGATGAGAGGTTATAAGATAGAACAATTCATGTTGAAGTTATTGTATATCCTGTTGCAGTATTAGTATGCATGTTAAATCCTTATTATAAATGTTAAGTTGATATTGATTTAAGCTATGTTTCCTTATAGATGAATCCACCTACTCCCGGACATGTAGATAAAGGCAAGGCACCTATGGTTAAAAGTTCAGAGAAGGAGCATATCCCTAGTAGTAAGGCTGCTCGACCTTTCAAGTCTGGTAGACACCATCTGTTAGATGTCAACCGTGGGAGGACAGGTGCATGATGACGAGTGACTCCTCGCAAAAGAGTGAATAAACCTACTCAAGTTTTCTGTTTTGAGGTGCCTAGAGGTTCTGATAAACATGTAAAGGGGTCTGCAGAACCTGAGGGAATTAAGCAAAACACAACCAACCTATTTGAGGGGTCAAGTTTCTTAGTTCATATGAAGAGTCCTTCCTCACCCCATGATCCAATAGTTTCTCCATCCCTGGGTCTTTCCCAAATAAGAGGTTCTCCTGCAGATAGGCATACACTACCTACGGTGTCAGCCACTCCACATGTTGTTTCTACACCAGTTACCTTATAAAATGTTGCACCTGTAGTACCACCACCAGAAAATCCAGTACCCTTGCCTTTTCCAAATGGATTCTGTTATTACCTTCAATGCAGAATCCGTATGACACAATCAGAGTTGGCAACACGTAATACCACCATGATGCGTCAGTCAATGGCTCATCAAAGAACTAGTAGATTGTTGGACCTTTGGAGGGTATCATTTCAGGATGTGTCCTTAGTTCTCACTTAGACTCTAACAGAGGTGGTGATCTCAGTCAGTAATTATCTTAGGCTGCACCAGCCTACTGTAGCAGATCGAGATCAGTTGATGTATAACCTTTCGTTTTGCACGTAGAACAATGAGTGAACTTGATTCCCAACCCTTGTATTAGGCATCGGTAGTAGTCAATGTTGTTATGTTTTTGTATAATGTTGTAACAAGGAAGCTTTATTGTAAAAATTTACTGTGATGTAACTTTTGTTACTTAATATATATATTTTGATGGTTTAATTTGGAATTCTTTCTTTCCTTTTTGTGTATATGTTATTCTTTAAAAGAGAAAAGGAACTTTTGATGGTAAGTTTATATTTTCCTTTATTTATAGGAAATGGCCCCAAAAGGAAGACCCCGAACCCATCAAGCTACCAACCAAGCTGATCAAGAGAACCCCAACCTAGATAACAATCAAGAAAATTATAATCAGGAGAATCCTATTGCCTTGTTGGTAAATATGATTAAGGAAATCTCAAAAGGTAATAACAACCAAGTACTTCCACCACAAGTACAACCTAGGAGGGTGACATTTAAGGATTTTACCAATAGTTGTCCACCTACTTTTTGTTGGGTTTCGTATCATCAGACGCAGCGGAAAAATACGGTTTAAAATAAAACAAAACGAAACCCAAACCCGAGGATCTATGCGAAACAGTTTAATACAGATAGTTCAAGATTTTACCGATTAAAAGTGCGAATCTGAAACTTTGGTGAAGGTGTTGATCGTCTCCAAATCTTTAATGCAACCCAACTGGACAGCGTCTCTACGGTATCCACACGAACACCCGCGAACCGTCTTACGATTCGAGCAAAGAGGATAACAGTACTAGCTGTAAATAATCTGTATCTCTTTTATCTCTCTTAACCTCTCTTATGAGCGGCTACGTCAAAACGTTGGTTGTTCAAGAGAAAAATTCTATATCTATCTCTCTATTTTTTTTTAGAGAATAGCTGATATATCATATATATATAGCCTTCTATAGAGTAGATTCCAAAACCTAATCTAATTAGGAGATTAGAATCCGAATCCTATATTCATTAGATATATATTTAATCAAGTCTCACTTAATTAATATATGTACAAATAAATATATATTCGTATTTCCTTCCAAATGACTCTTCTTCATACAGATTACATATATATATATATATATATATATAATTTAAAGTCATGATTTAATTAAATCAATCTTATTGATATATTAAAATCATTGACATTTAAATTATATCTCCTTGACGAATGTTCTATGTGTGTGACCCTGTAGGTTATTATTACGTTGGCAATAATTTTAAATCATATTATAAAATTATAAACAGTGAGCGGCATCTAGTAATACATCACTGTTACCCAAGTAATAATAAAGTCATAGATTCGACGTTACCTTTTGTGACCAATGTTTCAATGTAATTTAATCCTTTTAACCATGATATCTAAGATTAAATTCAAGGCATGGATGTGTAATCCTCTTCATAATTTAATCTCAGTTTTCTTGATCAATGAGTAAACTATATGAAACAAATCTCTATTTGAGCATGGCCATGCATTTCATAGTTTCACTCAATCAAGAGGCCTATAGATATCACCCCTAATTTATAGGAGGGTTAAATTCCATCTACATCATTCCCATTTCTCACATAACTCATTATGCATCCAACAATCACCTTTATCGTCCACCCGGTTAAAGGTGACTTTTGATAATGTCAAAACGCATAACTCCTTATGTAGAAATGTCATGACTTCAGGTCGAAGGACCATTACATCATTGTCACTATGAGAATTACTTATGACACATAGCATAACGCTCCATGTAGAATTCTCATGGTGGATCTATCCAGTACTATGTTCTCTAACATGTACCTATGTATCAACTTAATATATCTCGTATATATTTATGACCAATGAGATATAGCCATCAGTTAATCCACATACTAGTCTCAATGTATTATTGTTGTCCCACTGACAATGATACTCGACTAGGGACATTTAAGAATAATGATACTTTACATACTTATATGATCTCATATTCAAGTCACATACTTGAATCCATATAATTAGTATCATTCTTCTAAGGACATTTATTATGTTAACATTTATATTACGCAGTAAATAAAACATAATAAAAGTAATTATCATTTAACCAAAAAACATAACATAAACATGGTGTCACAATCATTACATAATTGGCCACTAGGGCATACACTCTAACACTTTTAATGGTGATAGAGGTCCCACTGCCGCTCAGATTTGGATTAAGGAAATAGAAAAAGCTTTTCGTATTGCTAAAGTAACTTATGACCTTAACACGGAATATTCCACGTATCTATTGAAAGGAGAAGCTAGCTATTGGTGGGAAAATACCGAACGATTAGAAATGACTAGGAGATTGGCAAATAGAAATGAACAAGCAGTCCCTGAAGTTGATCAAGTTGTCACCTGGTCCCAGTTTAAAAATTTTTCTATAGCTAGTATTTCCCCACCAGTGCTGTGGATGAGCTAGAAAAACAGTTCCTAGAATTGAAACAAGGGAGCATGACTATGGAAGAGTATGAGAAGAAGTTTAATAAACTACAAAGATTTGCCCCGCATTTGGTAGATACTGAGAGAAGAAAGACAAGAAGATTTGAGCATGGTTTGAACCCATGGTTGCAAGATAAGATAGTTATTTTATGTTTGAACAACTATGCTGAAGTTGTTCAAAGGTCAAAGGTAGCAGAGAAAAGTGGCAAGTTACTTCGGGAATTTAAATGGGAGAAATGCAAAGAAGGACAGAGGAAAGGATGTTATTTTAATAACAATTTTAATCAAAGGATTGGAAGACAGGGAAAATCACAAACCAGTTCAGTTGTGGTGAAACAAGGTGAAGGAAATAGGTATAATGATAATAGTAGGAAAAGAAATTTCAGTGTGGATTTAAGTGAGAATAAAAGGAGGATTGTTATTTATGGAAAATGTGGAAGGAACCATGAAACTTCCAAGTGTTTAATAGGAACCGATTTATGTTTCAAATGTCGTCGATCTGGGCATACTACCAGTAGTTGTCCAAATCAGGCACCAATCATTTCCCAACCGAGGTTTCCTTCGCAACAATATCAGCCACAAGGTGCTAGTCGTGTAGTTTGAGTTACAAGGATACGCTTTAGTTGTGGTCAGAAAGGCCGCATCTCCAATTCATGCCCTCAGAAAAAGAGTCAGGGTAAACCCCCATTGGCAGGACCTAGTATGGTAGCTAGCCGACCACAAGCTAGGACCTACTATATGACTGTGAAGGATGCACTACTGTCTGAGAACGTGGTTTTAGGTACGATATTGGTTAATTCAATTGAAGTGCATGCTTTATTTGATTCTGGTGCGACTAGATCCTTCATATCTGAACGTCTTATTAAGGATATGAATTTTACTCCTGAATGATTAGAAACACCTCTAGAAGTTATGATAGCTAATCAAGAGGTATATGTTGTTAAGAGTATACTACCTGATTGTAGTATAAGAATAGGAAAGCATGACTTCCCTACGGATTTAATACCTTTTCCATTGGGAGAGTTTGATCTAATACTAGGCATGTATTGGCTACATAAGTACCAAGCTAACATAGATTGCAAAAGAAAGAAGGTTTCCTTAAGAACACCCTCAAATAGTAAAGTGTTATTCCATGGATGTAAGTCTACCGAACCTTCTCATTTTCTTACAATGATTCAAGCTAATAAAATGTTACGCAAGGGATGCGAAACATTTTTAGCTCATGTTTATGATAAGAAGAAAGAAGGATTAAAGATTTTAGATATCCCTATATTAAAGGAATTTGGAGATGTATTTCCTGAGGAATTACCAGGTATACCTCCAAACAGACAAGTTGAATTTAGAATTGAGCTAGTATCAGGAACTGCTCCAATTTCCAAAGCTCCTTATAGGATGGCCCCTTCAGAATTAAAAGTGCATATGATACAGCTACAAGAGTTGCTGGATCAAGGATTTATTAGGCCAAGTGTTTCACCTTGGGGAGCACCCGTTTTATTTGTAAAGAAGAAAGATGGATCATTGAGGTTATGTATTGATTACCCAGAATTGAATAAGGTGACGGTGAAGAACCAATATTCTTTACCTAGGATTGATGACTTGTTCGACCAACTCAAGAGAGCGAAGTACTTCTCGAAAATTGACTTGAGATCAGAATATCATCAATTAAAGATTAAAATTGAAGATGTCCCTAAGTCAGCTTTTACAACTCGTTATGGTCATTAAGAATTTGTGGTAATGCCTTTTGGACTCACCAATGCCCCAGCTGTTTTTATGGATTTGATGAACCGAGTTTTCAAACCATATTTGGATAAGTTCATCATTGTGTTCATAGATGACATTCTCATCTATTCTAAGACAAGAAAAGAACATGATGAACATCTGAGGATAACACTGGAGACATTGAGACAAGAGAAACTTTATGCCAAATTGTCAAAGTGTGAATTTTGGTTAAGAGAGGTGAAATTTTTAGGACATGTGATCAATGAATCTAGAATTTTTGGGTTGATCCCATCAAAGTTGAAGTCATCATAAATTGGCCACAACCAAAGACACCTACTGAAGTGCGAAGTTTTCTAGGGTTAGCGAGATACTATCGTCGATTCGTTCAAGATTTTTCTAAGATAGCGGTTCCATTAACGAATCTAACAAGGAAAACAAAAAAGTATATTTGGACTCCCACTTGTGAGAAGAGTTTTCAAGAATTAAAGAAAAGGTTAACCACTGCCCGAGTACTAAGTTTACCTGATAACAAAGGAGATTTTGTGATCTATAGTGATACCTCGATGGATGGATTAGGAGTTGTGCTAATGCAGCATGGCAAAGTTATTGCCTATGCATCTCGGCAACTCAAGGATTGTGAAAAGCGATACCCCGCGCATGACTTAGAGTTGGCTGCCATCGTTTTTGCATTAAAAATTTGGAGGCATTATCTCTATGGAGAGAAATATGAGATTTACACTGACCACAAGAGTTTAAAGTACATTTTCACTCAAAAAGAATTAAACATGAGACAAAGACGATGGTTGGAGCTAATAAAAGACTATGATTATTCAATCAACTATCACCCTGGTAAAACAAATGTTGTGGCTGATGCGTTAAGTAGATGTAAAAGGTTAAAAGTGATGACAATTCAAGAAAAGGTAAGGATGGATTTGGAGAGGTTACAAATAAAAGTCATCACAACTCGACAAAGGAAAGAGATAGAGCAAGAGTTTGGTGTAAAACCAAGCTTACTGACTACTATCAAGGAAACTTAAGAAGAGTATGTGGAAGATAAAGAAAAATTGTTAAAAGGGGAAAGTGAAAAATGTCGAATTCATGATGATGGATTGATAAGATTTGAAAATAGAATCTGGATTTCGACAAAATTAGAATTAAAAAGAAGTCTACTACAGGAGGCTCATAACTCTAAATTTTTGATACATCTAGGTGGAACCAAAATGTATCAAGATTTGAAACAAAATATTTGGTGGCCTAACATGAAGAAGGAAATAGCTGAATGGGTAAACACGTGTCTTACCTGTCAACAAGTTAAAGCAGAAAATCAAAAGCCTATTGGTTTGTTATAATCTTTGGATATCCCAGAATGGAAATGGGAATATATCACTATGGATTTTGTAATGGGATTACCAGTAACACAAAAGGGATTGCATACAATCTGGGTAGTGGTGGATAGATTGACTAAATCTATGTCAGATTGTATGTAAAAGAAATCCTTAGTCGTCATGGAGTGCCAGTTTCAATTATATCTGATTGTGATCCTCGTTTTACATCTAGGTTTTGGTGAAGCTTTCAAGAGTATTTAGGAACAAGATTGGAGATGAGTACTACTTTCCACCCACAAACTGACAGGCAATCCGAAAGAACAATCCAAACCTTAGAAGATATGCTGAGAGCATGTTCTTTGGATTTTGGAGGATGATGGGATGAACATCTACCCTTCATCGAGTTTGCTTATAACAATATTTATCATGCAAGCATAGGAATGACTCCATTTGAAGCTTTGTATGGAAGAAAGTGCAGGACACCATTATTTTGGAATGAAGTTGGAGAAAGGAAGCTAGAGGGACCAGAGATAGTCCAACAAACTGAGAATGCAATCCGAACGGTCCGAGACAAGTTATGCGTAGCTGAAGATCGACAAAAGCAATATGCAAACCAACACTGAAAAGATCAAACACTAGAAGTAGGAGGTTATGCGTTACTCAAGATCTCACCTTGGAAGGGCATATTGCGCTTTGGACGAAAAGGGAAGTTAAGTCCTCATTTTATTGGACCTTTTGAGGTACTCCGCCGCATTGGCGAAGTGGCTTATCAACTAGCACTACCCCCAAATCTAGGTCATGTTCATGACATTTTTTATGTCTCAATGTTATGACCTTATAGAGTAAATCATTCTAGCATTATTGACTACCAGCCCATTGAATTACAGCCAAATTTGCATTATGAAGAGATGCCCATGCAAATTTTAGATCGTCAAGTAAAGGTTTTAAGAAATAAAGAGATTGAATCTATAAAAGTTTTATGGAGAAACCACAATGTTGAAGAAGCAACATGGGAACTAGAAGAAATGATGATGCAAAAGTACCCTCAACTGTTTCACCAGTAAAGTTTCGAGGATGAAACTTATTGTAAAGAGGGAAGAATGTAACGACCTCGGAAATTGTTTATCTATAAATAATTTATTTACTCATATTTGTTTTCTTATTAATATGTATCAATAATATATGATGTTTTTGAATATTTTTGGACCCATTAAAGGGGTTATATTTGTTTGGATATTGGTTACAAAAATAAGCAATTGATGTTTATATGTTTGGTACCGTTCGTAAGTACTTGAAGAAGCTTTGTGTTTAGTGGTTAAGTCCCCTGAAGGACTTAAGAGTTTAAGTATGATGACATCATTGCCTACATACTTTAATCAGATTAGTAAGCTGCTTGAGAGGCTGACTTATGTGCATGAAGGACAACATGTTTATTACACATGCTTAGCTGCTAAGAATCATGATGAGTAGTCGTTTTATTAACCAATGATTCTATTCCAAGGCTTAATCTTAGCCTACTATAGATATCTCATTCGGAGGAATATTTCAGTCTCTTTTCTAAAGATTTTCTTTCCAAAGATCTTCATTAAACCTACCACCTCCATATAATTTCAAGTTCTCTTTTCTAGACGATTACTTTCAAACAGGCTTTGATTTCTTTTGTCAACCCTAGAGGTAAGAATTTTAAGTTTTCCTCTGATTGTTTCTTTTTGCATGTCATCCAAGAGTATTGCCCTTGCATACTAGGTTTTCAAGGAAGAATAAAGCTTTAAAAGAAAAGTTGCGTTCTTTTACATATTCATGTTCATGAGGTATCCTGGGTTGAGTTTGTTGTTGTAAGGCCTTCCATTGAAATGGAGACAAGCTCTAATGTTAGTCTCTTACGAGATAACATTAGTCTCTGATGAGATAAAGTTAGTCTCTGATGAGATAAAGTTAGTCTCTGAAGAGATAACATTAGTCTCTGATGAGTTAATGTTAGTCTCCGATGAGCAAATACTAGTCTATGATGATGACATCACCCTTAGTCTTCGATGGGTTAAGATAACATCATCAGTCTCTTATGAGTTAATTAGTCTCTGATGATGACATCACCCTCAGTCTCCAATAGGTTAAGATGACGTCATCAGTCTCTTATGAGTTAATTAGTCTCTGATGATGACATCACCCTTAGTCTCCAATGGGTTAAGCTGACATCATCAGTCTCTTATGAATTAATTAGTCTCTAGTGACGTCAGCCTTAGTCTCCGACAGGCTAAGTCTAGTCCCCAATGACATCATCCGTAGTCTCTGATGGGTAATGTTTTCCCTGAAGGGTAAAATATGCCCTGATGATCCTTTCAAAGTATAGATTTCTCATGTTATACCAACAATGATGTTTTACAGATCCCTTTTGCAACCAGTATAGCGATTTTAGCTAAGGACCAAGGCAAGTATATACTCATTCCATTTTCTTCCTTACTGATTACGTAGAATCATTATTTCGATTTACGTAAATGAATGATGTTAAAGCTTATGCATGATGATGATATCTTTTATGATTAAGTAATGTACGATCATTGATTCGATGTACATGAAAAGATGTTAATGATTGAGTTATATGTTTTTGGGTGATTGCTAGCTATTTAAAGTCGCTAGCACACCAAAAGGTGATGATGATGAGGCAAGGGTGTTGTAGTCGTGAACTTATATGCACACCTGAGCAACTTCCATATGGGTATATAGAAAAATCATCGGTAGTCGACTTTTATCTGTTGAGCACGCCAATGTGTTTGGTAGTCGCTGCTTTTAATTATTGATCGTGCCAATTTAAAATGAGAAAATGTTTTCAAGAAGATATATTCCATATGGGAAGTTAAAGGGCTGTTGAATGCTTTCGCCTGGTATTCTGGCAAATGATAATAGGGAATGATAGACCGAGGCAAGGCGTCGGTAATCAGACCTTTCGTAGGCCAAATGCTTTCTGCAAGTGACTACGTATTGCAAATGATGGATCAAACGACCAGGCTGACCAGCTGGGATGAAATTTGATTGTTAAAGGAAGTCAGATAATGATCAGTCTTGTTAGGTGATGCATTATCTGATGAACAGAGGGCAAATCATGATTTATTGAAAGAGGGTTAACCCTTGATATCACTCGGGTACCCTAAATGGTATTTGTTTATTGATTATCATGAGGTGTTGACATTGCTTCGCCCAACCTCGAAGAATAGTAAAGCTTCTGAATTATCTGTTCTTCTTGCTTGTGAATATATACTTGCTGAGCGTAAACGCTCATGTGGAATGTTATGAAATGTTTTACAGGTTATGTTAAGAAGGCCGAGTCTCCTGATAAAGGAAAAGAGAGAATGGTTTGGTAAGAGCTTCCTGATATCTCTCCTTTGGATGGCCTTTAGAGGGAGAATGGAACATGAGGCCATCCTAGAAATGTTTAGATTGTAAGGCCAGATGGGCCATCTAAAATTTTGTTTCCATTGCAGCTTGTTTATTTTCAAGCATTGAGATTTTGTAAGATGTTGTATTTGAGAATGTATTTCTCGCATGAGTGTTGTAAATGCTTGGCTGTGTTGTTTGTTTTGCTATTTTGTGATATTGTGTTGTAGTTTTCTGGTGTCGCCCGAGGTTCCAGCCTGGGGATCTTGAGGACTGTCGTCCAAATTGCTGACAATGCCTGAGACCCGGCTCGGGGGATTTTTGGGGGTGCCACATAAGAGATTATGCTGTGAGATTTACCAAGGATGCCCTTAAACTCCCAAATATGGACTAATGTATAGCCGTAGTCGACTTGACTAATGGCACCTCCAATGAACACTTGTAAATGAGTTTGGCGAAAAAGTAGCCAACCTTCATGAATGAATTACAACATCGTGCTGGGAAGTATATGGTGGTGGATGAATCGCTTATTAAGGATGTTACATAGAAAGATGATAAGAAGAGAAAATGAGATGATCCAAAAGCTCAAGACCCTATAAAGAAGTCTAAAGGGGAAACTCCTTCTACTAAGAAGACTATTGGCCAAAATTTTAGCAAGTACACCCCACTGAATCAACCACGTAGTCAAATTTTTATGGAGATTGCTTCTGAGCCCTATGTTCGGTGGTTAAAAAATTTGACAACAGATTCGTCTAAGAGGGATGCATCACAATATTGTCGGTTTCACAAGGACCGTGGTTTTAAAGATGAGACTGAATTCCTCATATGAAGATGGAAACTAGCTTGGTATGTTTAAAGAGAATGAGCTGAGCCATGAAGAAAAAGGGAAAGGGATAGGCATAATCGTCCAGAGAACCAAGAAGGGGATAATCAATCCCGACAAGGGGTAATTAATGTTATGTTATAAGGGCCAATAGCTGAAAGGGTTAATAACTAGCTGAGAAAGGAATATGCTAGGGAATTCTTAGTTGTGGAGGCTCCCTTGAACAAGGAAAAGATAGAGTAATCCATCACTTTCAGTAATGAAGACTTGGAAGGAGTAAAGTACCCCCGTGATGACACTTTGGTCATAGAAATGATTGTGGGGAATTTTTTTGTGAATAGAGGTGTAGTGGACAGTGGGAGGAGTGTCAACGTCTTATACTATCAGGCTTTTAAGGACATGGGCTATGAAGATAGTCAATTGACATCATCACCAACCCCCCTTTAAAGGTTCATTGGAGTGCAGATAAAGATCAAAGGAGTTATTATGATGCTTGTGACTCATGGCGACAGGCTAAAGCATGCTACCATGATGGGTACCTTTTTGGTAGTAAAAGCACTATCGTCTTATAATATCATCCTTGGTAGGACTACCTTGAACTTGTTCAAGGCCATTCCTTCCACCTTCCATCTTAAGTTGAAATTTCAAATGGAGTAGGGTAATTACGGTAAATTAGATGCAAGCTCATACTTTTTATATGATGAGGCTTAAAATTAGTGGAGAAGGTGAGCAAGTGATGCCCATAGAGTCCTTGGACACAAGTGATGATGCGTGAGAGCAAAGGGCAGAGCCAGTGGAGGAGCTTGGGGCAATCCCTCTTAGTGACGTAGATTCTGATAAGGTAACCTATGTGGGTTCACAAGTAAACCCCAAATTGAGAAGAAATTTGTTTCTTTCTTAAGGAAGAACACAAATATATTTGCATGGTCGGCATTAGACATGCCTTAGATAGACCAAGAAGTTATAACACACAAATTGAAAAAGATCCTAAGAGAAAGCCGATCAAACAAAAGGAGAGGTCTTTCGCTCTAGAGAGACAAGAAGCTATTAATAAAGAAGGGGAAAAACTATTAGAGGCAAATTGGTTGAAGAGATTAAATATCTCGAATGGCTACAAAATTCTATTACGGTGAAGAAGGCCAATGGAAAATGGAGGATCTACATAGACTTCACAGATCTATATGACGCTTGCCCAAAGGATTGTCATCCCCTTTTGAGGATTGACCTTCTAATATATGTTACCGCTAGCCATGAAATTTTATGTTTCATGGATGGTTTTAGTCGGTATAATCAGATTAAGGATGGAGCCGGAGGAAATCCCTAAGATGTCTGTTATCACCGATCAAGGACTTTATCGTTACGTGGTGATGCCATCTAGGCTCAAGAAAGCCAGAGTCACCTACAAAAGGCTAGTAAGCAAGATCTTTAGACCCCTCTTAGGGAAGAGCATGGAGGTCTATGTAGACGATATACTAGTTAAGCACCTGAAGCAAGAAAACCATGTTGTGGATCTAGCTGAGTTTGTCAAGATCTTAAGAAAGTACAAGATGAAGTTAAACCCTTCAAAGTGTGCTTTTGGGGTAACCTCAGGGAAATTCCTTGGTCTCCTGGTGTCACAGAGGGGCATAGAAGCTAATTCTAATAAGATCAAGGCTATTTGCTTCGGTGCTTTTAAATCACCGACGCAAAAACCCAACATATGTGTCGGTCCTTTAATAGCACCGACGCAAATACCCGATTATTTTTTTTTAAATATACGATTAATAGTCGGAGACTAGTTAGTCTCAGATGACGTCTGCACTAGTCTCGCATGAACAAATTTACCCGCTGATGACGTCTCTAGTCTCCGATGGCCTTTTTTAGTCGGTATATCAAATTATCATATCTAATCTATATATAAGTTATATATACATTATATATCTCACATTTTTAAATTAATCACTATAATCTTTGGTATTAAAAAAAACAATGTGTTAAAAAAATAATCGGGTATTTGCGTTGGTACTCCTAAAGCACCGACGCAAAAACCCGGCTAAAAAAAAATTTCTTAAGTAATTTATATTTAATTTATAATAATATAGTACTCATAAAATAAAATAATGATTATCTTACCACGTGTGATCATGTATTTTTGACATTACCATAGAAACATAAATTTGCCTTCCATGTATTTGTATATTGTTCTATGGTTTTATGTTATAGTTTTTATAGCATATATATATATATATATATTATCAAGTTATCATATCTAATCTATATATAAGTTATATATACATTATATAGCTCACATTTTTGAATTAATCACTATAATCTTTGGTATTAATGAATTTCAATATGAGCATAATATTTATTTCCTTTTACATTATTATGTAGTATATTAATATAAATCTCATATTTAAAAAAAAACAATGTGTTAAAAAAATAATCGGGTATTTGCGTCGGTGCTCCTAAACCACCGACGCATATGTTAGGTTTATGCGTCGGTGTTTTAAAAGCACCGACGCAAAAACCCGACTAAAAAAAAAATTTGTTAAGTAATTTATATTTAATTTATAATAATATAGTACTCATAAAATACAATAATGATTATCTTACCACGTGTGATCATGTATTTTTTACATTAACATAGAAACATAAATTTGCCTTCAATGTATTGTATATTGTTCTATGGTTTTA
>CM025786.1:42112229-42128704 GCA_014636745.2 Centella asiatica
TTTTATAGCATATATATATAATATCAAATTATCATATCTAATCTATATATAAGTTATATATACATTATATAGCTCACATTTTTGAATTAATCAGTATAATCTTTGGTATTAATGAATTTCAAATTGAGCATAATATTTATTTCCTTTTACATTATTATGTAGTATATTAATATAAATCTCATATTTAAAAAAAAAATGTGTTATAAAAATAATCAGGTATTTGCGTCAGTGCTCCTAAACCACCGACGCATATGTTGGGTTTATGCGTCAGTGTTTTAAAAGCACCGATGCAAATGTGGATTTTATGCATCGGGTTTTTAAAATAACCGACGCAAATGGGAATAATTTTTTTATTTTTATATTATTATTTCATTTCGCGGCATATTTTTCATTTGCCCCTCTGTTTACCGCCTATTCATATCCTTTGCGCGGCATAACATTTCCTTTGCCCTAAATCTTCAGAAACTGCATACGAGCTGCATACATTTTCATCTCAAGTTCTTAATCGATAAAGATACATTTTCCATTTCAGTTTCTAGCGAAAACACTGTAATCGGCTTCGGAGTTCTTACAAGTGAAAGAGGTACATAATTTTTTTTTCAACTGAACTGTTTACATTATTTTTCTGTTTTTAGTTTTAATGTTTAAAGCCCCAAAGTGTATCTTGTGATATATGTGTTCTATTTGTGTTTCTATGTGTTCTGTTTGTGTTTCTTTTGAATGGAAGCACTGCGATATACTATGTGTTTTGGTTGTGTGTCTTTTGAATGGAAGCATTGTGATATACTATGTGTTTTGGTTGTGTGTCTTTTGTTTTTGTTGTTGGGATGCACTGTAATTTTTGGCAATAGTTTTGCAATTTTTTATGCCGTCTTTCAAATTGGTACCTTCTCATTTTTGCCTATGATTTAACTACTGTTAGTTGGGAATTTTTTTTCGCCTAAGTTACTTGTTGCCTAACTCCAACTCTATAGTTTATTTTTAAATGTTATTTTTTTGACATTTTCTGATGTATTTTGTAGTTTACTATTATCATGGACCACCCAAGTTCGAGTGACAGGCCTGCTAAAAAAACAAGAGGTCCAACATCTTGCAAAACATTGAAAGAAAAGTCCGCAAATAAACCATCAGAGAAAGTGATTGAGTTTGATGATCTCGGTGTTCCCATTGGAACATATGCTGCTGCATTCAAGTCGTACATTGGAGTACTGGTTAGAGTTCAGGTTGACATCAATATTCAGAGTTGGCAAGAAGTCAGTGATGGACTAAAGGATGCGATTTGGCAAGATATTAAGGTATGAATTGAAAAGAATAATTAGTTGTTTTAACATATATTGCCGTTCAAATTTTATTACAAGTTACTGATATGCATGATTTGAGTATTTCAGACTGAGTGGAATATAACGGATGATGCACGACGAAAGGACGTATTAAAATCTGCTGCGAAAATTTGGAGGGATTTCAAGTCAAGGTTAGTCTGTCGATACTTGCGTGTAGACAAGGACCCTTGCGAGAAATATGACTTCATAAGTCGAGAGCAATGGGATAAATTCACTCATGATCATCAAAGTGAAGAATTTCAGGTATATTCTTTTCATATTTATATTATTATTTGTTTTCAGATAATATTATGTTGAACAGGGACTGTTTACTCATATTATTGTTTTTTTTTCTAATAGACTAAAAGTGTCAAGGCACGTGAAAACCAGAAGTTTAATGAGTATCCACATTATCTGGGAAGACATGGATATGCAGGAAAAAAATCGAAGTGGATGGTTGATGAACCTCTTCATTCTCTACCTTCGTCCGAATCCATTAATTCAGAAATTGTATCAACCGATCGAGCTGATCGTAGTTACGATTGGATTCGGGCGAGAGTTAGGAAGAGGGATGAAGGTGAAGGTTATTATTTTCCCAAGGACGAGACTAGGGATGTTGTTCAAAAAATGGTAAGAGTATTTTGTTCATTTAAACATTTTTATATTTACAGTTATGCTTAAAATAGTAATCGTTAAATTGATTTTGAAACAGTTGGAATGGAAAGACAAAGGCTCGGAAGGTTCGTGGACTCCTCACGGGCATGATGACATATTGTCACGTGCACTTGGAAAGAAGGAGCACGGCGGGCGTGTCAGAGGGGTTGGAGGAACAGTTCGCATGAAGGATGTATTCGGCACAGACAGAGGCAAGTCCCGTAAAGCCGTAATATCAATGGATGAGTTGTCTACGATAACTCAAGATATTGAAACAAAAGTGGCCAATCGACTTGCGCAGCAGTACCAATCTCAAATGAATGAAATGGATATGAAATACAAAGACCAGATTGGTACACTGCAAAGTCAGCTTGCGAACGTATTGAATGTAATGAGCCAGATGGGAATGCCTGTTCTCCAACAAACTCCAACAACCGACGTGATTCACAGTAGCTCCCACTCGGTGGACCCATTCTTTCAAATAAAGGTATACTTCTTTTTACTTTTTTCTATGTCTTTCGATCATAAGTTACCATATAAGTGCCCTATATGATCCTAACTGAATTTTTTTTTTATATAATTAACATAGAAGCCGACTCCATGCCGTCTCTGTGTCATCCTTCCTGAGACCGGCAAAGTGATTGTGGCTTTTGTGACTGTTTTAGCATCCAATGCGTCGGGCGACGTTGTTCATGGTACTCAAATGGAGGTCAACAATGTAAGAGTATCCATCGATGACGTTTGCCCTGAATTTCAACAAGCTCCTCTTCCCGTGGCTATGTATGAACATACAAGAGTAAGTGACGCATTAGGTAGCTTTGTTGAGTGGCCTAAACAACTTGTACGGTTGGGGCAGGTAACAAAATTTAAATTAACATTATTAATTATAAATGATTGTTGTTAATTCATTAAATTCATGTAAATGTTATTGTTTAACACTTTTTATCTAATTAGGATCCCATCTTACCGGGTAAGGGAGCCTGCATCCCCCCCCCCCCCCCCCCGCCAAAAATAATGAAGTTCGTAGCAAAGGGTCAGCTACTGATGTTGATCCGAGCTTGAGCGCAAAATGTAAATATTTAGCACAGATGATTATGAGATTGCCTTCCTCGGACTTAATTTCAGTGCCATTGGATTATGACAACTGCATTGAGAAGGAAGATGAACAACTCATATACATCGCGTGCGAAGATATCATCCAATTTTGTAGAATGGAATGGTTGAATATAAGTGTCGTACAAATTTGGATGAGGTGAGACTATAATTTTCATACATTCTCATTTATCTTTTTTTTTAGCTGATATACAGGTTTATTTTATAAAGTAACTAATGAGTAGTTTGTATATTATATTTAAGGTACTTGAACGAGATGACGTCGAGATCTAATGCATTTGGATTCCTGTGTCCTCAAGCACTGGCAAATGCAAAAAATGATCCAGATGTGTCTGCTGGATACATTGCCTCAATTTTTCTAGGTTGCCGGGGAGCCAAATTCATCTTCGCGCCGTACTTCCAAAAGTAAGAACATAAAAATTGTGGGATTAACTTATTGTATACTCAGTCTGATCTTGATGAAATTAGAGACCTGTGTGCAGATTTTTTTATGAGTTTTTGTATGTGACCTAAATATATTTGGACAGTTTGTACATTTGGACATATAATTTGAACAGTTTGTAAATATCCCTGTTTTGAACTGTTAGTAAATTTGGATTTGTATATATTCCTGTTTTGCAAATATTGAAATGGTTGAATTTTGTACTATATATTTTGGCTTGTTATGGCATATCGAGTATCCTTTTTTATCTTCAGGTTGGATATTTTATTTTTAAAAAGAAAATTTCAAAAAAAAAAAAACAATAATTTGCGTCGGTTCATTTAAAACAACTGACGCAAATAGCTTAAATTATTTTTAAAATTAATTTTTTATTAAAAAATTATTTGCGTCGATTTTTTTAAATGAACCGACACAAATATATTAAATTATTTTTAAAATAAATTTTTATTTAACAATTATTTGCGTCGGTTTTTTTAAATGAACCGACGCAAATAGATTAAATTATTTTTAAAATAAATTTTTATTAAACATTCATTTGCGTCGATGTTTTGAAATTAACCGACGCAAATAGATTAAATTATTTTTAAAATAAATTTTATTAAACAATGATTTGAGTCGGTTTTCTTAAATTAACCGACGCAAATGATGCTATTAGTTGCGTCGGTTTTATAAAGGTCCGACGCAAATTCTTCGGATTTGCGTCGGGTTTTTAACCAACGCAAAATATTTATGTTTTTTGCGTCTCCTCCATATGTGTCTCCTCGTAACCGACGCAAAATGTGTTAGTTAACCGACGCATATGATCAGTTTTGTACTAGTGTATTTACAATTTCTTCTGTTTAAAAGAAAAAAACAGCTTCTCAAGTTGTAATAACTTGCTTCTTTTTTTGTAAAACTAATTACAACTGCTAACTCTCTATATGTATGGAAGTGTTGTTCTGAGATATATGTGATCTGAGATGAAATATATTCTTGTTGTTAATCTTCAAGATTCTCAGATATCTCAGATATTCACATTTTACCTCAGTTGCCTTATGTCTATTTATAGACATAGCTTCCATATAATCCAAACTTCTATTCTGAGCTTTTTACCAAAAATATCTCTGTAGCTTCTTGGTACTTGCAGTTCTGTCACACAACTTTCTTCATTATACTGCCTTCCTTGGATGCCAGCCTATTTATGTGACTTTTCTGGTGTATATTCACTGCACCAGCTTCCATTTTTCTTCTTGGAGTTCCCAAGATAAGATATCAGCAGTATATAACTTATATTTGTGGGCTTCTCTGGACATAATTAGTCTAGCTTCAATGAACTTCTTGCTTCAAGTTGTTATAAGTTGTCTCTGCAGTATTTCAATTTGTTGTTTCGCAGGTTTCATGCTTGCGGCTTTGCAGGTTTCATACTTGCAACTTGATGTGTGTGTGTGTGTATAACTTATTTCCTTGAAGCTTCCTTGGTAGCCAATCTCTCCTTATTGGACAACCATCCTTATCTTTATTTCCACCTTCTTTAGTCATATGTCATCCCTTATGTCATATGGAAATTTATTCTCTGATGGAAAGTCTCTGGTTACTTCAACATTAGTCTCTGATGAACAAACACTTTGTCTCCGATAGACCAAAACTTAGTCTCTGATAGACAGAAACTTAGTCTCTGATAGACAGAAACTTAGTCTCTGATAGACAAAAACTTAGTCTCTGATAGACAAAAACTTAGTCTCCGACACTTCAAAAACTTAGTCTCCGACAATTCAAAAAAAAAAAAAACTTTGACATTTGTTGAACTCTCCAAGTGCATTCATTGTAGTCTCTGATGCTTTCCTGCAGTTTCTTGATAGTAAATTCTCATAGTTTATTACTACAGGTTCTTGTACATTTATAACATTTAACAATTCTAAGTGTTATACATCATCATCAAATGCTATAATTTCTAACAGTCTCCCCCAATTCTAAGTGTTATTCTCTGATGAACAAACACTTAATCTCCGATAGACCAAAACTTATTCTCTGATAGACAGGAACTTAGTCTTTGATAGACAAAAACTTAGTCTCCGACAGTTCAAAAACTTAGTCTCCGACAATTCAAAAACTGTCTGTGACAGTTCAAAAACTGTGTCTCGGACAGTTCAAAAACTTAGTATCCGACAGTTCAAAAACTTAGTCTCCGATAGACTAATTTTGCTTGATCAATTTTGACATTTGTTGAACTCTCCAAGTGTATTCATTGTAGTCTCTGATGCTTTCCTGCAGTTTCTTGATAGTAAATTCCCATAGTGCATTACTGCAGGTACTTGTACATTTACAACATTTAACAATTCTAAGTGTTATACATCATCATCAAATGCTATAATTCCTAACATGATTCATGTCAGAAAGGGAAATAAAGAAGTGTATCATTTAATAGCAAACCAACAACATCAATCACTAACCCTTTACAATTGTTACACATGGATTTATTTGGTTAAGTGAATGTGATGTCTATCTTAAGAAATAGATATGCTTTGGTTATTGTGGATGATCACATGACGTATACTTGGGAAAAATACCTCCATACAAAATATGAAGATACTCAGTTAATTATTGATCATGTCAAGAAAATAGAGACTGAGTCAGGAAATACAGTAAGGGTAATAAGGAGTGATAGAGGAACAGAATTCAAGAATACCCAAGTTATTGAATTCTGCCTTGAAAAAGTTATAACACACCAATTCTCAGCTCCAAGAACCCCTCAACAAAATGAAGTTGTTGAGAGGAAAAACAGGACCCTTATTGAAGCAGTAAGGACCATGTTATAAGAGTCAAAGCTTCCAACTTATTTTTGGGAGGAAGCTATAAGCACTACTTGCTTTACACAGAACAGATCCTTGATAATCAAAGCATACAATAAAACACCTTATGATCTAATGATTGGGAGAAAACCAACTCTCAAGTTTTTACATGTGTTTGGTTGTAAATGCTTTTTAGTGAAAGACTCATCAGAAGCAAGAGGAAAGTTTGATAACAAGTCTGATGAAACAATCTTCTTAGGTTATTCTATGTCAAGCAAGGCATATAGAGTATATAATCTAAGAACAAAGGTCATTGTGGAATATATACAAGTTATATTTGATGATAGAAAGATTCCAGGAATGATTGGACAAGGATTGCATGAACCTCTTAGTTTTGAGAATGAATTGGATGCATGGGAATATCCTTCGGAGACTGGTGATAAATCCCAAGATAGTGATGATCCCTACGTAATTTAGGGTTAGTTAACAGTTGTGCATAAAGTACCAAGGACTAATACTTTAGTCTCTAATATTAGTGTACCATCGGAGACTAACGGTTCACCAGGGACTAGTGTCACTGATGCACAATCGAAGACTATCTTAACACCAGGGATTGTTTAAATAAACAGCTCAGGGGGAGCTAATAATGAAGAAGTCAATGATTTAGGGGGAGCAGTCTCTGATCAAGAAGCTAGATTACATAACATCAATCTAGAAGATCAAGCCTCAACTTTGAGATTAAATCTGCCACGAGCAAGACCATGGTTAAGAGATCGTACAACAGATTTGATCATTGGAAGTATAGAGTATGGTGTCAAGACTAGAAGTGCAACTCAAAATAAATGTTTATATCTCAGTTTTCTGTCAAAGATTGAGCCAAAGAAAATTGAGGAAGCACTTCAAGATCCTGACTGGATAATTGCTATGCAAGAGGAATTGAACCAATTCACAAGGAACAAACTCTGGAGATTGGTACCCAAACCAAGGAACAGATCAATTATAGGTGCCAAATGGGTTTTCAGAAATAAATTGGATGAAACTAGCACAATCACAAGGAACAAAGCAAGACTGGTTGCAAAAGGATATTCTTAAGAAGAAGGAATAGATTGTGATGAAACTTTTGTACCAATAGCAAGACTTGAAGCAATTAGAATTTTCTTGGCATATGCAGCCTACAAAAACTTCAAGGTGTACCAGATGGATATCAAGAGTGCCTTCCTAAATGGAAAATTGGAAGAGGAAGTCTATGTTCAACAACTACCAGGTTTTGTGGATTCCAAGTTTCCAAATCATATGTACAGGTTAGATAAAGCACTCTATGGCTTAAAACAAGCATCAAGAGCCTGGTATGATACTCTATCTCAATTTTTACTTGAAAACAAATTTGTTAGAGGTATCATAGATAAGACTTTATTTTATAGAAAGCAAGGCTCTGACATTATACTTGTGCAAATATATGTAGATGATATTATATTTGGTTCTACAAATAAAAAACTCTATGAAAAATTTTCAAAACTAATGCAGTCTAGATATGAAATGAGTATGATGGGAGAATTAACATTTTTCTTAGGATTGCAAATAAAACAATCAACTGATGGAATTTTTCTCAGTCAGTCCAAGTACATCAAAGACTTATTGACAAAATATGATTTGGTTGATTGTGCATCTGCAAAAACACCCATGCCTACTGCCACTTGTTAGGTTTTATAACATTTGATGATGATTGTCTTTAGATCACTTAGATATACAAATGTATAGAAAGTGTTAAATAGTAACACTGAAGTTTTGTAGCCAGTAGTTATCTCTTTGATTGTAATTATTCATTCTTTGTAAAGAGATAGATTCATTTTTACTTGTAAGTAACTGCTGGAAATTTGTATCAAAGCTTCAACAAAGTCAAAATGTGTATTTGATCCATCGAAGATTATAAAAAGACTTATCAGAGACTAAGGCAACACTTGTCAGAGACTAAGTTTTGTCTATCGGAGACTACAGCTTACGTCATCAGAGATTAAGTCTAAAAGCGTCAGAGACTAATGCTTACGTCATAGGAGACTAAGCTTAGTGCATTAGAGACTAAGCTGACGTCATCGGAGACTAAGTCTAACGCATCAGAGACTAAGCTGACGTCATCAGAGACTAAGCCTTAAAGCATTGGAGACTACACAACCTAATCAGAGACTAAAAGACAGAGACTAAACGATCAGGGACTAAAGACTGTAGCTGTCAGAGACTAGTCGTGACTTATTCCCTAATAAGATAAAAAGTTTGAATTGAATAAGGAATGTCTTCCATGCAAATCAAGATATTATTGAAGACGTAGCTGGTAAGGAAACAAGCCAGAAATCTGTTCGTAATCAAAAAAAGGAATGATTGTGTTTAATTTGAATAAGGAAGCTGAATCATTATTGATTTAGAATAGGAAACTGAGTTAATTGTAACTGCAAGTAGACCTGATATAATGTTTGCTACATGCTTATGTGCTAGATTTCAAGCTGATCCTAGAGAATCACATTTGATTGCTTTCAAAAAAATACTCAGATATCTAAAGGGTACCCCAAACCTTGGGTTATGGTATCCCAAATAATTTGATTTTAAACTAATTGGTTATTCAGATGTTGATTATGCGGGTTGTAAGCTTGATAGAAAAAGCACAAGTGGAAGCTGCCAACTTCTTGAAGGTAGACTTGTTTCTTGGTTTAGCAAGAAACAAAATTAAGTTTCTACTTCAACAGCAGAAGCTGAATATATCGCAGCTGGGAGTTGTTGTGCTCAGATATTGTGGATCAAAAATCAACTCCTAGACTATGGTATGTCATTATCCAAAATTCCTATCTATTTTGATAATACAAGTGTCATACCTATAACAGAAAAGCCAGTGCAGCATTCAAGAACAAAACACATAGATATTAGATATCACTTCATTAGAGAACATGTAAGTGAAGGCAATATTGAACTACACTGGGTAACAACTGATAAACAACTTGTAGACATATTCACAAAGCCTTTAGATCTACATTCACTAGATTAGTCTATGAGTTAGGAATGTTGAATTATGCCTCTAAAAATTGATTAAAATCTAAGAAAGCAAGTTGTTTAGTTGTGAGAAGCTAGAATTTCATTTCTGGAAAATGAAGTTGTTCTTAATGAACAAAAATTAATGGAGCTGTTATAATATAACATAAATTTTTGTAGCTAATAATCAAAAGATTGATTGTTGGAAAAATTTTGAAAAACAGGACTGCAACAGAGACTAACTTAAATTAGTCACTGAGAGTATTTGAGCAAGAGACTATCTTAGTCCCTGATAGTTGTTTTTACTTAGTCCCTGACGAGTCAAAAATGAACTATCGGAGACTATCTTACTCCCTGATAGTTATTTTTACTTAGTCCCAGTCGAGTAAAAAATGAACTATCGGAGACTATCTTAGTCCTTGATAGTTGGTTTTACTAAGCCCTGACGAGTCAAAAATGAACTATCGAAGACTATCTTAGTCCTTGATAGTTGTTTTTACTTAGTCCCTGACGAGTCAAAAATGAACTATCGGAGACTATCTTTGTAACGACCTGAAAAATTTGTTTATCTATAAATAATTAATTTATTCATATATATTAACGTGTATAGTTAATATATGATGTTTTTGAATGTGTAAATATTTTTGAATCCATTAAAGGGTTATTGTTGTTTGAGTGTTGGTTGCAAGGATAAGCAATGATGTTTATGTTTGGTGACAACCGTAATTGTTTGAAGAAGCTTTGCGTCCAGACTGGTTAGATCTCATGAAGGACTTAAGAGCCTAAATATGATGACATCATTGTGTACGTATGTTAATTTGATTAATAAGCTGCTTGTGTGTCATCAAGTGGATTAAACGTATGTGCATGTAGGACAGTAGGCTTATTACGATGCTTAGCTGCTAAGAATCATGATGAGCAGCCGTATTTACCGTCCAGTTTAACCAATCATTTTATTTCAAAGCTTAATCTCAGCCTACTATAAATACCTCATTCGGAGGAACATTTCAGTCTCTTTTCTAAAGATTTCCTTTTTCCAAAGTTCTTCTTTAAACCTACCATCTCCATTTAGTTTCAAGTTCTCTCTTTTGGACAATCACTTTCAAACAAGCTTTGATCTCTTTCGTCAACCTAGGAGGTAAGAATCTTAAGTTCTCTTTTTGCCTTTCTTTTTGCTTAGTATTCGAGAAGTTTAGCTGTATGAGTAAGTCTTTAAGAAAGAAAAAGAAAGGATTATATTCTTTTGTGTCTAGAAGTGTTGCTAATAGCTTAAAGCATGTTGAGAGTTGATTTATGGAGTTGTAGTTGAGATCACCACCTTTGGAGAAGTGAGGAAGACGACCCTGTATTTGAGACAGCTTCTAAAGTTAGTCTCCAACTGTGTTGATGTTAGTCTCTGATGACGTCAGCATTAGTCTCCAACTGTGTTGATGTTAGTCTCTGATGACGTCAGCATTAGTCTCCGACTGTGTTGATGTTAGTCTCTGATGACGTCAGCATCAGTCTCTAAAATGTTAGTCTCCGATGACATCACCCTTAATCCCCGATGGGTTAAGATGACGTCATCAATCCCTGTTGAGATAATTAGTCTCTGATGATGTCATCCTTAGTCTTCGATAGGCTAAGTTTAGTCCCCGATGACATCATCCGTAGTCTCTGATGAAGGAATAATTAGTCTCTGATGATGACGTCACCCTTAGTCTCCGATGAGTTAAGATGATGTCATCAGTCTCTTATGGGTTTAATAGTCTCTGATGAGCTCATCCTTAGTCTCCGATGAGTAAAGATGACGTCGGCAGTCTCTAATGAGTTAAATAGTCTCGGACGAGTGAAACTTTTCCCCGATGGGCAACCTCATGCCCTGATAACCATTTTCTATATGAATAACCATCTATTAAGTTTGGATTTCTCATGATATACCCACAATGATGTTATGCAGAAACCTTTTTCAACCAATATAGTGAATTTTAGCCAAGGACCAAGGCAAGTATATATTCACTCCACTTTCATTCTTACTGGTTACGTAGAATCATTGATTCGATTTACGTAAATGAATGATGTTAGTGCCTATGCATGATGATGATCTCTTTTATGATTAAGTAATGTACGATCATTGAATTCGATGTGCGTGAAAAAATGTTGATGTTTGAACTATGTGTTATTGGGTGTTTGCTAGTTGTTTAAAGTTCCTAGCACACCAAAATGATGATAAAAAAATGATGTTTGGGTGTTGCAAGTCATGGACTTGTATGCACATACAAGTAACTTCTGTATTGATATATAGTTCCGCTTGTGATAATCACTGTCTTTTAATTGTTAAGCACGCCAATATGTGTTGTTGGCAGTCGCTGCTTTTAATTGTTCAGCACGTCGAGGCTATTCAAAATTTAGAAAATGTTTACAAGAAGATATATCCATGTGGAAAGTTAAGCGTCTGTTGAATACTTTAGCCTGATATTCTGGCCAATGATGATAAAGAATGATAGACCGAGGCAAGGCATCAGTAATGAGATTTTTCCGTAGACCATATGCTTTCTGCGAAGGACTACGTATGTCAAATGATGAATCAAACGACCAGGCTGACCAGCTGGGATGAAATTTGATTATGTAAGGTAGTCAGATAATGATCAGTCTGATCAGGTGATACATTATCTGATGAGTAAAGGGCGAATCTTGACTTATTGAGAGAGGGTCAACCCCTTGATATCACTCGGGAACCCTAAATGATACATGTTGATTGATCTTTCAGGAGGTGTTGGCGTTGCTTCGCCCAACCTCAATGAATAATAAAGCTTTTGAATTATCTTTTCTTCTAGCTTATGAATATATATTTGCTGAGCGTAAATGCTCATGTGGAATGCTATGAATTTTTTTCAAGTTATGTCATGAAGGCTGAGTCCCCTAAGAGAGGGAAGGAGAGAATTGCTTAAGTATGTTTAAGTTGTAAGGCCATATGAGCCATCTAAAGTTTTGTTTCCGCTGCAGCTTGTTTATTTTCAAGCTTTGAGGCTTTGTAAGATGATGTGGACCTTAAGATTTTTAATGATGAATTTGGGAAAATATTTCCCACAGGTATGTTGTTAATGCTTGGCTGTGTTATTTGTTTTGCTGTTATGACATTGTGTTGTAGTTTTCTGGTGCAGCCCAGGGTTCCAGCCTGGGGATCTCGAGGACTGTCACCCAAATCGCTGACAGTGTCTGGGGTCCGACTTGGGGTATTTTCGGGGGCGCCACAATCTTAGTCCCTGATAGTTGATTTTACTTAGTCCCTGACGAGTCAAAAATGAACTATCAGAGACTATCTTAGTCCCTGATAGTTGTTTTTACTTAGTTCTTGATGAGTCAAAAATGAACTATCGGAGTCTATCTTAGTCCCTGATAGTGGTTTTGCTTAGTCCCCGACTAAACAAAAAATTGCACTATCGGAGACTAATCGGGTCTCGTCTCTTACGAGTGGACATGGCAGAGATTAGGTCAATCTCCGATCGAGGGTAAATATGTTGTTTCCCATAATCCACTCAGAATTGCAAATGTTTCGAGCACTTTGATAAAACTAATTTCAAACATCTTTGCAAATCCCACACTCTCAAACTCTGCAATTATATTTTCTCTCCAAACACTCTGCGATTTAACCCTTTTTCAAAGAAATTCTTCAAAGTTTACATAGATCTCTTCAATGGTGGCTAAAACTGTATGCTTCAAGTTCGGTGACTTTTACTTCGTCAAGACCAACCATGCTGGGGTGGTCGACAAGAATGAGTTTGAAGCACAGTACCATCCTTTTGTGGATTTTTTACAAAACTCATCTCTTTCGTACGCCATTTATAAAGCTCCCACACAAGCCACTGAAGTAGTTACGGTTATGTGGTCCACTGCAATCATTCTGGATGAGGATGATGACTCTCCTATGGTAAGTTTCAGGTATGACAACACTGTAAATAATATCGATCATAGTGTTGTTAATAATGCATTAAACCTTCCAATTTTGGAAAACTATGACTCTCTTGCTGATAATGAAGAACTTTTTGCAATGTTTAAAAACTTACATTATTCTTCTGAAATCGTTTCTGTTGGGTCAATCAGTCGACCCCATCTAAGACAGGAGTGGTCATTGTTCTTTGACATTATAACAAAAGCTTTTTCTTCAAAATGCAGTGGTTATGATGCTACTACCACACTCACACAACAAAATGCTTTCAGTGTGTTGTATGGTAGGCATCTAAACATTGGGCTTTTGCTTTTGCAAAATCTGTTGGTCAAACTTAAAACTGGTAGTAAAAATACAATTTATTATTCTAGGTTTTTGATGATGATTGCAAATTATCTAATCCCTAACTTGGATACTACTGGTATGCAAGTTGTTCCCACTTTTTTGCAGAGCAAACGGATTTTTACTGATGTGAAGAATAAATCTGCAAAGGTAAAGGTTCCTTTATTCTTCCCTCCTGTCATCAGATCTACTCTCATTGACAGGCTTCCAAATCTTTATTCTTTGTTATTCTTTGAGGATACTGAACAAAAAATCCCTATTAATCCTCCAACCACTTCACAACAACAATCTATAGCCCCCTCCATAGTTTCCCAAAAGCCTGTGGTTGCAAAATCCAAATCAGCCAACAAGCTCCCTATAAAAAGAAAAAGAGTTGAGGGAGTAAGTGAGGCTAAGGGAGAAAAGGAAGCTAAGGTGGAACCTCAGAGAAAGAAGAGAGTTCTAACCCTTAGACAACAGGAATCCATTGCTTCCCAAAAGGCAATGGAGGTTATAAGGAAAGACAGTAAATTGTCAATGTCCTCTCAAAAGGATGTTGACATTGAAGAAAGTTCCCAACCAGGAACACCAAGTACAAAGTCTGCACAACCTCTTGTACACCAACAAGAGGAATCCCAGAGAGAGAAAAGATCAAAGAAAAAGAGTAACACTAGGAGTGCACCCACAGAGTCTCTTATTGATGTTCCTCTATTTTCCATTTCTAAGGAACAACCAACACTCCTCCTTGTACGTTCTTCTCCTTCTTCTCCATTTCTTGATTCTTTTGAACATGAAAGTTCAAATCCTCTAGATATTTTCCCAGAGGAGCCAATACTCGAGACAAGCTCTCAAAAACTTTCCTTGGAGAGATCCCTAGCCACAGACATAAAAAGGGAACCCCCTCTCCTTAGTGACTCCACTACTTCTCAAACCCCTCCTTCTGTAGGAACAAGTGAGTATATCCAAATGAGTGAGGATGAGAGAATACTTAGTGAGGGTCAGGCTCCTGCCCTGGAATAAGGAGAGCAACAAAATAAAGAGAGTCAAGCTTTAGCAAGCTTAGAAAAAGGAGAGAAAGTGAAGCTGGGTGCCCAACCCCAGGCAAAAGGAGAGGGTGTGAGCAAGGATGAGATCCTTGGAGAAAAGAACATAGAGAAATTCTTAGCAGGTGATTTCTTAAAACCTGTTGAGCCCTCCTCCACACCAGAAGCCCCATCAGAAATTGGGGGAAGCTCTGGAACAGGGGATACAGCTCTCAATGTCATTTCTGAAATGTCTAATGCTGACTTTGAACTGTTATATGGACTCCAACAGCACCAGGACCACATTTATGCATTAAAGACAGGGCTTGCAAATGACCCTGTCCCTAAAGTTATTGAAGAGGAGAATGTGGATGTTTGGCTTGATGCAAACTTTACCAATTCTCTAGAAGAAGCAGCTACCCAGCTCAGTGAAGATTATGTGACCAATATTGGGTTAGGAGCAGTTGCACCAACCACTTCTGACATTCTTGAAGAGCTAACCAAAGTGGACAAGAAAACATACTAAGTTTCACCACTTTTTGGTTACTGGGATTACTGCTGCAGTGCAAAAGATGGAACAGAAAATGGAGATTGAAACTGATAAAATAAGGAGGTGCTATGAAGGACACTTGCCAAGAACGACTGTCACTTCTCTTGAATACCAACTCAAGCAGCAGTCCAAGACTGACAGTTGACTTCAAGCCCTTAAATCCAAAGTTCAACTCCTAATAAAGAAGCAAGACAAGCTGGAGCTTGGTCTTGATAACGTTACCAAACTTCTCACTCAAGCATTGCCCACATTGGCCACCTCCTCACTCCTTAAAGCTGATTTTGTCAAAAAGGGAGAGAGTGGTCAGCACTCCCAACCAAAATCTAAAGCTCCACATCTTGATGCTGAAATGAAAGCACTATTGGCCAGTATTTTGAAGAAACATTCAGACTTTAAGGCAATGACAACAACAACAACAACAACAAAAGCACCACTACGAACAAAACATGTGACGACCCGGAAAATTTGTTTATCTATAAATAATTTATTCACTCATTTTAATTTATTTTATGTTATTACATTTTCTTATTAATATGAATATGGTTATTATATGACGCTTTTGGTTGTATGAATATTTTTGGACCCATTAAAGGGGTTATTGTTGTTGATTATTGGTTGCAAGGTTAAGCAATGATGTTTTTTATTTATGACCTCATTGTGTACGTATGCTAATTAGAGTAGTAAGCTGCTTGTGTGTCATCAGTAAATTAAACGTATATGCATGTAGGACAGCAGGCTTATTACGATGCTTAGTTGCTAAGAATCATGAGGGGCAGCCGTTCTACCGTCCAGATTAACCAATCATTTTATTTCAAAGCCTAATCTCAACCTACTATAAATACCTCATTCGAAGGAACATTTCAGTCTTTTTTCAAAAGATTTCCTTTTTCCAAAGTTCTTCTTTAAACCTACCATCTCCGTATAAATTCAAGTTTCTCTCTTTTGGACAACCATTTTCAAACAAGTTTTGATCTCTTTCGTCAACCCAGGAGGTAAGAATCTTAAGTTCTCTTTTGCCTTTCTTTTTGTTTGTTATCCGAGAAGTTTAGTTGTAGGAGCAAGTCTTTAAGAAAGAAAAGAAAGGATTATATCCTTTTTTGTCTAGAAGTGTTGCACATAGCTTAAAGCATGTTGAAAGTTGATTATAGAGTTGTAGTTGAGATCACCACCTTTGGAGAAGTAAGGAAGACGACCCTGTATTTGAGACGATGTCCAACCTAGTCTTTGATGGGTTGGAGTTAGTCTCCGATGAAGGAATTGTTAGTCTTTGATGAGATGTTGTTAGTCTTTGATGAGATGTTGTTAGTCTCTGATGAGATGTTGTTAGTCTCTGATGAGATGTT
>CM025786.1:42128714-42202387 GCA_014636745.2 Centella asiatica
ATGTTGTTAGTCTCTGATGAGATGTTGTTAGTCTCTGATGAGATGTTATTAGTCTCTGATGACGTCAGCATTAGTCCCCGACTGTGTTGATGTTAGTCTCTGATGACGTCATCATTAGTCCCTGACCGTGTTGTTTTAGTCTTTGATGATGACGTCAAGCTTAGTCTCCGACAGGCTAAAGTCTAGTCCCTGATGACATCATCCATAGTCTCTGATGAAATATACGTTAGTCTCTGATGATGACGTCGCCCTTAGTCCCTGATAGGGTTAAGATGACGTCATCAGTCTCTGATGAGAAATTAGTCCCTGATGATGTCATCCTTAGTCTCCGATGAGTAAAGATGATATCAGCAGTCTCTGATGGGTTTAATAGTCTCTGACGAGTGAAATCTTTCCCCGATGGGCAACCTTTAGCCCTGACAACCATTTTCATTATGAATAGCCATCTTTTAAGTATGGATTTCTCATGATATACCCACAATGATGTTATACAGAAACCTTTTTCAACCGATATAGTGAGTTTAGCTAAAGACCAAGGCAAGTATATATTCATTCCACTTCTTTCTTACGGGTTACGTATAATCATTGATTCGATTTACGTAAATGAATGATGTTAATGCCTACGCATGATGATGAACTCTTTAATTAAGTAACGTACGATCATTGAATCCGATGTACGTGAAAAGATGTTGATAATTGAAGTATGTGTTATTGGGTGGTTGCTAGCTGTTTAAATTTCCTAGCACACCAAATGATGATAAAGATGATGTTTGGGTGTTGTAAGTCATGGACTTGTATGCACACCCAAGTAACTTCTGTATGGATATATAGTCCCGCCTGTGATGATCACTGTCTTTTGATTGTTAAGCACACCAATATGTGTTGTTGGCAGTCGCTGCTTTTGATTGATTAGCACGTCCAGGCTATTCAAAATTGAGAAAATGTTTACAAGAAGATATATCCATATGGAAAGTTAAAGGGCTGTTGAATACTTTCGCCTGGTATTCTGGCCAATGATGATAAAGAATGTTAAACCGAGGCAAGGCATCGGTAATGAGATTCTTGTCCGCAGACCATATGCTTTCTGCGAAGGAGTACGTATGTCGAATGATGAATCAAACGACCAGGCTGACCAGCTGTGATGAAATTTAATTATGTATGGAAGTCAGATAATGATCAGTATGGTCAGGTGATGCATTATTTGATGAAGAGAGGGCGAATCAAGGTTTATTTGTTAAAGTGGGATAACCCGTTGATATCACTCGGGAACCCTAAATGATATATGTTGATTGATGTTTCAGGAGTTGTTGGCATTGCTTCGCCCAACCTCAATGAATACTAAAGCTTTTGAATTATCTTTTCTTCTAGCTTATGAATATATATTTGCTGAGCGTAAACGCTCATGTGGGATGCTATGAATGTTTTTCAGGTTATGTCGTGAAGGTTGAGTCCCCTAAGAGAGGGAAGGAGAGAATTGCTTAAGTATGATTAAGTTGTAAGGCCATATGAGCCATCTAGAATTTTGTTTCCGCTGCAGCTTGTTTATTTTCAAGTTTTGAGGTTTTGTAAGATGATGTGGATCTTAAGATTTTAATGATGTATTTGGGAATATATTTCCCACAGGTAAGTTGTTAAGGCTTGGCTGTGTTATTTGTTTTGCTGTTGTGAGGATGTGTTGTAGTTTTCTGGTGCAGCCCGGGGTTCCAGCCTGGGGATCTCGGGGACTGTCACACAAATTGCTGACAGTGTCCGGGACCCGGCTCGGAAGTTTTCCGGGGGCGCCACAGTTGGTGTCAGAGCAACAACAGCCAAGCACCAGCTATGAGACTTGTTCTCTACTGGAAAATAGAAATTGGGATTTAGTAAAGTGAGGAAATGACTGAAGGATAAGGAGAGCTGAATAAGAAATAGATGTCTAAGTTGAGTCTCGATTGTTTATAAGGTTATAAGATAGATAAATTCATGCTGAATATATTGTATATTCTGCTGCAGTAATATTATGTATGATAGATCCTTATTATAAATGTTAAGTTGACATTGATTTAAACTATGTTTCCTTTATAGATGAATCCTCCTACTCCCGGACATGTAGATAAGGGCAAGGCACCTATGATTAAAAGTTCAGAACAGGAACATATTCCTAGTAGTAATGCTACTCGACCTTGCAATCCTGGTAAACACTATCTGTTGGATGCTAACCGAGGGAGGACAGGTGCATGTTGGTGAGTGAAACCTCATAAAAGAGTGAATAAACCAACTCAGGTTTTTCATTTTGAAATACCCAGGGGTTCTAATAATCATGCTAAAGAGTATGCAGAACCTGAGGGAATTAAGCAAAACCCAACCAACCCATTTGAGGGGTCGAGTTTCTCAGTTCATATGAAGAATCCTTCCTCATCCCATGATTAAACAGATTCTCCAACCTTGGATACATCCCAAATAAGAGGTTTCCCTGCTATTAGGCATACATTACCTACGGTGTCAGCCACTCCACATGTTGTTTCTATCCCAGTTACCCTACCAGATGTTGCACCTGCAGTACCACCACCAGAAAATTCAGCACCTTTGCCTTTTCCAAATGGATTCTGTTATTACCTTCAACGTAGAATCCGTATGACACAATCAGAGTTGGCAACACGTAATACCACTATGATGCGTCAGTCGATGGCTCATCAAAGAACTAGCAGACTGTTGGACCTTTGGAGGGTATCGTTTCAAGATGTGTCTTTAGTTCTCACTGAGACTCTGACAGAAGTTGTGATCTCGGTTAGTCATTATTTTAGGCTGCGCCAGCCCACTATAGCAGATCGAGATCAGTTGATGTCTAACCTTATAGAGAAGGTCGAACAAGCATGTCGTTTTGCACGTAGAACAATGACTGAACTTGATTCCCAACCCCTGTATTAGGCTTTAGTAGTAGTCAATGTTGTTATGTTTTTGTTTAATGTTGTAACGAGGAAGCTTTATTGTATAAATTTGCTATAATGTAACTTTTGTTACGTAATATATACATTTTGATGGTTTAAATTGGAATTCTTTTATGTGTTTATGTTATTCTTTGAAGAGAAAGAAAGAACTTTTGATAGTAAGTTTATATTTTCCTTAATATATAGGAAAATGGCCCCAAGAGGAAGACCTCGAACCCGCCAAGCTACCAATCAAGCTGACCAAGAGAACCCCAATCTGAACAACAATCTAGAAAATAATGATCAGGAGAATCCTATTGCCTTATTGGTAAACATGATTAAGGAAGCCTCCCAGAATAACAATAACCAAGTACTTCCACAAGTACAACCTAGAAGGGTGACATTTAAGGATTTTACCAATAGTTGTCCACCTACTTTTAATGGTGATGGAGGTCCCACTGCCGCTCAAATTTGGATTAAAGAAATGGATAAAGCTTTTCATATAGCAGGGGTAACTGATGATCTTAAGACAGAATATGCTACATATCTATTGAAAGAATAAGCTAGTTATTGGTGGGAGAATACTGAACGATTAGAAATGACTAGGAGATTGGCAGCTAGGAATGAACAAGCAGACCCTGAAGTTGAACAAATTATCACCTGGTCCCAGTTTAAAGAATTTTTCTATAGCCAGTATTTTCCAACCAGTGCTGCGGATGAGCTGGAAAAACAATTCTTAGAATTGAGACAAGGGAGCATGACTGTGGAAGAATACTAGAAGAAGTTTAATGAACTTCAAAGATATGCTCCACATTTGGTAGATACGGAGATAAGAAAATCTAGAAGGTTTGAGCATGGATTAAATCCATGGTTGCATGATAAGATTGCTATTCTATGTCTTAACAACTATGCTGAAGTGGTTCAAAGATCAAAAGTAGCAGAGAAAAGTGGCAAGTTATTGCGGGAATTCAATTGGGAGAAACGCAGGGAAGGACAAAAGAAAGGAAGTTATTTTAGTAACAATTGTAATCAAAGGATTGGGGGACAAGGAAAACCGCAAACTAGTTCGGTTGTGATGAAACAAGGGGAAGGAAGTAGGTATAATGATAATAATAAGAAAAGAAATTTCAATACGGATTTAAGTGAGAATAAAAGGAGGATTGTTATTTGTGGCAAATGTGGAAGGAACCATGAAACTTCCCAGTGTTTAATAGGAACCAATTTATGTTTCAAATGCCATCGATCTGGGCATACTGCCAGTAATTGCCCAAACCAAGCACCGATTGCTTTCCAACCGAGATTTCCTCCACAACAATATCAACCACAAGAAATTGGTCGTGCAACTGGAACTACAAGGAGGTGTTTTAGTTGTGGTCAGGAAGGCCATATCTCCACTTCTTGTCCTCAGAAAAAGAGTCAGGGTAAACCCCCTTTAACAGGACCTAGTATGGTAGCTAGCCGACCTCAAGCTACAACTTACAATATGACTGCGCAGGACGCACTGATGTCTGACAACGTGGTTTCAGTTATGGTTTTGGTTAATTCAATTGAAGTACATGCTTTATTTGATTCTGGTGCAACTAGATCTTTCATATCTGAAAGTCTTCTTAAGAATAGAAATTTTACTCCTGAATGTTTGGAAACACCTCTAGAAGTAAGAGTGGCTAATCAAGAGGTATACATTGCCAATAATGTATTACCTAATTGTATTATAAAGATAGGAAAGCATGACTTCCTTGCGAATCTAATACCTTTTCCATTGGGAGAGTTTGATCTAATACTGGGCATGGATTGGCTACATAAATACCAAGCTAGTATAGATTGCAGGAAAAAGAAGGTTTTCCTAAGAACACCCTCAAATAGTAAAGTGACATTTTATGGGAGTAAGTCTACTAAACCCTCTCATCTTCTTACTGTAATACAAGCTAATAAAATGTTACGCAAAGGATGCAAAGCGTTTTTAGTTCATGTTTATGACAAGAGGGTAGAAGGATTAAAGATTTCGGATATCTCGGTAGTAAGAGAATTTGAAGATGTATTTCCTGAAGAATTACCAGGTATACCCCTAGATAGACAAGTTGAATTTGGAATTGAGCTAGTACCAGGAACTGCTCCAATTTCCAAAGCTCCTTACAGGATGGCCCCTTCAGAATTAAAAGAGCTCATGATACAACTACAACAGTTGTTGGATCAAGGATTCATTAGGTGAAGTGTTTCACCTTGGGGAGCACTTGCGTAAAGAAGAAAGATGGATCACTGAGGTTTTGTATTGATTACCGAGAATTGAATAAGGTGACAGTGAAGAATCGGTATCCTTTACCTAGGATTGATGATCTATTCGACCAACTCAAGAGAGCAAAGTACTTTTCAAAAATTGACTTAAGATCGGGATATCATCAATAAAAGATTAAGACTGAAGATGTCCCTAAGTCAGCTTTCAAAACACGTTATGGTCATTATGAATTTCTGGTAATGCCTTTTGGACTTATCAATGCCCCAGCTGTTTTCATGGATTTGATGAACCGAGTTTTCAAACCATATTTGGATAAGTTCATCATTGTGTTCATAGATGACATTCTCATATATTCTTAGACGAGAAAAGAACATGATGAACATTTAAGAATAACAATGGAGACATTGAGACGAGAAAAACTTTATGCCAAATTTTCAAAGTGTGAATTTTGGTTAAGAGAGGTGAAATTTTTAGGTCATGTGATCAACGAATCTGGAATTTTGGTTGATCCCATTAAAGTTGAAGCCATTATAAATTGGCCACAACCAAAGACACCTACTGAAGTGCGAAGTTTTCTAGGGTTAGCAGGATACTATCGTCGATTCGTTCAAGATTTTTCTAAGATAGCAGTTCCATTGACGAATTTGACAAGGAAAACAGAAAAGTACGATTGGACCCCAACTTGTGAGAAAAGTTTTCAAGAATTAAAGAAAAGGTTAACCACCGCCCCTGTACTAAGTTTACCTGATAACAAAGGAGATTTTGTGATCTATAGTGATGCCTCGATGAATGGATTTGGAGCTGTGCTAATGCAGCATGGAAAAGTTATTGCCTATGCATCTCGGCAACTTAAGGATTGCGAAAAACGATACCCAACACATGACTTAGAATTGGCCGCGATCGTTTTTGCATTGAAGATTTTGGAGGCATTATTTGTACGGAGAGAAGTGTGAGATTTACATAGACCATAAGAGTTTAAAGTACATATTCACTCAAAAAGAACTGAACATGAGGCAAAGATCATGGTTGGAGCTAATTAAAGACTATGATTGCTCGATCAACTATCACCCGGGTAAAGCAAATGTTGTGGCTGATGCGTTAAGTAGATGTGAAAGGCTAAATGTAATGACAATTCAAGAAGAGGTAAGAATGGATTTGGAAAGGTTACAAATAAATGTCATCACAACTCAACAAAAGAAAGAGCTAGAGCAAGAGGTTGGTGTAAAACCACACTTACTAACTATTATCAAGGAAACTCAAGAAGAATATGTGGAAGATAGGGAAAAGTTGTTAAGGAGAGAAAATGGGAAATGTCGGATCCACGATTGTGGATTGATGAGATTTGAAAATAGGATCTGGATTCCGACAAAATTGGAATTAAAGAGAAATTTACTACAGGAGGCAAATAACTCTAAGTTTTCGATACATCCAGGTGGAACCAAGATGTATCAGGATTTGAAACAAAATTTTTGGTGGCCTAATATGAAGAAGGAAATAGCTGAATGGGTAAACACATGTTTTACCTGTCAACAAGTTAAAGCAGAAAATCAAAAGCCTAGTTGTTTGTTGCAATCTTTGGATATCCCAGAATGGAAATGGGAGTATATCACAATGGATTTTGTGGTTGGTTTGCTAGTAACTCAAAAAGGGTTAAACACAATCTGGGTAGTAGTGGACAGATTGACTAAATCTGCGCATTTCCTACCTATTAAGGCTACCTATGAGATGGACCAATTGGTCAGATCGTATGTGAAGGAAATCCTTAGCCATCATGGAGTGCCAATTTCAATTGTATCTAATCGTGATCCTCGTTTTACGTCTAGGTTCTGGCGAAGTTTTCAAGAATATTTAGGAACTAGATTACACATGAGTACTGCTTTTCACCCACAAACTGACGGGCAATCTGAAAGAACAATTCAAACCTTAGAAGATATGTTGAGAGCATGTTCTTTGGATTTTGGAGGACGATGGGATGAACATCTACCACTCGTCGAGTTTGCTTATAATAATAGTTATCAGGCCAGCATAGAAATGGCTCCATTTGAAGCTTTGTATGGAAGAAAGTGCAGAACACCATTATATTGGAATGAGGTTGGAGAAAGGAAGCTAGAGGGACCGGAGTTAATTCAACAAACTGAGAATGCAATCCGTACGATTCGAGCCAAGATAAGTGCAGCTCAAGATTGACAATAGCAATATGCAAACCCACACCGAAAAGATCAAGCACTAGAAGTAGGAGGTTTTGCGTTGCTTAAGATCTCACTTTGGAAAGGTATTTTGCGCTTCGGACGAAAAGCGAAATTAAGTCCTCGCTTTATTGGACCTTTTGAGGTACTTCGTCGTATTGGTGAAGTGGCTTATCAACTAGCATTACCTCCAGCTCTAGGTCATGTTCATGATGTTTTCCATGTCTCGATGCTACGACCTTATAGAGGTAATCATTCTGGCATTATTGACTATTAGCCCATTGAGTTACAACCAAATTTGCATTATGAAGAAAGGCCAATACAAATTTTGGATCGTCAAGTAAAGGTTTTGAGAAATAAAGAAATCGCATTTGTAAAAGTTTTATGCAAAAACCATAACGTTGAAGAAGCAACATGGGAACTAGAAGAAATGATGATGCAAAAATACCCTCAACTATTTCACCAGTAAAAGTGTCGAGGACGAAACTTATTGTAAGGAGGGGAGAATGTGACGACCCGGAAAATTTGTTTATCTATAAATAATTTATTCACTCATTTTATTTTATTTTATGTTATTATATTTTCTTATTAATATGAATATGGTTATTATATGACGCTTTTGGTTGTATGAATATTTTTGTACCCATTAAAGGGGTTATTGTTGTTGATTATTGGTTGCAAGGTTAAGCAATGATGTTTTTTTTTGATGACCTCATTGTGTACGTATGCTAATTAGAGTAGTAAGCTGCTTGTGTGTCATCAGTAAATTAAACGTATATGCATGTAGGACAGCAGGCATATTACGATGCTTAGTTGCTAAGAATCATGATGGGCAGCCGTTTTACCGTCCAGATTAACCAATCATTTTATTTCGAAGCCTAATCTCAACCTACTATAAATACCTCATTCGAAGGAACATTTCAGTCTTTTTTCAAAAGATTTCCTTTTTCCAAAGTTCTTCTTTAAACCTATCATCTCAGTATAAATTCAAGTTTCTCTCTTTTGGACAACCATTTTCAAACAAGTTTTTATCTCTTTCGTCAACCTAGGAGGTAAGAATTTTAAGTTCTCTTTTGCCTTTCTTTTTGTTTGTTATCCGAGAAGTTTAGTTGAAGGAGCAAGTCTTTAAGAAAGAAAAGAAAGGATTATATCCTTTTGTGTCTAGAAGTGTTGTTCATAGCTTAAAGCATGTTGAGAGTTGATTATAGAGTTGTAGTTGAGATCATCACCTTTGGAGAAGTGAGGAAGACGACCCTGTATTTGAGACGATGTCCAACCTAGTCTTTGATGGGTTGGAGTTAGTCTCCGATGAAGGAATTGTTAGTCTCTGATGAGATATTGTTAGTCTCTGATGAGATATTGTTAGTCTCTAATGAGATGTTGTTAGTCTTTGATGAGATGTTGTTAGTCTCTGATGAGATGTTGTTAGTCTCTGATGAGATGTTGTTAGTCTCTGATGAGATGTTATTAGTCTCTGATGACGTCAGCATTAGTCCCCGACTGTGTTGATGTTAGTCTCTGATGACGTCATCATTAGTCCCTGACCGTGTTGTTATAGTCTTTGATGATGACGTCAAGCTTAGTCTCCGACAGGCTAAAGTCTAGTCCCTGATGACATCATCCATAGTCTCTGATGAAATATACGTTAGTCTCTGATGATGACGTCGCCCTTAGTCCCTGATAGGGTTAAGATGACGTCATCAGTCTCTGATGAGAAATTAGTCCCTGATGATGTCATCCTTAGTCTCCGATGAGTAAAGATGATATCAGCAGTCTCTGATGGGTTTAATAGTCTCTGACGAGTGAAATCTTTCCCCGATGGGCAACCTTTAGCCTTGACAACCATTTTCATTATGAATAGCCATCTTTTAAGTATGGATTTCTCATGATATATCCACAATGATGTTATACAGAAACCTTTTTCAACCGATATAGTGAGTTTAGCTAAAGACCAAGGCAAGTATATATTCATTCCACTTCTTTCTTACGGGTTACGTATAATCATTGATTCGATTTACGTAAATGAATGATGTTAATGCCTACGCATGATGATGAACTCTTTAATTAAGTAACGTACGATCATTGAATCCGATGTACGTGAAAAGATGTTGATAATTGAAGTATGTGTTATTGGGTGGTTGCTAGCTGTTTAAATTTCCTAGCACACCAAATGATGATAAAGATGATGTTTAGGTGTTGCAAGTCATGGACTTGTATGCACACCCAAGTAACTTCTGTATGGATATATAGTCCCGCCTGTGATGATCACTGTCTTTTGATTGTTAAGCACGCCAATATGTGTTGTTGGCAGTCGCTGCTTTTGATTGAGTAGCACGTCAAGGCTATTCAAAATTGAGAAAATGTTTACAAGAAGATATATCCATATTGAAAGTTAAGGGGCTGTTGAATACTTTCGCCTGGTATTCTGGCCAATGATGATAAAGAATGTTAAACCGAGGCAAGGCATCGGTAATGAGATTCTTGTCCGCAGATCATATGCTTTCTGCGAAGGAGTACGTATGTCGAATGATGAATCAAACGACCAGGCTGACCAGCTGGGATGAAATTTGATTATGTATGGAAGTCAGATAATGATCAGTCTGGTCAGGTGATGCATTATCTGATGAAGAGAGGGCGAATCAAGGTTTATTTGTTAAAGTGGGATAACCCGTTGATATCACTCGGGAACCCTAAATGATATATGTTGATTGATGTTTCAGGAGTTGTTGGCATTGCGTCGCCCAACCTCAATGAATATTAAAGCTTTTGAATTATCTTTTCTTCTAGCTTATGAATATATATTTGCTGAGCGTAAACGCTCATGTGGGATGCTATGAATGTTTTTCAGGTTATGTCGTGAAGGTTGAGTCCCCTAAGAGAGGGAAGGAGAGAATTGCTTAAGTATGATTAAGTTGTAAGGCCATATGAGCCATCTAGAATTTTGTTTCCGCTGCAGCTTGTTTATTTTCAAGCTTTGAGGTTTTGTAAGATGATGTGGATCTTAAGATTTTAATGATGTATTTGGGAATATATTTCCCACAGGTATGTTGTTAAGGCTTGGCTGTGTTATTTCTTTTGCTGTTGTGAGGATGTGTTGTAGTTTTCTGGTGCAGCCCGGGGTTCTAGCCTGGGGATCTCGGGGACTGTCACCCAAATTGCTGACAGTGTCCGGGGCACGGCTCGGAAGTTTTCCGGGGGCGCCACAAAACAAGTCCCTCCTCCTACAAAACCAATTGCAAAAGCCCCAAGTACATCAACAGACAAAGGCAAGGGGGTCATGGTTGAAGATCCAAAGAAACAAAGCTCTACTCAACCAGAACAGCCCAAGCTAATGGGGGATGCTATGAAGACTGCTCACTTTCCTAATCCCATTGAACTTGAAGTGGGAGGGAAAGTTGAGTTAGTTTCTCCTCTCGACCAAAGGTTGATAGATGCTGATGCAATTCTTGCACAGAAGCTTCAACAAGAGGAAGAGATGGTTGCAACAAAGGCCAAGGAGGAGGAGGAGGCATAGAAAAGAAAAATCTCTACAAGAAGGACAATTGCACATAAAACAGCCATTACAAGGAAAAGAAATAAGGAGATGGAAGAGGCAAAGAAGAAGTAAGAATAAGATCTTTAGTCTTGGAATCTGCAAAGAAACTTGTGACTAAAGAATCTATCAAGAAGCCTGCATCTCAAGAACCTCCAAGGGCAACAGAAACTGCTTTAGTAGTTGTAAGTGGACCAACAAAGCCACGAATAGTTCCAACAAGGAAACATTACAAGGTTGAAATGGCTAGTACAAAGGACATCATTAAAGCCTTGAAAAGGAGTACCAAGTACATCAATTTGATCAAGGACGCAAACAACAAAGAATTGCTCTATATCTTTTTAAAAGGCCAGCCTTAGAGGAGCAAAGAAAGGAAGACAGAAAGGAAGACTTGGAGTGGTTGTTATCTGTGATGCTTGAAACTTCTAATCTCAACAAGGAATTTTGAAGCCAAATTCAGAAGGTATTAAAGGAGATACATAAATTGGACAAAGTGCCAAAAGTTGATCCAAAGCCTCTTGGATTATGGTATGAGACTTTCCATGGAGAGCAAGTATTCTTCCATTACAACAGGGACATAAATAGTGTAAGTGAGAGACATATTGAAGGTTTTATCAGTCTTCTTAAAGATTCAGAAGAAGCAACAGAGGTTATACTCAGAAAGCTGTTGGAAGAAAGATTAGAAGTTTTGAAGAAAAACAAAAGGTGAAGTTGTTGGGATGGGAGATATGTTATGTGTTGCATTGGGTGAAATTATTGAAGCCAGACTTATAGGATTCAAACCTGAGTCTTGGTGGAGCTGAACAAATTGTTCAGGTAAATTTGTAGTTAGAAAATTCTTGTAATTCATTATTCTAAGTAAATTCTGTAATTTTGAGTTTTGACATCATCATCAACCTTGATTTATGCTTATCATATTGATATTCACAAATAGGGGAGATTGTTAGGTTTTATAACATTTGATGATGATTGTCTTTAGATTACTTAGATTACAAATGTATAGAAAGTGCTAATTAGTAGCATTGAAGCTTTGTAGCCAGTAGTTATCTCTTTGTTTGTAATTAATTCATCTGTTAGAAAGAGATAAATTCAATTTATTATGTAAAGGACTACTGGAATTGTATTGAAGTTTCAACAAGTCATTCTGTGTATTTGATCCGTCGGAGATTACAAAAAGGCTTACTGGAGACTAAGGCAACACTTGTCAGAGACTAAGGATTTTGCCTACAGGAGACTAAGTTTTGTCTATCGGAGACTACGGCTTACGTCATCGGGGATTAAGAATAAAGCATCAGAGACTAAGCTTACGTCATCAAAGACTAATCTTAGTGTATCGGAGATTAAGCTGACGTCATCAACGACTAGGCTTAATACATCGGAGACTAAGCTGACGTCATCAAAGACTAAGCCTAAAACATCGAAGACTAATGACTCTGTCGGAGACTACACAACTTGATCAGAGACTAAAGACCAAAGACTAGAGTGATCGGGGACTAAGACTAAAGCTGTCAGGGACTAGTCGTGAATTATTCCCTAATGAGATACAGAGTTTGAATTGAATAAGGAATGTCTTCTATGTGGACTGAGATATTATTGAACACGTAGCTGGTAAGGAAACTAACCAGAAATCTACTCCTAATCAAAAAGGAAAGATTGTGTTTGATTCGAATGAGGAAGCTGAATCATTATTGATTTAGGAATTGGTAACTGAATTAATTACGATTCAGTTTAGGAAGCTGTAATTAGGTTTACAGAGTTGTAACAGAAGTTGTATAGGTATTCATAGTTTGTATCTTTACAATACAGAATAGAAGCTGACGATCAAATTGTGATTGTTAGAAGTTGTAATCAATTGTTAAAGCAATAAAAAGCAATTGTTTATAATTTTGTTTTTGTTCTTTAATTTTCGCAAGTAAATATACTCTGAAGAACAGAAATTTGAAAAGATTTCAAAGAACTTGTATTCAACCCCCCCCCCCCCACCCCCCACCCTTCTACAAGTTCTCAGCTATCTCACTGGGAAAACAAAATTTGTTAGAGGTATCATAGATAAAACTTTATTTTATAGAATTCAAGGCTCTGACATTATACTTGTGCAAATATATGTAGATGATATTATATTTGGTTCTACAAATGAAAAACTCTGAAAAATTTTCAAAACTAATGCAGTCTAGATATGAAATGAGTATGATGGGAGAGTTAACATTTTTCTTAGGATTGCAAATAAAACAATCAACTGATGGAATTTTTATCAGTCAGTCCAAGTACATTAAAGACTTATTGAGAAAATATGATTTGGTTGATTATGCATTTGCAGAAACACCCATGCCTACTTCCACTAAGCTAGATAAGGATTTAAAAGGACAGAAAGTTGATATTACTAACTTTAGAGGCATGATAGGCTCTCTTTTATATCTAACTGCAAGTAGACCTGATATAATGTTTGCTACATGTTTATGTGCTAGATTTCAAGCTGATCCTAGAGAATCACATTTGATTGATGTCAAAAGAATACTCAGATATCTAAAGGGTACCCCAAACCTTGGGTTATGGTATCCCAAAGAATCTGATTTTAAACTAATTGGTTATTCAGACGCTGATTATGCAGGTTGCAAGCTTGATAGAAAAAGCACAAGTGGAAGCTGCCAACTTCTTGGAGGCAGACTTGTTTCTTGGTTTAGCAAGAAACAAAATTAAGTTTCTACTTCAACAGCAGAAGCTGAATATATCGCAGCTAGGAGTTGCTGTGCTCAAATATTGTGGATCAAAAATCAACTCCTAGACTATGGTATGTCATTATCAAAAATTCCTATCTATTGTGATAATACAAGTGCAATAGCTATAACAGAAAAGCCAGTGCAACATTCAAGAACAAAACACATAGATATTAGATATCATTTCATAAGAGAACATGTAAGTGAAGGAAATATTGAATTGCACTGGGTTACAACTGACAAACAACTTACAACCATATTCACAAAGCCTGTAGATGAATGTACATTCACTAGATTAGTCTATGAGTTAGGAATGTTGAATTATGCCTCTAAAAATTGATTAAAATCTGAGAAAACAAGTTGTTTAGTTGGGAGAAACTAGAATTTCATTTCTGGAAAATGAAGTTGTTCTTAATGAACAGAAATTAATGGAGCTGTTATAATATAACAAAAATTTTTGTAGCTAATAATCAAAAGATTGATTGTTGGAAAAATTCTGAAAAACAGGACTGCAGCAGAGACTAACTTAAATTAGTCATTGAGAGCATTTGAGTAAGAGACTAACTTAGTCCCTGATAGTTGTTTTTACTTTACTTAGTCCTGACTAGCTAAAAATGAACTACAAGAGACTAACTTAGTCCCTGATAGTTGTTTTTACTTAGTCCCTGACGAGTCAAAAATGAACTATCGGATTTTATCTTAATCCCTGATAGTGGTTTTACTTAGTCCTCGACTTAACAAAAAATTACACTATCAGAGACTAATCGGGTCTAGTCTCTTATGAGTGGACATGACAGAGATTAGGGCAATCTCCGATCGAGGGTAAATAAATAGTTTCCCATAATTCACTCGGAATTGCAAACATCTCTAACACTTAAATAAAAGTAATTTCAAACATCTTTCTAATTACAATTACTCAAAGCACTGAAATTGATTTTCTCTCTACATTGTGCAATTTAACACTTTTGCAAAGAAATTCTTCAAAGTTTACACAGATCTCTTCAATGGCGGCCAAAACTGTATGCTTCAAGTTTGGGGACTTCGATTTCATCAAAACCAACCATGCAGGGGTGGTTGACAAGCATGAATTCGAAGCACAGTACCACCCTTTCGTAGATTTTCTCCTTGTTTTCCCAGTCAGATAGCCGAGAACTTGTAGAAGTGGGGTTGAATACAAGTTCTTTGAATTCTTTTCGATTACTTGTTCTTCAAGAAATCAATTATTACTTGCGAAAATAAAGCACAAGAACTCAAATCAATTTATAAACAATTTTTATATATTTCTTTAAAAATTGATTACAAATTTTAACAATCACAATCATATGATCATCAACTTCTATTCTTTTCTGTATAGTAAAGATACAAACTATAAATTCTATACAGCTTCGAATTATAATTCTGTAAACCTAATTATAGCTTCTAAAACTGAATTACAATTAAATCAGTTTCCTATTCTAAATCAATAATGATTCAGCTTCCTTATTCGAATCAAACATAATCTTTCCTTTTTGATTAGGAACAGATTTCTGGCTTGTTTCCTTGCCAGCTACGTCTTCAATATTATCTTGATCTACGTGAAAGACATTCCTTATTCAATTCGAACTCTATATTTCATCAGGAAATAATTCACGACTAGTCCCTGACGGCTTCAGCTTTAGTCCCTGATCGTTTAGTCTCTGGTCTTTTAGTCTCTGATCAGGTTGTGTAGTCTTCGACAAAGTTATAACTCTCCGATGCTTTTAGGCTTAGTCTCTGATGCTCTAGACTTAGTCTCCGATGACGTAATCATTAGTCTCTGATACTTTAGCCTTAGTCACTTTTGACGTAAGCCGTAGTGTCCGATAAACAAAATTCTTAGTCTCTGACAAGTGTTACTTTAGTCTCCGATAAGCTTTTTTTTAATCTCCGATTGATCAAATACACACTTTGACTTGTTGATGCTTTGATACAACTTTGCAGCAGTTACTTACAAATAAAAAATGAATCTATCTCTTTATAAAGAATAAATAAATTACAACCAAAGAGATAACTACTGGCTACAAAACTTCAGTGTTACTAATTATACACTTTCTATACATTTGTATATCTAAGTAATCTAAAAACAATCATCACCAAATGTTATAAAACCTAACAATCTCCCCCTAATTATGAATATCAGAATGATAAGCATAATTTCAAGGTTGATGATGATGTCAAAACTCGAAATTACAAGTATTACTTAGAAAAAGAATAAAGAATTACTAACTACAAATGTATCTGAATTAAGATCTTTGATCTGTCACTCAACTTCCACCAAGACTCAGGTTTAAATCCTATAAGCCTGGCTTCAAAAAAAATTTGCAGATTATTTAACAACCAACATACCTCTAACTTCAACAACTTCATCTTTTGTTTTTCTTCAGCATTTCCAGCTTTTCTATCAACAGCTTCTTTAGAATAACCTCTGTTTCTTCTTCTGAATCTTTGAGAAGACTGATAAATCCTTCAATATGTCTCTCATTTACACTGTTAATGTCTCTGTTGTAGTTGAAGAATACTCTCTCTCCATAAAATGTCTCATACCATAGTCCAAGAGGCTTTGGATCAACCTTTGGCACTGTGTCCAAATTATGTATCACCTTTATCACCTTCTGGATTTGGCTTCAAAATTCCTTGTTAAGATTAGAAGTTTCAAGCACCACAGTCAACAACCACTCCAAGTTCTCTTTAGTTTGTCCCTCCAAGGCTAGCCTTTCGAACTTCAAAGATTCTCCATCTTTTAAAAATATATGGATAAATTCTTTGTTGTCTTTACCCTTAATCAAGTTTATATACTTTGTACTTCTTTTCAGGGCTTTGATAATTTCTTCGGTGTTAGCCATTTCAACCTTGTAAGATTTCCTTGATGGAACTGTTCGTGGCTTTGTTGGTCCACTCACAACCACTAAGGTAGTCTCGGTTGGCCTTGAGGGTTCTTGAGATGCAGGCTTCTTGATAGATTCTTTAGTCACAGGTTTCTTTGCAGATTCCTGGACCAAAGATCTTCTCCTTGATTTCTTCTCTACCTCATCTATCTCCTTATTCTTCTTCTTGGTGATGGCTGCCTTCTGTGCACTTGACCTTCTTGTATAAATTTTCCTTTTCTTTGCCTCCTCCTCCTCCCTTGTTGCAGCCATGTCCTCCTCCTTTTGTAGCATCTGTGCAAGTAATGCATCCGCTTCAATGAGTTTCTGCTCTTGAGGATAAACTAACTTTACTTTTCTATCCACTATTAATTCAACTGGAGTGGGAAAGTGAGCACTCTTCATGGCATCCCCCATTAGCTTAGGTTGTCCTGGTTGAGTAGAATTTAACTTCTTTAGTTCCTCAACCAGAACACCCTTGCCTTTGTCTTTTGAAGTACTTGGGGCTTGTGCAGTTTGTTGAGTAGGAGGGGAGACTTTCTCTATTATTGTTGTTGCTGTTGATGCTGGTTTTGTTACTGTTATTGTTGGTGGTGGTTGTGTTGTTGTTGTTGTTGCATTGAGATCTGCATTCTTTTTCAAAATCCTGTCCATCATTGCTTGTAACTCATCAGAGCTTGGAAGTTTTGATGGAGCAGGTATTTGAACTGGAACTAGAACAGATTTTAGTTGTGTTTGTACAGGTTTAATGTGAACACTCTCCCCCTTTTTGACATCAGCATCTTTGGGTTGAGAGGGTGTGGCCAGAGATTGAATTGCCTACAACAATAGTTGTTCCATTCGATCTTACTTTTGAAGGAGGAGTTGAACATTTGATTCAAGGGCTTGAAGTCGACTGTCAGTCTTGGACTTCTCTTTGATGATAGAATCAGTTGAAGTGATAGTCCTCCTTGGCAAGTGTCCTTCATAGCATCTCCTTAGCTTTTCTGTCTCCAACTCCATCCTTTGCTCCATTTTCTTCACTACTTCATTTATTCCAATAACCAAGAAGTGGTGAAACTTTGTATGTTTCTTATCCACCTTGGTTACTTCTTCTAGTATGTCTTTGATGGATGGTGTAGCTGCATTTGACCTAATGTTGGTTACATAATCCTGCCTTAGTTGGGCAGCTGCATACTCCAGAGAATTGGTGAAATTTGCATCAAGCCAAACATCCACATTCTCCTCTTTAATTTCTTCAGGAACAGGTTCATTTGCAAGCCCTGTCTTCAATGCAGAAATATTGTCTTGAGTTTGTTGTAGACCATATAATATTTCAAAGTCTGCATTGGACATTTTTGATAAGACATGTAGTGCTACATTCCCTGTTCCGGAGCTTGTCCCAGCTGCTTCTGTTTGGATTGTAGTGGAGGGAGTAGAAGAAACTTGAGCTTCTGGTGTGGTGGTTTCAACAGGTTTTAAAAATTCACCTGCTGAAAATTTCTCTCATTTCTTTTCTTCAAGGATCTCATCCTTGCTCACACCCTCTCCTTTTGCCTGGGGTTGGGCACCCAGCTTCTCTTGCTCTCCTTTTTCCAAGCTCTCTAAAGCTTGACTCTCTTGATTTTGTTGCTCTCCTTTTTCCAGGTCAGGAGCCTGACTCTCACTATTTATTCTCTCAGACTCACTCTTTTGGATGTTATTACTCTGTCCTAAAGAAAGAGGAGTTTGAGAAGTAGTGGAGGCACCAAGGATAGAGGGTTCCCTTTGTATGTCTGTGGCTAGGGATCTCTCCAAGGAAAGTATTTGAGAGCTTGGCTTGAGTATTGGCTCCTCTAGGAAAAGATCTAGAGGATTTTTATGTACAAAAGAATCAAGAAATTGAGAAGAAGGAGAAGAATATACAGTGGGGAGTGTTGGTTGTTCCTCAGAAATGGAAAATTGAGGAACATCAATGGATAACGCTGTGTGTGCACTCGTAGTGTCACTCTTTTCTTGAATTTTCTCTCTTTGTGGTTCCTCTTGTTGGTGAACAAGAGGTTGTGCAGACTTTGTACATGTTGTTCCTGGTTGGGAACTTTCTTCAATGTCAATATCCTTTTGAGAGAATATTGACAGTTCACTGTTTTTCCTTATATCCTCCATTGCTTTTTGGGAAGCAATGGATTCCTTTTGGCTTAAGGTTATGACTCTCTTCTTTCTCTGAGGTACCACCTCAACTTCTTTGTCTCCCTCAGCCTCACTTACTCTCTCAATTATTTTTCTTTTTACTTGGAGCTTTTTGGCTGTCTTTATTTTTACAACCACAGTCTTTTGGGAAACTGTGGAGGGAGCTATAGATTGTTGTTGTGAAGTGGTTGGAGGATTAATATGGTTTTGTTGTTCAATATCATTAAGAAATAACAAAGAATAAAGATTTGGAAGCCTATCAATGAGAGTAGATCTCATGACAGGAGGAAAAAATAAAGGAACCTTTACCATTGCAGATTTGTGCTTCACATTAGTAAAAATTCTTTTACTCTGCAAAACAGTTGGTATGGACTCTTTGTCTGACCCTGCCACCTATCTTTGATTTGATGAAGCAACCATCACTGAAGCCATCTCCGCAAGCATGAAACCTGCAAAACAGTAAGTTGAAATACTGCAGAGACAACTATAACAACTTGAAGCAAGAAGTTCATTGAAGCTGGACTAATTATGTCCAGAGAAGCCCACAAAGATAAGATATATATTGCTGATATCTTATCTTGGGAACTCCAAGAAGAAAAATGGAAGCTGGTGCAGTGAATATACACCAGAAAAGTCACATAAACAGGATAACATCTAAGGGAGGCTGAATAATGAAGAAAGTTGTGTGACAGAGCTGCAAGTACCAAAAACTACAGAGATATTTTTGGTAAACAGCTCAGAATAGAAGCTTGGAGTATACGGAAGTTGTGTCTATAAATAGACATAGAGCAGCTGAGGTAAGATATTTAAGAACTCTGAGTTTAACAACAAGAATACATCTTTTCTCAAATCACATATCTCTCAGAACAACACTTTCATACATATTTAGAGAGTTAGCAGTTGTAATTAGGTTTACAGAAAGAGAAGCTAGAAATCATATTCTAGTAAGCAGTTGTTCTTTTCAACAGAATTGTTAGAAGCTGGTCATTCAAACCAGTGAGCTTTTGTAATATTTCATTCTTTTATAAAAGTTCAGAAACACTTGTGATATATTGTATTCTTTCATTTCCGCAACTTATTATACAATATATTCACTAAACTTACAAAATTCAAAAGAATTTTGTGGTTTGTATTCAACACCCCCCCCCCCCCCCTTCTACAAACCATCTTGTGGGACAAATAGCTTCACATCCAGATTTCCCCATGATTTTGCCAATAGTCATTTTGAGTTTGGTGTTGTTGTTGATTTGGCCGACGACTTTGGCAATAGTCATTTTGAGTTTGGTGCTGTTGTTGATTTTTCCGACGACTTTGGCAATAGTTATTTTGAGTTTGGCACTGTTGTTGATTTGCCCGACGACTTTGGCAATAGACAAATGACTTTGGCAACAGTCAAAATGACTTTGGTGTTTAGTAATGTTGAGTTTGGCGTTAGCCAAATAACTTTGGCGATTGTCAAATCTTCTCAAGGCTACTTCAATTCAATAGAGAGTCTTTGCCTTAGTCTCTAATAGCTTCAACAATAGTCTCTGGTAGTACAAACTTTATTCTACGACAAGCTAAAATTTTAGTCCTCGACAAGCTAATTTTCTTAGTCTCCGACAAGCCAAATTTTAGTCTTCGATAGACTAATTTCTTTAGTGTATGACATACTAACTCTTAGTCTCTGATAGGCTAATTGTTAGTCTCCGATAGGCAAGAACTTAGTTTTTGATAGGTTAATTCCTTAGTCTATGATAGACTAATTCTTAGTCTCCGATTCGTTGTCATGTTGTAGTGCATCCACTAGGGAGCTATAGATTGTTGTTGTGAAGTGGTTGGAGGATTAATATGGTTTTGTTGTTCAATATCATTAAGAAATAACAAAGAATAAAGATTTGGAAGCCTATCAATGAGAGTAGATCTCATGACAGGAGGAAAAAATAAAGGAACCTTTACCATTGCAGATTTGTGCTTCACATTAGTAAAAATTCTTTTACTCTGCAAAACAGTTGGTACAACTTGCATTCTAGTAATATTAAGGTTAGGTATTAGATAATATGCAATCATCATAAAAAACCTAGCATAATAAATTTTATTTTTATTACCGAATTTATGTTTTACCAAAAGATTTTGCAGAATTAAAAGTCCAATGTTTAGATGTCTATCATACAACACACTGAAAGCAATTTGTTGTGTGAGTGTAGTGATAGCATCATAGCCACTGCATTTTGTAGAAAAAGCTTTTGTTAGTATATCAAAGAACAATGACCACTCCTACCTTAGATGGGGTCGAGTTATGGACCCAACAGAACCAATTTCTGAAGAATAATGTAAGTTTTTAAACATAGCAAATATTTCTTCATCAGAGGCAGGAGAGTCAAAGTTGTCAAAAACAGGTAGACGTAAAGCATTATTAACAACAGTATGATCTATAGTATAGACAGTATTGTCATACCTGAAACTTACCACAGGAGAGTCAACATCCTCATCCTGTATGGTTGCAGTGGACCACATAGCCGTGATAACTTCTGCGGCTTGTGTGGGAGCTTCATATATGGCGTATGATAGTGAAGAGCTTCATATTAGTCTCCGATAGTTTTATTTTGTTTAGTCAGGAACTAAACAAAAACTACTATCAGGGACTAAGATAGTCTCCGATATTTCATTTTTGACTTAGTCGGGGACTAATCAAAAACACTTTCGGGGACTAAGATAGTCTCTGATAGTTCATTTTTGACTTAGTCGGGGACTAATCAAAAGCAACCATCAGGGACTAAGTTAGCCTTTTACTCCAAAGCTTTCAGGGACTAATCAAATATAATCCCTGCTACAGTTTCTTTATTTGAAACATTTCCAACAATCAATTTAATGATTATTAGCTTCAAAAATTATGTTTTATTAAAACAGCTTTAAAATATTTTGTTATTTAATAACAGCTACATTCCAGAAATTAAATTCTAACTACTAAAATTCTGTTCACAAGAACATCTACAATCTAGAAATTAAATTCTAGCTTCTTAAATTCTGTCCATTAAAGAACAGCTTCAGTTTCCAGAATTTAAATTCTAGCTTCTTACAACTCAAACAACTTTCTTTCAAAATATGAAATTAATATTTGGAAGCATAATTCAACATTCCTAATTTAGAAACTAATCTAGAAAATGTAGATTCATCTAAAGTCTTTGTGAATATGTCTGCAAGTTGTTTACCAGTTGTAATCCAGTGCAATTCAATATTTCCTTCACTTACATGTTCTCTAATGAAGTGATATCTAATATCTATATGTTTTGTTCTTGAATGCTGCATTAGATTTTCTATTATAGCTATGGCACTTGTATTATCACAATAGATAGGGATTTTGGATAATGACATACCATAGTCTAGGAGTTGAGTTTTGATTCATAAGATTTGAGCACAGCAACTCCCAGCTGTAATATATTCAGCTTCTACTGTTGAAGTAGAGACTGAATTTTGTCTCTTGCTAAACCAAGAAACAAGTCTGCCTCCAAGAAGTTGGCAGCTTCCACTTGTGCTTTTCCTGTCAAGCTTGCAACCTGCATAGTCAGCATCTGAATAACCAATTAGTTTAAAATCAGATTCTTTAGGATACCATAAACCAAGGTTTGGGGTACCCTTTAGATATCTGAGTATTCTTTTTACAACAATCAAATATGACTCTCTAAGGTCAGCTTGAAATCTAGCACATAAACATGTAGCAAACATTATTTCAGGTCTACTTGCAGTTAGATATAAAAGAGAGCCTATCATGCCTCTATAGCTAGTAATATCAATTTTCTTTCATTTTAAATCCTTATCTAGCTTAGTGGCAATAGGCAAGGGTGTTTTTGTAGATGTACAATCAATCAAATCATATTTTCTCAATAAGTCTTTGATGTACTTGGACTGACTGATAAAAATTTCATCAGTTGATTGTTTTATTTGCAATCCTAAGAAAAATGTTAATTCTCCCATCATACTCATTTCATATTTAGACTGCATTAATTTTAAAAATTTTCCACAGAGTTTTTCATTTGTAGATCCAAATATAATATCATCTACATATATTTGCACAAGTATAATGTCAGAGCCTTGCTTTCTATAAAATAAATTTTTATCTATGATACCTGTAACAAATTTATTTTCAAGTAAAAATTGAGATAGAGTATCATACCAGGCTCTTGGTGCTTGTTTTAAGCCATAGAGTGTTTTATCTAACCTGTATACATGATTTGGAAACTTGGAATCCACAAAACCTGGTGGTTGTTGAACATAAACTTCTTTTTCCAATTTTCCATTTAGGAAAGCACTATTGACATCCATCTGGTACACCTTGAAGTTTTTGTAGGCTGCATATGCCAAGAAAATCCTAATTGCTTCAAGTTTTGCTACTGGTGCAAAAGTTTCATCATAATCTATTCCTTCTTCTTGAGAATATCCTTTTGCAACCAGTCTTGCTTTATTTCTTGTGATTGTACCAGTTTCATCCAATTTATTTCTGAAGACCCATTTGGCACCTATAATTGATCTATTTCTTGGTTTGAGTACCAGTCTCCAGACTTTGTTTCCTGTGAATTGTTTTAACTCCTCTTGCATGGCTATTATCCAGTCAGGATCTTGAAGTGCTTCCTTAATTTTCTTTGGCTCAATCTTTGAGAGAAAACTAAGATATAAACATTCATTTTGAGTTGCACTTCTAGTCTTAACTCCATCCTCTAGACTTCCAATAATCAAATCTGGTGTGTGGTCTCTCTACCATGGAATTGCACGTGGCAGATTTGACCTTGAAGTGGAGGTTTCATTTTCTAGATTTATGTTGTCCAATCTAGCTTCATGATCAGAGACTGCTCCCCCTAAATCATTTACTTCTTCATTATTAGCTCCCCCTGAGCTATTGATCTCAATAGTCCCTAGTGTCAAAATAGTCTCCGATTGTGCATCAGCGACACTAGTGCCTGGTGAACCATTAGTCTCCGATGGAATACTAATGTCATTAGTCTCTTGTGTTTCATGTAATACTCTAGTCTCTGATAGAGTATTAGTCCTTGGTACTTCATGCACAACTGTTAACTCCCCCTCAATTATGTAGGGATTATCACTATCTTGGGGTTTTTCAGTAGTCTCTGATGGATATTTCCATGCATCCAATTCATTCTCAAAACTAAGAGGTTCATGCAATCCTTGTCCAATCATTCCTGGAATCTTTCTGTCATCAAATACAACTTGTATTGATTCCACAATGACTTTTGTTCTTAGATTATATACTCTGTATGCCTTGTTTGACAGAGAATAACCTAAGAAGATTGCCTCATCAGATTTGTTGTCAAATTTTCCTCTTGTCTTTGATGAATCTCTCAGTACAAAGCACTTACAACCAAACACATGTAAAAACTTGAGAGTTGGTTTTCTCCCAGTCATCAATTCATAAGGTGTTTTGTTGTATGCTTTGTTTATCAAGGATCTGTTCTGTGTGAAGCAAGTCGTGCTTATAGCTTCTTCCCAAAAATATGTAGGAAGCTTTGCCTCATGTAACATGGTCCTCGCCGCTTCAATAAGGGTCCTATTTTTCCTCTCAACAACTCCATTTTGTTAAGGGGTTCTTGGAGCAGAGAATTGGTGAGTTATTCCTTTTTTAGTGCAGAATTCAATAACTTGGGTATTCTTGAATTTTGTTCCTCTGTCACTCCTTATTACCCTTATTGTTTTTCCTAACTCAGTCTCTATCTTGTTGACATGATCAATTATTAACTGAGCAGCTTCATCTTTTGTATGGAGGTATTTTACCCAAGTATACCTTGTGTGATCATCTACAATAACCAAAGCATATCTATTTCTTAAGATAGACATCACATTCACTTGACCAAATAAATCCATGTGCAACAACTGTAATGGGTCTGTGATTGATGTTGCTGGTTTGCTTTTGAATGATACACTTCTTTGTTTCCCTTTCTGGCATGAATCACACAATCCATCTTGTGTAAACTCCAATTGTGGAATGCCACCTACCAATCCTTTCCTCACTAGCTTGTTGATATTCTTGAAATTCAAGTGGGAAAGCTTCTTATGTCAAAGCCAACTTTCATCAGTTGAGGCTTTGCTATAGAGACATGTGATTTGATCAGTGGAAGAGATAAGGCTTGCAATATACAAATTTCCTTTTCTTTTCCCTGTCAATATCACATTATCAGATTCTTTGTCACACACCAAGCATTGATCTTCTTTGAAGGTGACATCGAATCCTTTATCACATAGTTGACTCACACTTAGTAAATTGTGCTTTAAACCATCAACTAGTGATACTTCAGTGAAGATGACATCTCCATGTTCAACACTGCCATAACCCTTTGTATGGCCTTTGCTGTCATCTCCAAAAGTGACTTTTGGGCCACTTTTGTAAAGACCTAACTCGAATAACAAATAAACAGCAATTACATTTCAAATACCACATTCAACAAGTCATTAAATTCAACATCAAACGATCTGAAATATTAGACACTTCTAAACAACATAAACACAATCTATTATACAAAACATATCTTTATACATTACAAGCCAAAATCCTAATCAGCCCCGAAAAATACATTCAAGAAAAACTATATGCACAAGTGGACTGGAGAGAGAGTGTAATCACAGCTTCCCGACCCCTGTTGCGTTGATGTTTGCACAAAGCTGCAAAACAGCTTCAAAAGCTATACTACACAACCTGAAAAATTTTGCGATTTATATGAGTCGCAACTCAATGAGTAAACCCCACACACATCATATAATTTACCATACACACAATTTCATATATAATTCATATAACTCTAATCAATCCGGATATATCAAATATGCAATGCAATATTCCTTTCTTTTTCCGGTAATGGCTCGATATGTCAGAATATTGCCCCGGGAATTTCTGTATACAGATCACAAGGATATTTCCTCTGACCAATAGTATGAACCCGTAGGTTTAATCAAATAAATTGCTGGCCAGCCCATATGATAGAATGGATCCCAGAGGAGGCTCATACGGGTTTTCACCTCGTACAGCACTTAGTCCACCTATGTTCTCATGTAACCAATATAACCAATATATTTGCAAATACCTGAACACATAAGCCATACCATTTCCTTTAAGTCATATGAAATCAAATGCACAATATACATATAGTTCTCATTTCAATTCAGTACCCATAGCTCATATACATAATTCCTCATATTGATAACATTCCAAATATAGTTCGGATCATTACAATTACCAATAGCACATATTTTCAGCTTGTACACCAAACTGTCAATTACACATTTAATTCATCAAACACAGCAAGTAATCCCATATAGACATGATACAATAAGCAAACAATCATATATCATCCAAGATACACAAATATAACACATAAGTATACCATGGATTTACTCACAAATTCAGCGAAACTAACGCTGTTGACTTCCCCTCTCGCTGCCCCCGAAGTTCTCTTCTCCTACAGCACATATTGACATGTTTAATACTCGTTCACCATGCTTAAGTACCAACTATATGCATGAAACATTGCTATGGTGCATGTTTTAAGCTAAACGCAGCAGCAAACTAGATGCAGCAGAAAACTAAGTGCAGCAGCAACAGAAAGCTAACTGCAGCAGAAGCAGAAAGCTATTTGCGGCAGCAAGCTACTGAAACAACATGCAAACTCTATTCCATTAACATCTAATAACTCCAATATGCTACTGAAGTGCAAGCTAGATCATTAACACAACAGAATGGAAGGGAAGAACTCACTTGATCAGCTGCAAGAACTATGCAATTAATAAATCTGCTATGCTGAAATCTGCTATGCTAAAAATCTGCTCTCCCCTGTTCTCTTATGGTTTTCAGTCTTTCTAAGGGCCTCCAGCCGAAAATAGATCAGTCCCTCAAGTTCTAGTGACTTCTTGCAAGGTCCAAAACAAGCATGAGGCGGCAAGGTGCTTAGTTTGGTCAAATAAGGCTGTCCACTCTTTTCCCTTAAAGACAAGCCTAATACAGCCAAAAGAGATGTGTAGATTTCTATCTTTTCCACTAAAGGTCTCAACTAATGTATATTTGCAAAATGGCACAAAAGCTTCATAATACCCACTAATTAACCCCTTGAACGAAATCTGCATTTTAGACATCCCAACTCTCCTTCTTAAAGCGCTCTAATTAAGCTTGCTTTCTAAATGATGTATTCTTAATCCATATGGACTGATATATTATTGTTTATGCAATAAAAACAATGCAAATGTCAAATATCAAACGGAATGCATGTTCACGAATATGCGATTTGGGACACGGATGTGACACTTTTCTCTTCATACTGTTTTAACAGGGACTTGTCTCCAGTCATGTGCATTGAACAACCACTGTCCAATTACCATGTTTTCTTCTTTTTTCCCTGCACAGTAAAGAGTAACTAGTTAGAAATTTTTGAGACCTAGACTTTCTTGGGTCCTTTCTCACTAGTTGTAGAATCAAGACTTGACACAGATTGAGTTAATTGTCTTTTAGTAATTTTGACTTTTACTGGACAATCACTAGTCTTGCTACCTTTTTTTGAGAGACTGTCAAGCTTAGAGTTTTCATAGTTAATGCAAAGATGATTTGACCTTTTTCCAGGTGATTTATCTTTTATTATCTTTGAATGTGCAGTCTCTATTATAGGAATTTTATTTTTACTCTTACAGTGCATAGCTATGTGATTTGGATTACCACATATATGACATGTCTTTCTAGGAACATCAGGCATTCTAGTATAATTTGTGTATTTATTAATGCCTATCTTTCCATTCCTATTTCTCTTACTACTACTAGACTCCACTAATGTTTCAGCCTTTCTCATAGGAATATTTTCCAATTTTTTGTTTAATTGAGTCTTTGTCATGAACCCAATGTTTAATCTTTTATTTTCACTTTTATCAACAATATTCATTGTCTTTTGATCAATCTTTGATTTTGCAGTGACTTGTTGATATTGAGTGTTAATAAGTTTAGGTTCATTAACCGAAGAAACAAAATTAATTCTTTTCAAAACATTTGGCTTACTAGTAGTGGAGTTAGCAGCTTCAAGTAGATCATTTAAATCTGAACTCTTGTCTAGATATTTATCATAACCTAGTCCAGATTTTTGACCTATTGTTTGACATTCTACCAAGTCTGTCAACTTTTTAGAAGAATTATTCCATTGTTTAATCTTAGCTTAAACATTTTCAAGTTGCTCGACTAAGTAATATTCCCTCTTTTTCAAAGCATCAATCATGTGATGAGTTTTGTTTAAGTCAGACTTGATAGTGTCAAATTGTACCAATCTCTCTTCAAGAAATTTATTTCTTTTCAAGAGATGGTCATGTGATTCTTTTACATTGGCATGTTTAATAGTTAATGACCTAAAACTAACATGCAAATCAGACATATCTTTTTGTATGCTTTCAATACTAGATGTATCTATTAAATCAAGCACATTAAAATTCAGATTTACATCACATACCTATGTAGAATCACTTGACTCGTCACTTCGAGCCATCAGGGCAAAGTTGACAACTTCCTCCTCAGAGTCACTGTGAAACCAATCCTTGCCCTCAGTAATCAAGGCTTTGCTTTTTGATTTAAACTTCTTGTTAGCAAAGTCATTCCCCATTTTCTAAATCAATAATGATTCAGCTTCCTTATTCGAATTAGACAAAATCTTTCCTTTTTGATTAGGAACAGATTTCTGGCTTGTTTCCTTACCAGCTACGTCTTCAATATTATTTTGATCTACGTTAAAGACATTCCTTATACAATTCGAACTGTATATTTCATCAGGAAATAATTCACGACTAGTCCCTAATGGCTTCAGCTTTAGTCCCTGATCGTTTAGTCTCTGGTCTTTTAGTCTCTGATCAGGTTGTGTAGTCTCCGACAAAGTTATGACTCTCCGATGCTTTTAGGCTTAGTCTCTGATGCTCTAGACTTAGTCTCCGATGACGTAATCATTAGTCTCTGATGCTTTAGACTTAGTCACTGATGACGTAAGCCGTAGTCTCCGATAAACAAAATCCTTAGTATCTGACAATTGTTACTTTAGTCTCCGATAAGCTTTTTTTTAATCTCCAACGGATCAAATACACACTTTGACTTGTTGAAGCTTTGATACAACTTTGCAGCAGTTACTTACAAATAAAAAATGAATCTATCTCTTTATAAAGAATAAATAAATTACAACCAAAGAGATAACTATTGGCTACAAAACTTCAGTGTTACTAATAAACACTTTCTATTCATTTGTGTATCCAAGTAATCTAAAGACAATCATCATTAAATGTTATAAAACCTAACACTCCAAAACTCCCCACTCTCGTATACCATTTATGAAGCTCCCACCCAAGTCGCTAAAGTCATCACGGCTATGTGGACCACTGCTACTATCCAAGATAAGAGTGATGCCTCTCCTGTAGTAAGTTTCAAGTATGATAATACTGTATATAATATAGATCATACTATTGTGAATAAAGCTTTACATTTTTCTATTTTTGAAAACTTTGACTCTCCTGCCTCTGATGAAGAAATTTTTGCTATGTTTAAAAACTTACATTATTCTTCAGAAATTGTTTCTGTTGGGTCCATAACTCGACCCCATCTAAGGCAGGAGTGGTCACTGTCCTTTGACATTATCACAAAAACTTTTTCTTCTAAATGCAGTGGCTATGATGCTATTACCACACTTACCTTACAAATCTCTTTTAGTGTGTTGTATGATAGGCATCTAAACATTGGGCTTTTGCTTCTGCAAAATCTGTTGGTCAAACTTAAAACTGGTAGTAAAAATAAAATTTATTATGCTAGGTTTTTGATGATGATTGCAAATTATCTAATCCCTAACCTGAATACTACTGGTATGCAAGTTGTTCCCACTGTTTTGCAGAGCAAACGGATTTTTACTGATGTGAAGAATAAATCTGCAAAGGTAAAGGTTCCTTTATTCTTCCCTCCTGTCATGAGATCTACTTTTATTGACAGGCTTCCAAATCTTTATTCTTTGTCATTCTTTGAGGATACTGAACAACAAATCCCTATTAATCCTCCAACCACTTCACAATAACAATCTATAGCCCCCTCCATAGTTTCCCGAAAGCCTGTGGTTGCAAAATCCAAATCAGCCAACAAGCTCCCTGTAAAAAGAAAAATAATTGAGGAAGTAAGTGAGGCTGAGGGAGAAAAGGAAGTTAAGGTGGTACCTCAGAGAAAGAAGAGAGTTCTAACCCTTAGACAACAGGAATCCATTGCTTCACAAAAGGCAATGGAGGCTATAAGGAAAGACAGTAAACTGTCAATGTCCTCTCAAAACGATGTTGACATTGAAGAAAGTTCCCAACCAGGAACACCAAGTACAGAGTCTACACAACCTCTTGTACACCAACAAGAGGAATCATAGAGAGAGAAAAGATCAAAGCAAAAGAGTGACACTAGGAGTGCACCTACAGAGTCTCTTATTGATGTTCCTTCATTTTCCATTTTTGAGGACCAACCAACACTCCTCCCCGTGCATTCTTCTCCTTCTTCTCAATTTCTTGATTCTTTTGAACATGAAAGTTCAAATCCTCTATATCTTTTCCTAGAGGAGCCAATACTCTAGACAAGCTCTCAAAAACTTTCCTTGGACAGATCCCTAGCCACAGACACACAAAGGGAACCCCCTCTCCTTGGTGGCACTTCTATTCCCTCTCAAACCCCTCCTTGTGTAGGAACAAGTGAGCATATCCAAATGAGTGAGTTTGAGAGAATACTTAGTGAGGGTCAGGCTCCTACCCTGGAACAAGGAGAGAAAAAACTTCAAGAGAGTCAAGCTTTAGACACCTTGGAAAAAGGAGAGAAAGAGAAGTTGGGTGTTCAACCCCAGGAAAAAGGTGAGGTGTGTGAGCAAGGATGAGATCCTTGAAGAAAATAAAAAAGAGAAATTTTTAGCAAGTGAATTTTTGAAACCTATTGACACCACAACAGAAGCTCAAGTTTCTTCTACTCCTTCCACTATAATCCAAACAGAAGAAATTTGGGGAAGCTCCAGGATAGGGGATGCAACATTACAAGTGATTTCTGAAATGTCCAATGCTGACTTTGAGACACTTTATGGATTACAGCAAACTCAAGATCAAATTTCTGCATTAAAGACAAGGCTTGCAAATGACCTTGTTCCTGCAGAAATTGAAGAAGAGAATGTGGATGTTTGGCGTGATGCAAACTTCACCAATTCTCTCGTTGATGCAGCTGCACAGCTAAGGTAGGACTATGTGACCAACATTGGGTCAGGGGCAACTACACCAACATCTAAAGACCTTCTAAACGAATTAACCATGGTAGATAAGAAACATACCAAGTTTCACCACTATTTGGTTACAGGAATCAATGCCGCAGTGCAGAAGATGGATCAGAAAATGGAGATTGAAACTGATAAAATAAGGAGGTGCTATGAAGGACACTTGCCAAGGAGGACTGTCACTTCTCTTGAATACCACCTCAAGCAGCAGCCCACGACTGACAGTCGACTTCAAGCCCTTGAATCTAATGTTGAACTCCTAATAAAGAAGCAAGACAAGCTGGAGTTTGGTCTTGATAACCTTACCAGACTTCTCACTCAAGCATTGCCCACACTGGCCACCTCCTCACTCCCTAAAGTTGATGATGTCAAAAAGGGGGAGAGTGGTCAGCATTCCCAACCAAAATCCAAAGCTCCACATCTTGATGCTAAAATGCAAGCACTGTTGGCCAGTATTTTGAAGAAACATTCAGACTTTAAGGCAATGACAACAATAACAACAACAACAACAACAACAAAAGCACCAGCACCAATAAAACAAATCCCTCCTCCTACAAAACCAATTGCAAAAGCCCCAAGTACCTCAACAGACAAAGGCAAGGGGGTCATGGTTGAAGATCCAAAGAAACAAAGCTCTACTCAACCAGGACAGCCCAAGCTAATGGGTGATGCTATGAAGACTACTCACTTTCCTAATCCCATTGAACTTGAAGTGGGAGGGAAAGTTGAGTTAGTTTCTCCTCTAAACCAAAGGTTGATAGATGTTGATGCAATTCTTGCACAGAAGCTTCAACAAGAGGAAGAAATTGCTGCAGCAAAGGAAAAGGAGGAGGAGGAGGCAAAGAAAAGAAAAAGCTCTGCAAGAAGGACAAGTGCACAGAAAGCAGTCATTACCAAGAAAAGGAATAAGGAGATAGAAGAGGCAGAAAAGAAATCAAGGAGAAGATCTTTAGTCTAGGAATCTGCAAAGAAACCTGTGACTAAAGAATCTATCAAGAAGCGTGCATCTCAAGAACCTCCAAGGCCAACCGAAACTACAATAGTGACTGTAAGTGGACCAAGAAAGCCACAAGCAGTTCCAATAAGGAGTTATTACAAGGTTGAAATGGCCAGTACAGAGGACATCATTAAAGCCTTGAAAAGGAGTGCCAAGTACATCAACCTAATCAAGGGTACAAATAACAAAGAATTGCTCCATATCTTTTTTAGAGATGGAGTCCCTTTGAAGTTTGGAAGGCCAGCCTTGGAGGAGCAAACAAAAGAAGACTTGGAATGGTTGTTATCTGTTGTGCCTGAAACTTCTGATCTCAACAAGGAATTTCGAAGCCAAATTCAGAAGGTAATAAAGGTGATACACAAATTGGACAAAGTACCAAGAGTTGATCCAAAGCCTTTTAGACTATGGCATTATAATTTCCATGGGGAGCAAGTATTCTTCAACTACAACAGGGATATAAACAGTGTAAATGAGAGATATCTTGAAGGTTTTATTAGTCTTCTCAAAGATGCAGAAGAAGAAATACAGATCATATTTAAAAAGCTGTTGGAATAGAGATTAGAGGTACTGAAGAAAAACAAAAGGTGACGTTGTTGAAGTTGGAGGTACATTGTGTATTGAATTGGTTGTAATTTTCGAACCCAGACTTATAGGATTCAAACCTGAGTCTTGGTGGAGCTGAACAAATTGTTCAGGTACATTTGTTGTTAGAAAATTCTTGTAATTCTTTATTCTAAGTAAATTCTGTAATTTTGAGTTTTGACATCATCATCAACCTTGATTTATGCTTATCATATTGATATTCACAAATAGGGGGAGATCGTTAGGTTTTATAACATTTGATGATGATTGTCTTTAGATTACTTAGATTACAAATGTACAGAAAGTGCTAATTAGTAGCATTGAAGTTTTGTAGCCAATAGTGATCTCTTTGTTTGTAATTCATTCATCTGTTATAAAGAGATAGATTCAATTTATTATGTAAAGGACTACTGGAATTGTATTGAAGTTTCAACAAGTCATTCTGTGTATTTGATCTGTCGGAAATTACAAAAAGGCTTATGAGAGACTAAGGCAAACTTGTCAAGAGACTAAGGATTTTGCCTACAGGAGACTAAGTTTTGTCTATCGGAGACTACGGCTTACGTCATCGGGGATTAAGAATAAAGCATCAGAGACTAAGCTTACGTTATCAAAGACTAAGCTTAGTGTATCAGAGATTAAGCTGACGTCATCAACGACTAGGCTTAATACATCGGAGACTAAGTTGATGTCATCAAAGACTAAGCCTAAAGCATTGAGACTAATAACTCAGTCGGAGACTACACAACCTGAACAAAGACTAAAGACCAAAGACTAAAGTGATCGGGGACTAAGGTTGAAGCTGTCATGTACTAGTCGTGGATCATTCCCTGAAGCAAGATAAACTTCGAATTAGATAAGGAATGTCTTCAACGTGGATCGAGATATTATTGAAGACGTAGCTGGTAAGGAAACTAACCAGAAATCTATTCCTATTCAAAAAGGAAAGGTTGTGTTCGATTCGAATAAGGAAGCTGAATCATTATTGATTTAGAATTTGTAACTGAATTAATTACGATTTAGTTTAGGAAGCTGTAATGGGGTTTTACAGAATTATTATTAAAAGCTGTATAGAATTCGTAGTTTGTATCTTTACAATACAGAATAGAAGTTGACGATCAAATTGTGATTGTTAGAAGTTGTAATCAATTGTTAAAGTAATAAAAAGCAATTGTTTATAATTTTGTTTGTGTTCTTTATTTCTGCAAGTATTATTTAATTTCTTGAAGAACAAGCAATTAAAAGAAGAATTCAGAGAACTTGTATTCAACCCCCCTTCTACAAGTTCACGGCTATCTCACTGGGAAAACAAGGTTTGAGCAAGAAGCTTCATGGGAAGGCAGCTCTCAGTGAAGAAGGAAGTGAAGTTGAGGCAAGTGGAGCTAAGACTATAGATAGTGAAGATAAAGAGATCTATACTCCAGAGGGACACGAGACTGTTGATGAAGCCATGACCTTCTTGGCAAGAAAATTCAAGAGACTGAGATTTAAGAAGGGCAAGGACTTCAGAAGGATAGCACCAACAAATAAGCATGTCTACTTTGGTGTTATTAACATATTAAAGATCAAATGTTATAACTGTCAAGAGCCTGGACACTTTGCAAATGAATGCAAAAAGCAAAAGTTTGCCAGGCACACTAAGGAAGTGAAGAAGGATGATGACTACTACAAAAAGAAATATTTTGAAGTCATCAACAAGAATAACAAATCATTCATTGCAGAATGAAAGGACTGGGCAAATTTAGACCAATCAGATGATGAAGAATTTATCAATCTTGCACTAATGACAATATTATCTGATGGAACCACATCTGGATCAAGCAACCAGCCTTATGGCACTAAGGTAATACCTGACTTTCTAAAATGTCTCTTACAAATTGCAAAGAAAACATAAAAGAAATGAGAATTGAAATTAAGAATCTATATGCAACATTAAGGTCTTTTGTACATGAGAATGAAAGAATTCAAAAAGCTAATGATCTATTAGTTGCTAGGAAGGCCTTAATGGAAACTGAACTAATCAAATTAGAAGAGGTTAGAGAGGAATAAAGAAAAAACTAAGGAGAGATTGTTTGTTCCCTAGAAATAAAAAATGGATTAGAGCCAAACTAAAAGAAAAGCAAGATCTCATAAAAGGATGGACCATTTCCTCTACGATGGTGAGGGAAACCATAGAAAAATATAGTACTAGTCAAACTAAAGGACTAGGCTATAAGAAGGTCCAGGAAAAGTAGCCAGTGATTAAGGAGTTACCAATCACTAGAACCTTAGAAGCTAGCACAAGGACAAGTACTCAAGTAGTTACTGCCCCTACCTTAAAAAGATAAAATTTGTTAAAGCAAGAGCTACTAAGGAAAAGATTAAGGAGGTTGTGTTAGAACATAGGGTGAATATGTTAGAAAAGATGTTAAATAGGTCAAGCGCCAAAACCTCAAATAAACAAGAGATTCATTTATCAGAGGATCAAAAATTGAAGAATAATAGAAATGGTAAGGAATGAATAAATAAGTTTACCAACTATACTCCTACCATAAATGCACCTAGGAAACAGTGTTGGAATTGTGAAAATCCCAACCACCTTGCTTATAAATGTAAGAATGTCCCTAGGAACATGCATGCTAGAAATTTATCCTTTGATAAAAAGAAAAAGACAACTGTTAAGAACCAATTACATGTTAAAGAGGTTAAAAATAGTTATGTGAAATCTCCTTGGAAGTTAAGGGCAAAATCTGAAGCACCCCAATCAAAGAAGAAAGTAATTTCCTCTATACAGTGGGTGGAAAAGAAGGCTAAAATAGAAAAACATTTAACCGCTGCTAAATTAAAATTTGTAAATGTCAATGGACCCAAGAAAGTTTGGGTTACAAAATTAACTTAGTTTCTTACTATGTGCATGGCATGAACAAACAAGTTTGGTTCTTAGATAGTGGTTGTTCAAGATACATGACTATAGATAAGACCCTATTGACACAATATGAGGAGAAAGCTGGCCCAAGAGTTTCCTTTGGAGATGACAACAAAAGATATAACTTGGGAAATGGCAATGACACAAAAAGAAATGTCATTTTGGATAGTGTAGCACTAGTTGATGGTCTTAAGCACAACTTGCTTACTATTAGTCAACTATGTGATGGAGGTTACAATGTTACTTTTAAGGATGAACAATGTTTGATAAGTAACAACAAAGATGGAAAAATAGTTCTAACTGGCATTAGGAAAGGTAACCTCTACATAGCTGACTTTGGTTCATCATGTAAAGATCAATCTACATGCTTTTTACAGTAAAGGATCAGTGGATGAAAGCTACCTATGGCATAAGAAGTTTTCTCACTTGAACTTCAAGAAAATCAACACCTTGGTGAAGAAAGGATGAGTGACAGGACTTCCACAACTGGAATACACTCAAGATGGTTTGTGTGGAGCCCGTCAAAAAGGGAAGCAAAAAAAGACTTCCTTCAGGAGCAAAGAGATATCATCAATTACAAGTCCAATGCAATTACTTCATATGGATTTATTTCATCCTGTAAACATTATATCTATCTCAAAGAAAAGGTATGCTCTGGTGATAGTTGTTGATTTAACCAGATGCACATGGGTCACATTTCAGTATGCCAAATATGAAACAACCCAGTTAGTGATTGATCACATCAAGAGAGTAGAAACAGAATCTGGGTTGACTATTAGAGTTCTAAGAAGTGACAATGGAACAAAAATTAAAAACACTAAGGTTGAAAGCTTTTGTGTGAAAAAAGGAATATCTCACACATATTCTGGTCCAAGAACCGCTCAATCGAATGGAGTAGTTGAAAGAAAAAAATAGTACTCTAATTGAAGCTGCAAAAACCATGCTTGAAGAAGCTCAGCTACCTATATATTTTTGGGCTGAAGCCATAAGCACTGCCTACTTTACACATATTACAACCTTTGATCAGTAAGGCTCATGGAGGGACACCTTATGAGCTAATGACAGATGAAAAACCAAGCTTAAAGTTTCTTCATATATTTGGTTGCAAAGGCTTTGTGCTGAGAAATTAAGCAGAGAACCTAAGGAAGTTTGAAGAAAAAGCAGATGAGGCAATATTCCTAGGTTACTCATTATCAAACAAAGCATATAGACTCTTTAACCTTAGATTTAGAGTTGTAATGGATTCTGTCCACATTGCATTTGATGTCAAGAAAGTCACAGGATTGCATGATGAAGGACAACATGAAGCTGTAAGTATTGAGATTGAAGATGAGTCAGAGGATGCTGAAATTAACACATTGGATGATGAAGATGGACCCCACGAAGCTACCTTGCCAGTGGATAATTGAATATCTATTGAGCAAACCTTATCAGAGGATAATACATCAGTAGAAAATCCACTGCCAGTGGATAATGAATTAGAGGATATCTTAAACTCCAATTCAAAAACATCCACTAATTTAGAGGGAGCTTCTCATGAAGCTGGGAGTACTGAACACCATCGAAGAAGTTACAATGATGAAGCTTGTTCTTCAAGAAGATTACTTCCACAAATAAAATGGATAGGAGGGATTCTTTGTATATCATCCATTATAGACAATGTTTCTCTCTCTAACATTATCTCCTCATTCTCTCTTGCCCACCTAAAACCCTAACTTGCAACCCTTACCCGCCCGCCATTGTTATCACCCTTCTTCTCTCTTTCCACCTAAAACCTTAACCTGCAACCCTTTCCCATCCACCTTTGTTGTCGCCTTCTTCACCATCCTGTCTGCCCTTGCTCTTTCTCTCGGAGCTCTTCTTTTCCTATGGCTGTTTTTTTGGGCTCTACTCCTAATCAAATGTTTTCTACCAATCCCTCTATAGATTCCGAGGAGGAGGAGGAGGAACTTGGGGAATTTGTTCCTAGCTCCTTCTCATTAGAAGTTTTTGGGGCTATTGTGCAACTCACTAAGAATGATAGAGATAGTGTTGCAGGGGAACAACAGAAGAATGTTGATCTGGTTAAGTTCATCAATACTCTTGGATGGGACCTAAAAGATGTTAATGCTTTCTTGCAGGATGGGTGTATTCCATAAAAATCCTCCTCTAGGGAAGCTAGTCACAATTTTGATTCTGATGCAACTGTAGTGCCCTGTGGCTCTTTAGCTGAGGAGGATTCTACACCTAAGTGTGCAAATAAATCAAAGCCAGTTGTTCATCTGAGTAAGGAGGTCTTATCCTGGAACAATGTTGTCACCAAGGAAGGTAAGCCCACTGAACATAATTTCTACCCTCCCACAGTTCTTAATGGGACAATTTCTATCAGTCCACCTGTTGAGATTTTAATGAAAGGTGCCGATAGGTGGCATTCCAACTTAGAGGGGAGTTTTTTTCACTCTAAGCCTTCTTTTTTAGTTGTTGAAGCTTTTGCGAAAAGGCACTGGATCCCTTTTGGGTTTGAAAAGATCACTGTTTATAATGGCAGATTTGTTTTCAACTGCTCCATGGGGCGAGACAACCTCATTGCTTCAGGTCCTTGGTATATTTCAAATAAACTTATAACTTTAAAGTATTGGCGAGAAGGGGTTGGAAGTACTGAGGAGAAATGCACTGTTTCTCCCATTTGGGTGAAGTTTCATGACATTCCTATATCTTATTAGACCTTGGAAGGTTTAAGCTATCTAGCCTCTGGGATTGGTAAACCTTTATTTTTAGACAAGGCCACTTGAAGATTGGAGCCTATGGGCTTTGCAAGAGTTTGCATACAAGTTGAGGTTACATCCTCTTTTCCAAAATCGCTTCCTGTTACAGTCCTCAATGACGATTCAACCATTCTGCTCCCTGACTTGGTCAAAGTTGAGTATCAACACAAACCTCCCATATGCCCCCACTACAATGTATTTGGCCACTCTCAATTTCATTGCTCAAATGCAAATTATAAATGGGTTCCAAAGAATACAAATGTTCCAGGTGTGGAAATGAGATTGCCCCCAAACACTTCTGCTCCCATTAGTGTGGACAAAGGAAAAGGTGTTCTTATTGACACTTCTGCTCACGATTGGAGGCCTATTACCAAGGGTCTTAAGATTTATGAGCCTCCAGATTGCTTAGTTACAGAAGGTGAACTTGCTATAAATACTTTCAAAGTCCTTGAAAATCATTCTGAAACTGCAGATGATAAGGATTTTCATAGTTTGTGAGGACTGCAGCTTGTGTCAAACTCTGATTTCTCTGCTACTTTGCTCTTGGACAATCTTGCTTCTAAGATAAAAAAACATAGATGGGAAGGAGGTAAAGTCAGCAGCTACACATCTTTTTCCTTCTAGCCAAGACTCTTCTTGGAGGAAAAATAAGAAGAAGAAAGGAGGGAGCACCTCCAAAATTCCTATTTAATTTTATTTTATGTATGCTTTTTGTGGTATGAATGTTAGGGGTTTAAACCATCTGTCAACCATCCAAAATGTCAAGGACTTCTTTAAGAAGTTCAACTTATCTTTTGTTGGCCTTTTTGAGACTCGAGTTAAATCTCCCAAAGCTCAGTCTATTTCGCTTTCTATTAATGAGAGTTAGCATTGATTTTTTAACTATCTTCATCACCCTAACGGGAGAATATGGGTGGGTTGGGACACCACCCTTTGGATAGTATATATCTTATCTTCTTCTTCATAGCACATACATTGTAAAGTTTTTTTTTATTCCCTTTAATTATAACATTTTGGTTACCTTTGTCTATGGCCTTGATACTCCTTCAGATAAAAGGTTGTTATGGGCTAATCTGTAGAACTTAGCTCCTCATTGTGTTGGTGATCCTTAGTGCGTTATTGGAGATTTCAATGAGGTCATTTCCCCTTTGCAAGTTTTAGGTGGGAATTGTTTTATGACAGGTGGGATGCTTGACTTTAAAGCTTGCCTAAAGGACTGTTCTCTGTCTGATATTTGCGCGACTGGCACTCACCTGTCTTGGTGGAACTCACAACCTGCTAACCCTATATATAAAAAGCTAGATAGGGTCCTGGTTAACCCGGTTTGGCTGTATTATCTTTATGCTTGCTATTTTGCAAGTTCGATACCTCTAAATTGAGAAGTTCCTATATGTATGTATCACACTCAATATTCTGGTATGACCATCTTCGGCTGATGATTTGTTAGCCTTCTTGGTTACTGATAAGCAACTTAAAGTGTCATTAGAGGAGATAAGGAGTGGGACTGGGCTCTATGTCTTAGTTGGTACATTTTTTATCCTAACGACCCTATATGACATGCATTATATTTCAAACTTTCAGTGTCATCAAGTTGATTACTGTGTTTGGCATGACTTTATATCAAATTTGAAATCTGTTAATTATTTTATAAGTCAATTGCTTACCATTCTAAAGGATCTAGATCAAGTAATATTATGGTGATTGTTTTCAGCCATTCAGGGAAAACATTGCTGTGAAACTAGAATTAAGTCAACAACATGTTATCTACCATCTTTTACAGTAAAGAATTATTTTATCAAACTCTCTCTTTGTAATAAATTCTTAAGCCCAATTTTCATTTTGTTTAATGTCTAGTAGGGGTACAATTGTTGGTGTGTCAATTGGATCATGTCTGAGTGAGCTCAAAGCAAAAGTACACTTTCTTTTTAGTTTCTTCTGTTTCCTTCATCTTCATCATACTATGACAAACAAATGCATTTAAAGTTTTTCTTGTAACAAGTTCATGCTTTCTACTTATGTGATGATCCCAATTCCAACACTCCCAAGTTTATTTTCACACAAGGGGACTTTTAGATCACACCCCCATGATTGTATATCTGGAAATACATGCTCAACGAATCAAGAAGCCTTTCCAGTTCTTCAATTTTTTGGCTGGTTTAGAGGGGTTTATAGATGTTATTCAAAAAGCATGGAAGTTAGATACTCATGGTAACCCTTTACAGCAGCTCTGGGAGAAGTTCAACAAGGCCAAGCGACTATTACTAAACCTCAGTAAATCCAATGGAAATGTCCACACCTATGTTAAACAATTAACCTTTGATCTCCAACAAGTGCAATCTGATCTGTTGTCCCTTCCTGTGGATCCTTCCCTTCTAGAGAAGTTGTATAACCTGTCCCTTGCATTGTCTGTTGCTTTTGTTAGAGAAGAAAGCTTACTCAAGCAGAAGTCGTGGGAAAAATGGCTTAGTGAAGGGGATAAGGATTCTAAGTTCTTCTTCTTCAAACTTAAATGAAATTGGAATGTTAACAAAAAAATTTTGATTCAAGATGACTCTGGCCACCTTATACATGGGCATGATGGAGTTTAGAATGTTGCTATCAATCATTTTAGAAATATCCTTAGTCCTGTCACCGATGATCGCTTTTTGGACCTCAGTAATCTTCCTATCCACAATACCATATGCCATGATGATTTCAACTTCCTAAATGCTTGTGTCACTAAGGATGAGATTTTGTTGGCCTTCAAATCATTGAAAAAGAACAAGAGCCCAGGTCCAGATGGTTGTAATGTTGAATTCTTAACTTTCACTTGGGATATTATTGGTAAAGACATTATTGCTGTTGTTTTGTCTTTCTTTAATAAGGGATGCCCTCTTGGCAATTTCAACAATACCTTTTTAGCCTTGGTTCCAAAGATTGCTCACCCATCCTTGATGCATGACTTTAGGCCTATTTCATGTTGTACAATTTTTTACAAGATGAATTCAAAAGTCATTGCCAATCGTATGAAAAAAGTGCTCCCTACCATTATTTCTCCTTCCCAATCAGCTTTCATTCATAACAAAAAAATTGGTGATAACATTCTTATTGCTCAAGACATTGTGAAAAACTACCATTTGGATAAAGCCCTCCTAGACGCTCTCTAAAAATTGATCTTCAAAAAGCTTTTGATTCCCTCAAATGGAATTTTATTTTGGTTTCCCTGAGGCATCTGCAGTTTCCACCACAATTCTGCTTCTTGGTTAAAGAATGCATTTCCACTGTCACCTACACTCTCAAAGTTAATGGTTCTCTTTGTGGTCATTTCAAGGGCTCAAGGGGTATAAGACAGGGTGACCCCATCTCTCTACTACTTTTTGTAGTGGCTATGGAGTTTCTTACTTCTCTTACTGATATGGAAATTGAGAAGTCTAACAACTTCTCATTTCATTGGAGAGCCTCTGCTATTCATCTAACACACCTCTGTTTTGTAGATGATTTATTTATGTTATGTAAAGGTGATATTTCCTCAGTTAACACTCTTAAGCAAGCAATAGACAATTTCTCATAACTTTTTGGTATGAACGTTAACAACTCAAAGAGTCTGTGCTTCCTCTCTAGGGTCGATGATCTTAGTAAGGTTTAGATTCTCCAGCTTCTAGGCTTTCCTCAGGGTGTGCTACCAGTAAAGTTCCTTGGTGTGCCTCTCATCTCTTCTAGGCTGCAGACAAGAGACTGCGATACTTTAGTGGACAAAATTACCAGCAGAATTACATCATGGACTTCAAAATTTCTATCCTATGCTGGTAAAATTCAACTCCTTAAGGTGGTACTTTTTTCCATTCAATCTTATTGGGCTCAACACTTCATGCTGCCCAGTTACATTCACAAGAAGCTCCAAAGTATTTTCACCAGATTCTAATGGAAAGGTTCTACTCTTAACAACCATGGGGCCAAAGTTGCATGGGCGAAGCTTTGTTCTCCTAAGGATGAAGGAGGTTTGGATTTTAAATGTTCGAGGGAGTGGAATCATGCTCATTTACTTTATAGGGTTTGGCAAATCATAAATCCTCAATTTCAATCCTTATGGACATTATGGATTCGTAATACTTTCATTAAAAAATCCCAACTTTTGGTCTTTGAAGGCTATTACCCAATCCTCGTGGTCTTAGAGAAAAATCCTATCCCTTAGAGGCACTGATAAACAGTTTGTTAGAGTTAAATAATGATGATGATGTTTAGAGAATAAATTGTGCATCTGTAAATACTTAAGGTATTTTATAAACCTTAATATCTGCACAAGTTTTGCATCCACTGATTATAAACTTATTCATCAGTGGATGATCAACACTTCACAAAACAAGTCGTAAAATGGAACTTCTAAAGGACTTGATAAGTGAAGAGGAATGTCTATTGTTACTCGAAAATAGTGTTGAAGTATTCCGCACATCAGATATTCCAAACAAAGCTTCAATGATTGAGAATCATTAGGGGAACTCATCAGGGGATGACAAAGGCAGACCAACCTGTCAGGGGAACGCGTTAGGGTATGACAGTGGCTGGCCAAACTCATCAGGGGGAACACGTCAGGGCATGAACATGATATGTCACCTGTCAGGGTAAGACATCAGGGTATGACAGTGTTAGGCTAACCCGTCAGGGTAACCCATCAAGGGGAATGCTCAACACTGCATCAGTGGAAGCCATCAGTGTATATCGTGAGTCATAACATCAAGGGATCAAGAAGCGCTTAGTAAACTCAAGTGAAGTTTGAAGCACTGATCTAGTCTTTAACAAGACTTGCCATCAGGGGATCCAGAAGCACCGATCAAGTTCTCATTAGGGCTTGCCGTCAGTGGATGGTTGTGACTGCATACACCCGTCATCGAGTCTAACACGCAAATCAATGAAGCTTGTTGAAAAAGCAAGAGATATTAACTGGAAAGATATCACTTGAAGTTTGATGGTCCAATGACAGCTCTCGAACATTAAATGCACGTAGATCAGGGGATGAAAAAAAAAGCAAAAAAAGTAGCAGCAATCTGACACATTGTTTCTAAAGGACAACTGTGACAACCCCGTAATCCCTCACTGGATCAGGGCTTCGTCAAAAGAAGGAAAAGATAACCACACATCCATTCATATAATAATAACTAAAAGAAACGATAATAAAGAGTTATTACAACCCAAATATTACATTTACAGTTGAAGCTATTTTGTTTCTATATTGTAATACAAAACATCATTTCCCAGATCATCTTACTTTCTTCCCTCCTTATTGGCATTACAAGGCTATCCAACCTCAGTAACCGATCATTTTTGCCTTTCCCTTGTCTAAGGGCTCAACCTTTATATTCTGTCCTGCAAAACATTAAAATTCTACAAGAATGAGCGATTTACGCCCAGCAAGTATATAAATAATTTGAGAAGGCAAATCTGGAATGTTTCAAAGAGTTCAATTCTGCTAAGAGGCTTAGTGAATCAATACTAATGCCTCGGAATTCATTAAGGAATCTTTAGGACTACTGATGATAAACAACTGTGTAATCCTTCTTAGAATAAAGCATAACTTCTTTGAAGTAAAAATATCCATCGGGGGCTAAAACCGCTGGATCTGCTAACCATACGGTATACAGCTGGCCTAACTGTGCCCGCATGATCCCTCCTTGTGTGAACGTACGTAGTCACATAAAATTCCTCTAGGTCAGGTGAAGAACAAATCAGCACTTTTCCTTTCCTCTAACCATTCATGTGGTATACCCCATTTAAAGGGGTATATCATTCTCATTTACTTGCACAAATATAAGATTTAGAATTAGTTGAAAATCAAAGCTCAGTTATATCCATGCATTATCATTCATATCATGCTTGCAGAATTTAAAGCATAGCATGCTCATTCTTAAACAAATAATTGAAACATATAATCAAATCTTGCACGCATATCGAATCAAATGATACTGCGTTAAATTGAAATAAGCATCAGATTGAATGTATATACTTGCATCAACTTGCAATAAACATAAGATTGTGAATATACTTGCCTCGGTCCTTGGCAACAAACTTTCAAATTCAACTTACTGCTGAGTGAAAGGTTCTGTAAATTATGCAAGTAATATTTTAATACTTTAATAAGAATTTATGAAAGAAAACATGTATGTGATGTCCTTAAACTTTTACTGTTTTAAAGAATAACATCATAAAATAATTTTAAGAAAATAATGTTTTATAGTCTTGATAACAGACTATGCATCGGGGAATAATTTTCTCATTAACAAACTCGTCAGGGACTGATATCTGTAGCCATCAGAGACTAGGAATTTCCTCTATCGGAGACTAAAAAATCTCCTTCATCAGAGACTATGACGTCATCAAGAACTGAACTTACCCCATCGGAGACTAAGGAATGACGTCATCAGGGACTAGCAACTCATCAGGGACTAAACTTTAGCCTATCGGGGACTAAAGCTGACGTCATCCGAGAGTAAATAACCCGTCGGAGACTAATGACGTTATCGGGGACTAAACTTTAGCCTGTCAGAGACTACGGCTGACGTCATCAGAGACTAAATAATTCATCAGAGACTGATGACGTCATCTTAATTCTATTAGAGACAAAGGGTGACGTCATCATCAGAAACTAACAACATCTCATCAGAGACTAAAAATATCTTATCAGAGACTAAGAATTATCTCATCAGAGACTAAAATTATCTCATCAGAGACTAAAAATATTTCATCAGAGACTAAAAATATCTCATCAGAGATTAACATCATCTCATTAGAGATTAACAAATCTCCTTAGAGATTAACATTGGAGCTTGTTTCTGCTACGATGGAAGACCTATCATGCTCAAACTCAGCTTATGATGTCTTATGAAGATGCAAAAGAATAAGAACTTAGCATAAATCTTTGATGCTATACACAAAAGAAACTGAGTAGGGTTCCAAGTTCTTACCTCTTTGTTCTCAAGGGTGAGATCAAAGCTAGTTTGAAAATAATTTCCGAGAGAAAAGCTTGGAAATTTATGGAGATGGTATGTTAAAACGAAACTCTGAAGAGAGAAATTTTGGTAAAGGAATAAAAATTTCATCTCGAATGAGGTATTTATAGAGTTCAAGAACAGTAAACTAAGGTTATGCATTGGAATAAAATGATTGGTTAATTTGGACGGTAGAACGGCTGTTCATCATGACTTCTTGATAGCAACCAGTTGTTGTCCTACATGCATGAAAACTTAGCCACCTAAACAGTTTCTAATCAAACACGTAATCACAGATACTACGTAACCCTCTCTTCTTCCTCCATGTTGTTCAATATGATATTATATGGGATTTCCTAATCCCCTTTTTGATACCTTTTTAAGGAACTTACCCTCATAATCATGGGTATCACATCATCATAAAAATTTTCATTGTAGATATGAATTTATCATTCATATTTAAAAAGGAAATCTTCCATGCAAAAATATAATAGCACAAAATAAAATTATTATTATTATTATTTATCATAAAATACGTTTTAAAATTTTCGGGTTCTCACATCCTTCCCCCCTTAAAAGAAGTTTCGTCCTCGAAACTTAACTATGAAATAAATGGGGGTACTTGTCAATCGTAGAACTTTCAAGTTCCCACGTAGCTTCTTCTATATTATGGTTCCTCCATAATACTTTTACAGAAGAAATTTCTTTATTCCTTAGAATTTTAACTTGTCGATCCAAAATACGTATTGGAACCTCCTCATAATTTAGATCGGATTGCAGCTCAATTGGTTGTTAATCAATCACTCCTCCATAGTCTGCCTTGTAAGGACGTAACACAGATATATGGAATACATCATGAATGTGGCCCAAAGTTGGTGGCAGTGCTAGCTAATAGGCCACTTCTCCAATCTTCCTTACTACTTCGAAAGGTCCTACATAACGGGGACTCAACTTTCCTTTCTTACCAAAACGTATTACGCCCTTCCAGGGTGATACTTTCAATAGTGCATAACCTCCAACTTCCAAAATTTGATCCTTCCTATGTTGATCAACATAATGTTTCTGTCGGTCTTGAGCTGCTTTCATTCTCATTCTGATCATCCTAACTGCCTCCTCAGTTTGTTGAACTATCTCTGGTCCAATTAGCTTCCTTTCTCCTACTTCGTTCAAGTAAAGTGGAGTTCTGCATTTTCTACCATACAATGCTTCAAAAGGGGCCATGCCAATGCTAGCAAGATAACTATTATTGTACGCGAACTCGATTAGTGGTAGATGGTTGTCCCAATGGCCTTTGAAGTCGAGAACACGAGCTCGAAACATATCTTCCAGTGTCTTAATCGTACGTTCAGATTGACCATCTGTCTGGGGGTGATAGGCTGTGCTCATAACTAGTCTTGTTCCTAGATAATCTTGGGAAACTTTTCCAAAATCTTGAGGTAAACCTTGGATCTCGATCAGAGACAATGGAGACTGGCACTCCATGTCGACTCACAATTTCTTGAACATATAATCTTACCATTTGATCCATCTTGTATGTGTACTTGATGGCCAAAAAGTGTGCCGATTTGGTTAGTCTATCGACTATGACCCAAATGGCATTCATCCCTCCAAGCGTGGTTGGTAATCCAATTATGAAATCCATTGTGACAAATTCCCATTTCCATTCGGGAATTTCCAATGGTTAAAGTAGTCCGCTTGGTTTTTGATGTTCTGCTTTAAGCCTTTGACATGTTAAGCATCTACTTACCCATTCAGCTATTTCTTTCTTCGTGTTGGGCCACCAAAAGCTTTGTTTCAAGTCTTGGTACATTTTCGTGCTTCCTGGATGAATAGAAAACTTTGAGCTATGAGCTTCGTGCAACAGTTCGTGTTTTAATTCTGCCTTTGCAGGAATCCACATTCGACTTTCATATCGCAGCAATCCATCACTATGCATGTGATATTTGCCTTTATCTCCCTAAATTAATTTATCCATTTCGTTGCAATGCTCTCCTTGTGCGATTTTAATGAGGTCGTGCAATTGAGGCCGAACTCGAATTTCTTCTTCCATATCCATCTTCTGAGCAGTGGTAAGGGGATGAAGTTGCAAGCGTTCGAATTCTTTTCTGATCTCCTCTTGAATGGTCATTATATTCAGTCTTTCACAACGACTGAGCACATCAGCAACTACATTTGCTTTTCTGGGATGGTAGTTGATAGAACAGTCATAGTCCTGAATCAATTCTAACCAACGCCTTTGTCGCATGTTGAGTTCTTTTTGCGTGAATATATACTTCAAACTTTTGTGATCCGTATATATCTCGCACTTCTCACCATAAAGGTAATGCCTCCAAATCTTCAGCACATGAATGATAGCTGCCAATTCTATGTCATGCGTAGGATATCGTTTCTCGCAATCTTTTAGTTGTCTCGATGTATAAGCAATGATTTCTCTAATCAAACGAAAGCGCCGCAACACATGTTTGGATTTCTGATGAGACCTAGGTTCCTTGGCTTGTGCAACAGCTCCAGTGTTATCACAATATAAAGGCACTGGTCCTTCAATGCTAGGAACCACACCAAGTTCTGTAATGAACTTCTTCATCCAAACAGCCTCCTTTGCAGCTTCACTCGCAGCTATGTACTCTGCCTCTGTCGTTGAGTCAGCAACTGTTTGCTGTTTGGAACTCTTCCAACTCACTGCACCACTGTTTAAGGTAAATACATACCTTGACACGGATTTATAGTCATCTTGATCAGTTTGAAAACTTGAGTCTATAAAGCCTTCTAGTTTCAAATCTGACCCACCATAGACAAGAAATACATCCTTAGTTCTTCTCAAGTACTTTAGGATGTTTTTCACTGCCTTCCAGTGTTCCTCTCCAGGATCGGCTTGATATCTACTTGTTACACTAAGTGCGTAAGCAACATCAGGCCTCGTACATATCATTCCATACATGATAGATCCAATAGCCGAAGCATATGGTATCTTACTCATGTAATCTCTCTCTTCAGTTGTCTTTGGAGACATTTTCTTAGAGAGATGAACTCCATGACTCATCGGTATGAGTCCTCTTTTGGAGTTTTCCATGCTAAACCTCTTTAGCATTGAATTAATGTACGTTCCTTGGGTCAAACCTAGCATCCTCTTAGATCTATCTCTATAGATCTTTATCCCCAAGATGTAGGATGCTTTTCCCAAGTCCTTCATGGAGAAGTTCTTTGACAGCCAAATTTTAACTGATTGAAGCATAGGTATGTCATTCCCTATCAGTAATATATCATCAACATATAGTACTAGGAATGTCACAGCGCTCCCACTAACCTTCTTGTACACACATGGTTCATCCACATTTTTGATAAAATCAAACTCTTTGATTGTCTCATCAAAACGGATGTTCCATCTTCGAGAAGCTTGCTTCAATCCATAAATAGACCGCTGCAGCTTACAGACTTGAGTTACTCTACTCTTAGAGGCAAATCCCTCTGGCTGTGTCATATACACATCCTCCTTAAGTTTCCCATTGAGGAAAGCCATTTTTACGTCCATTTGCCAGATCTCATAGTCATAGTAAGCTGCAATTGCAAGCAAAATCCGAACAGACTTGAGCATAGCTACTAGTGAGAAGGTTTCATCATAGTCAATTCCTTGTCTTTGTTTGAAACCTTTTGCAACCAGTCTGGCCTTATAGGTTTCCACCTTGCCATCTACTCCAATCTTTCTTTTAAAGACCCATTTACACCCTATAGGCGTTATGCCTTCAGGTGGTTCAACCACAGTCCACACTTGGTTTTCATACATGGAGTCCATTTCAGATTTCATGGCGGTTCGCCATTTCTCTGAGTCTCTACTACTCATTGCCTCATTGTAAGATACTGGATCGTCATCTTCTATGACAGATACCTCATCATCATTCTCAATGATGAGTCCAAAATACCTTTTATTTGGTATTGGTATCATTCCAGATTTACGAATAGGCTGCTGTACAGAAGATTGTTCTACTTGCATAGGTTCCTTCGTTTGATCTGTAGTGATTCGTGGTTCTTGAACTTCTTCAAGATCTATCTTGCTCCCACTGTTTCCTTCAAGGATAACTCCTTTTCCAAGAAGGTTGCGTGTTTGGAAACTAACACCTTTTGGTCAGTGGGATGATAGAAGTAATATCCTAAACTCTCTTTAGGATAACCCACAAATCTGTACTTTTCAAATCTTGCCTCCAACTTATCGTGGTCAACTTTCTTGACATAAGCTAGACAACCCCAAATCTTAAGATGTTTAATATTAGGTCTTTTCCCTGTCCACATCTCATGTGGAGTTTTAGGAATAGATTTTGAAGGTGCCTTATTTAGTAGATAGGTCGCTGTTAGTAAGGCATAACCCCAAAGGACAATTGGAAGATCAGTATAGCTCATCATGGATTGAACCATGTCCAACAAAGTTTGATTTCTCCTTTCAGAAACTCCATTTAACTGGGGTGTTCCTGGAGGAGTCCATTGTGAAAGAATACCATTATCTTTGAGATAATCGAGAAACTCACTACTTAAGTATTCTCCTCCTCGATCTGATTGAAGAAACTTAATACTCTTGCCAGTTTGTTTCTCTACTTCATTCTTAAATTCCTTGAATTTATCAAACGTCTCAGATTTGTATTTCATCAAATACACATATCCATATCTCGAATGATCATCAGTGAATGTAATGAAGTATGGGTACCCTCCTCTAGCATGTGTTGTCATAGGTCCACATACATCTGTGTGTACCAACTCTAACAACTCTGCAGCTCTTTCTCCATGTCCGCTAAATGGAGATTTTGTCATCTTTCCCATGAGACAAGACCACAAGTTGGATATGATTCATAATCAAAAGGTTCTAGTAACCCATCCTTGTGTAACTCGTTTAGTCTTGTTTCATTAATATGACCAAGTCTACAGTGCCATAAGTAGGTATCATTAAAATCATCTCTTTTCCTTTTTCCGGTTTGTTCAATATGAAATACACTACTTTGTAAGTCAAGAATGTAAAGTCTATCATGCAATTTACCAGTTCCATACAACACATCATCTTTGTAAATAGAAAAACGGTTTTTCTTTATTGCAAAGTCAAATCCATCCTCATCTAACAAAGGAATAGAAATAATATTTCTTAAAAGAACTGGAACATAGTAACAATCTTCTAAAATGATAGACTTGCCAGAAGGCAAAGCTAAACAATAAGTTCTTACGGCTAATGCAGCAACTCTTGCTCCATTTCCCACTCGTAGGACTACTTCTCCTTTGTTTAGCATTCTACTTCCCTGTAAGCCCTGCATAGAATTACATATATGAGAACCACAGGCGGTATCTAATACCCAAGTAGAAGATTGACTTACAGATAGATTTATTTCAATCATGAACAAACCTGCATCTGAAGTTGAAGATTCATTAATCTTCTTCTTCTGTGCTACTGCAAGATACTTCTTACAGTTTCTCTTCCAATGCCCTTCCTTATTACAGTGGAAGCAAACACCTTTGCTTTCAGGACCAGTTTTCTTTTTGTCATTCGATTTTGCCTTTCCTCCAGTCTTTTTGTTTTTCTTCTTTTCAAAAGAACCTTTGGTTAGCTTCCTTTTCTTGAAAGTTTCGCCCATTAGAAAAACTTGGCCCTTCTGAGATGGAAAGTTACTTTCCGCAGTTTTCAGCATGTTATGGAGTTCAGGCAAGCTAACATCCAACTTATTCATGTGAAAGTTCATAACAAACTGCGAAAAACTCTCAGTGAGTGACTGCAAGACTAAGTCTTGACTCAACTCTCCATCCATTACAAAACCCAGTTGTTCAAGACGTTCAATCAAATTGATCATCTTAAGACAATGGTCATTAACTGAAGTGCCTACAGTCATCTTGCATCGGAAGAGCTCTTTAGATATCTCATATCTAGCACATCTACTTTGTTCACCATACAACTCTTGTAGGTGGAGCAAAATAGAATCTACTTCCATTTTCTCGTGTTGACGTTGCAACTCGTTACTCATAGAAGCAAGCATGATGCATTTTGCAAGAATAGCATCATTCTTTCACTTATCAAAAGTGGTTCGCTCATCGTCAAAAGCGCCCTCTGGAAGATTTTGAGGAACTGGCGAATCTAAGACATAAGCAATCTTTTCATATGTAAGAACAATTCTCACATTTCTTAACCAATCCACGTAATTCGGACCGGTCAATTTGTTAGCATCAAGTATGCTACGCAGTGATAGTGCAGAAGACATAGTAAAATATCTGTAAATGAAATTTATAAACAACATTAGCATTTATTCATTTAATTAATCACCAAATTAATTAGGTCTTTATTAAAATGGTGTCTCCCACTATTTCTTCAAATTATATAACCCTCTTTGTATATAATTCGACAAATTTATAAATCGAAATTTGCTAGTGAGAATAAGGATCATATTTAATAACATACAGCCTTGTGTGTGCACAACAAACCATATATTATTTCATAGGGAGACAACTCTTGTCAATTACATCTCATGTTATTCCTTTTCATTTTCGCCTCTTATACCATAAAAGTCTTGTGTGTGCACAACAAACTTAAATAGTCTAAGTTAAGTATAACCCAGCATTTCTGTATGTGAAAAAGAAAACTACAGTCCTTGAGTGTGCTCAACAAAACATGTAATGTTCGATTCCATCATAAACATCAAATGTAACAAAACAACATCTCTAATACATAAAACAGGTCATGAGTGTGCTCAACAAACCCATAATAAGCAAAAGATACTCTGTGCTTTGTCATGCCGGAAGACCACGACCGACACTTTACTAATGTCATTGGCTGTTACTACTTAATATTATTATCTTGAGGGGTTTTCTTATTATGGTCTCATCTTGTTTAAGCGCGCATGCAAATATATATAATACGCTCCATATTAAACATACATCATATTTATAAATAATATATAATTATATATATAGTATAAGCATGCATTTATAGAATACTTTATTCTACTCGGATGATTATGGACTTTATTCTAGTTTGGTTCACTTGAGCCATCAAGTGAACCAAAAGGTCAAACCTAGGATGCAATAATAAAATTAAATTTGAATATAACTATTACATTCAAACCCAAGCGTCGTTACAAATGGGCCTTCATTGCTCCTTGTCTTCGTCTTCAATTTATCTAACAAATCTAACTAATCTTATTACAATCTATTTTTAAATAGAAACCTTGATCAGCAGTCAAGGGGAAGTACATAGGAGGGAGATTGAATTTTACATTAGAATAAATTAGAGAGACGAGGTGTGCAAACCCCATTTATAAAAAAACTCATTCATTCATGCATCCACTAAAATTAAAATCCAATCACATTGGTCTTAAGTTCATAATCATCTGTTGATTAATATACATATCTATTATGTATATTAAACAATATAAATATACATAGCATGCATAAATATATTAAACTAAATACATCACATGAATTTAAATATTGCGTATATATTAATCTTATTTAATGGACAAATTTTATTTGCATAAAATAAAAAATTTCAATTTGAAATAAACACTTTATTTCAATTTTTAAACACTTTAAATTTTTGAAATTAAATCTTATTTGAAATTTTAATCACATTAAAATTTCAACTATTATTTAATTAATCATTATTCTAATGATTAATTCTCAAAACCATAGTCATTATATATACATATGAATTAAAATATATATATATATATATATATATATATATTATGCATATTAAAATATTTCCCAATAAATCAGATCACATCTGAATTAATATATAGGCAATAGAAATAATTAATAATTCGTATAAGGATGGCTCGGATACCTCTGTTAGTGCAGAAAATTATAGACAACGAAGCGGAAGCATAAAAATAGCAATTTAAAATTTTTTCTGCAATCCCATGAATCACTTTATACAATATTATTAATTGAGGAAGGATTAAAATCATACCGTTGTAAATTCGACGACGTTGATGTAGAATCTTTACGCACGAATTAACACCGCAATCTTTATCCTTCACGCTCCAATCGATCACCTTGATCCGTCTTGCAATTTATTCCACGTTCTTGATTGTTCCACTGGATCCAACGTTTACAACTCAAGTGTGTAGTACTCTAAAGGTGATACACCAAAGAATTTTGATTATGAAGAATATTGGATTTCTCTCACAATATTTTGGAGACAAATATTATGGAGGCTACCAATTATTATTTCAGTTGGAGTTTAATCTATTATAAGTCTCCTTATATAGACAACCCCTAAATTAATTCCTAAGCCATTTAGGAATTGGTTATTTATTAAATAATAATAAAACTCCATTATCTAATTCCTAAACCATTTAGAAATTGGATTCTTTATTATTAAATAATAACACCACTTTCTAATCTAATTCCTAGACTACTTAGGAATTGGATTATTTATTAAATAATAATAATATAAGAATAATTCTTATTTATTTATAATTAGTATTTCTAAAATACTAAATTATAAATATTAATCCATTTAATTTATTCCACCATGGTATAAATTAAATTACTTAATTATTATTATTTCCCAATATCTTCATAATTTATTATTTCCCTTTTATGGTGTGACCCTTTAGGTTCAATATTAAGCCGGTTGTAGAAATAAATTAAATTAGAACTATTCTAATTTTATTTATATGAATTAAACACTTTAATTCATTAAATATAATTAATTATATTAATTATACTTATTCTACATCATGAGGGATACCTCTCAGCATATCATGACTATCCGGATAATATGAAATCAACGTTTAATCACAAAGAACCTATTCAATGAATAGTTACCGTACAATTCAATCCTTCTACCACACAATGTCCCGATTAAATATAAGACATGGAATTACTGTCAAGTCTTATTTTATTTAATCATATGCATTCCGATTCATAGATTCACAACTCAATATAATGTCAATTAGAAACACATTCTAATTATCATTTCACTCTGGCCAGAGATTCCCGAGTTGTCACTAATGGAATCGCATAGGACATTCTCTCCCTTTACTGGAAGCGGTAGATCCTTTGTTGATCATTCACTTATCTCCATGTACACTTTATTATACCCGAACATACACTTATATACACTGCTTGAGTTAAGATATATGACAAAGTATAATTTAGTGTACACAAGATAACCGCAACGATCTCAAGTCTAAGGATCACTTGTACAACTATCACTAGATGAACTCCTATTGACAAGCAGGTAAAACTCCATTAGATGTTCATTTAAGCAAGTCACGTTCAGTGAACTTATTCTCTAATAAGCACCTACATACTTGCTTTAATGTCGTCACACAAATGATTATGAGATCAATCATCCTCTTGTTAAGAGCAAGCACAGTATGTACTAATCTTTTCGGATTCAATAACACCCTTATTAGTGATCCTACGATTAGGAATATTTTTAGTTTCGAGTTAACATATTTTAGATCTCATTAGCATGATCTCATCATGATCCTAAAATATAACTCTAAACTATGGGTTAATATATTTAACAACTTAAACATATAAATAAACGCCTTTGAATAAATAATTCTTTTATTAATAAATGAATAAGATTACAAAATAAATGCTCCATCACGTCTAACGTGATTGGCTTGAGGGCATATTACTTTTAGCACACACAGTAGTCCTCCTTGTAATGACTTCAGATGATTGCTCCCTCCACTTCCTCTTTCCACTACTACTTAGATTAATATTGTTGTTACTTCTCTCTTCCTTCTTTACGCTTACACCACCAAGGTTCTGATGGCTTCCCTTATCATCTCCCTTCCTCCTATCTCCCTTCTTATTTTCCCGATTGTAATCATATACTGTCTTGTTACTCCATTCTGCAATTCTTGCTTTCTCCACAACTGCATCAAAGTTTCCTAGTTGAAAAATTGCTACCTGCCTCAAAATCCAAGGATTCAATCCTTGCTCAAATCTTCGGGCCTTTCTCTCTTCATTGTTTACCTGGTGAGGAGCATACCTCATCAGTTCATTAAACTTTGCCTCATACTCGTCCACTGTCATGGACCCTTGCTTCAAATTTAGGAGCCTTAGTTCCATCGCATTAGAGACACTAGGGGGGTAAAATTTCTCCTTAAACCTTTGGGTGAACAGTTCCCAGGTTATTACGGTATTTGTGTCCCTTGTAACTTCTCTTTTTGTTAACTCCATCCTCTTGGCACCTTTCCACCAGTGATTGGCTTCCTCTTTCAACATGAAAGCCGCATACTTAGTTTTGCAATCTTCCAGCACATCTACTAAGTCGAAAGCTTTTTCGATCTCTTCTAACCAATATTGTGCTATAGTAGGTCCTCCCTTTCCATCAAAAGTTGGCGGGTTAATGCTTGTGAACTCTCTGATACATGGCCCACGGGTAACAGGCCTTGGGGTTGGAGGTGGTGGTGGCATTGGCTGGTTCATAGCTACAGCTTCACAAATAATCTGAAGAAATTGAGCTAGCGGGTTGTCGTTTGCATTCCCCGTAGCATTGTTGTTGGCAGAATCATTATCATTACCAGGGGTCGGTGGTGGAACATGCGGGGTATTGCGATTCATTCCAACAACCTCTTCTGAGCTATCATCCTCTACAACCACTTTGTTAACATTACCAGCTTGGTTTTCTCTTTCCAGATTTTTCAAATTTTCAGACCCTGACAGGTTGTTATGGAGATTGCTTTTCCTGGGTCTTCCTAGTCTCCTTCCTCTAACCATAATCTATTGTAATATACACAAAGAGTTAAACATCCTTCATGAAACATTCCATTTTTATATGGCTCAAGAATTTATAACTCAATAAGGTGAAGAGCATTAAGCAACACATAAGCATTTAGATGTGTCAAAATATTTACCATTCATGTACATAGAAAACTATCGTAAACATCGTTCTCTAACATTCTTACAACAAGCCATACATAGGTCAAAATACATTTGAATACATCTGAAATAGTCGCAACTATCTCAAGTAGGGTTCAAAATACACACAAAATAACCTCCGTCTAAATTTTACATTCACTTCTACAACTAATCCTCCTCATCTTCCGTGTCCAAAGATCCTTCACGTTCCGCCTCCCTTTCCCAATGTTGAGACTGCATACGTGTCTCCTCGATGCGACGCGCACAGTGGTTGCTCATTTGTTCCAAACGCGTCACCGTGGGATTTGCTGCTGCTGCTGCTACCATATGTGCATGCATCTCTAATGCTAGCCGGTGATACAGGCTCTGAGTCAACCAAAAAGAAGATTGCCATGTTGATGCTGCTGTGCGAAACCTAGTAATAGTGGCAGCCTGTTGTCGAACTGTCATGGTGCGAGCTGCCAAACGATAATGAACTTCTGCATCGTAGGTACGTACCATTTCGTCATGGGATGGTGCTGCTACCTCTGGTGAGGATGAAGCAGACCTCGGAGTATCACATTTCATTCTAGGGGTATCTTGTGTCACAACATGATCGCGATCAGAACGTTGGCGTATTGTGCTTTTCCGTGCCGTGTGGCGAATGCGCGGCACGCGGCGAATAGTGGAAGGTTTGGCCTCCTGCATTGGCTTCATGGCGAGGCTGGGGCCTTCATATACTGGTGGTGGTGGATGTTCGTTCAATGGTGTAGGGGTAAACAGTGGAGACTCCACACTAGGCTCCTCTCCTTCTTCAGATGAATGGTTATAAACTGGGAGATTTATTCTAGGAGAACGTGTGGGGGATCTAGAACGATCTCTAGCCATCTACATGAAACAATCCAAGTCAGTAAGTCTGAACTTCTTAATAAACAATGCATGCAGCAATATATCTAGGAGGTGGTGCCTGCATTTTAGTCTTATTTTCCCTTAGCAGTTTCTACCCTTAAGGTGTTCAACAACGTTAATGTCCAACATAAGTCTTAATCCTTGACCCATTAACCTATCCTAGTACTTCAGTTCTAGCATCAAATTCTTAAATTCCTCTATTTGAGTAATTCTGGGACATATCGCAGTACTCCCTATTCCTGGATGTGGTTTACGAGCAATTTTCCTTATGAATCACTTCCGGCCGTAACGGGCTCTGATACCAACTGTGACGACCCCGTAATCCCTCACTGGATCAGGGCTTCGTCAAAAGAAGGAAAAGATAACCACACATCCATTCATATAATAATTACTGAAAGAAACGATAATAAAGAGTTATTACAACCCAAATATTACATTTACAGCGGAAGCTATTCTGTTTCTATATTGTAATACAAAACATCATTTCCCAGATCATCTTCCTTTCTTCCCTCCTTATTGGCATTACAAGGCTAGCCAACCTCAGTAACCGATCATTTTTGCCTTTCCCTTGTCTGAGGGCTCAACCTTTATATTCTGTCCTGCAAAACATTAAAATTCTACAAGAATGAGCGATTTACGCCCAGCAAGTATATAAATAATTTGAGAAGGCAAATCTGGAATGTTTCAAAGAGTTCAATTCTGCTAAGAGGCTTAGTGAATCAATACTAATGCCTCAGAAATCATTAAGGAATCTTTAGGACTACTGATGATAAAGAACTGTGTAATCCTTCTTAGAACAAAGCATAACTTCTTTGAAGTAAAAATATTCATGGGGGCTAAAACCGCTGGATCTGCTAACCATACGGTATACAGCTGGCGTAACTGTGCCCGCATGATCCCTCCTTGTGTGAACGTACGTAGTCACATAAAATTCCTCTAGGTCAGGTGAAGAACAAATCAGCACCTTTCCTTTCCTCTAACCATTCATGTGGTATAGCCCATTTAAAGGGGTATATCATTCTCATTTACTTGCACAGATATAAGATTTAGAATTAGTTGAAAATCAAAGCTCAGTTATATCCATGCATTATCATTCATATCATGCTTGCAGAATTTAAAGCATAGCATGCTAATTCTTAAACAAACAATTGAAACATATAATCAAATCTTGCACGCATATTGAATCAAATGATACTGCGTTAAATTGAAATAAGCATCAGATTGAATGTATATACTTGCATCAACTTGCAATAAACATAAGATTGTGAATATACTTGCCTCGGTCCTTTGCAACAAAGTTTCAAATTCAACTTACTAGTGAGTGAAAGATTCTGTAAATTATTCAAGTAATATTTTAATACTTTAATAAGAATTTATGAAAGAAAACATGTATGTGTTGTCCTTAAACTTTTATTGTTTTAAAGAATAACATCATAAAATAATTTTAAGAAAATAATGTTTTATAGTCTTGATAACAGACTATGCATCGGGGAATAATTTTCTGATTAACAAACTCGTCAGGGACTGATATCTGTAGCCATCAGAGACTAGGAATTTCCTCTATCGGAGACTAAAAAATCTCCTTCATCAGAGACTATGACGTCATCAAGAACTAAACATAGCCCATCGGAGACTAAGGAATGACGTCATTAGGGACTAGCAACTCATCAGGGACTGATGACGTCATCTTAATTCTATCGGAGACTAAGAGTGACGTCATCGGAGACTAACTTCTCATCAGAGACTGATGACGTCATCAGGGACTAAACTTTAGCCTATCGGGGACTAAAGCTGACGTCATCCGAGAGTAAATAACCCGTCGGAGACTAATGACGTCATCGAGGACTAAACTTTAGCCTGTCGGAGACTATGGCTGACGTCATCAGAGACTAAATAATTCATCAGAGACTGATGACGTCATCTTAATTCTATCAGAGACTAAGGGTGACGTCATCATCAGAAACTAACAACATCTCATCAGAGACTAAAAATATCTTATCAGAGACTAAGAATTATCTCGTCAGAGACTAAAATTATCTCATCAAAGACTAAAATTGTTAGGTTTTATAAACATTTGATGATGATTGTTCTTAGAATACTTAGGAATACAAATGTACAGAAAAGTGTTGGTTTGTAACACTTTAGTATTGTAGCTAGCAGTAGTATCTCTTGTCTGTAAATTAGTCATTATAATAAAGAGATAGATTCATTTCATTTGTATGTACTGCTGGAATACTTGTTGAGTTTGTTCAACAAGTTGTTTTAAATTTATTAGTCCTTCGGAGATTGAATTTGGCTTGTCGGAGACTAAGGGAAAAGTCCACCAGAAACTAAGTTTTTGTTCATCAGAGATTGGACTTTGCCCATCGGAGATTGAAGAATCCTTCGTCGGAGATTAAAGTTTTGTTCATTAGAGATTGAAGGATTGGTCATCGGAGATTAAAGCTTACGTCTTCAGGGATTAGAACTAAAGAGTCAAAGACTAAAGCTGACGTCATCAGCGATTAACACAATACCTCGGAGATTAAAAGCTGACGTCATCAGCGACTAATACAATACCTCGGAGATTAAAAGCTGACGTCACCAACGACTAAAGCCAAAGCATCGGAGATTACTCGAAGTGATCGGGGATTAATGAAAGAAGCCATCGGAGATTAATCGAGGACTTAATCACTGGTGGAGTTAGAGTTCAAATCAAAGAAGGAAAGTCTTCCATGCACACGTAGACTTTATTGAAGACGTAGCTGACAAGGTAACTTGTTAGAAATCTTTCAATTGGAAAGATTGTATTTGATTTGAATTAGGAAGCTAGGTTTTTGGTAACTTAGTTTTTAGAAGCTGTAATTATAAAAAATTACAGGATAACAATACGAAGCTGTATAGAATTGAAAGAGTTGTATTCTCTCAATATACAGAATAGAAGCTGACGATCAAAGCTTGTTTTGATTTTAGAAAACTTGTAATCAATTGTTAAATCAAATAAAAGCAATTGTTTATAGAGTTTTAATTGTGTTCTTTATATTATGCAGAAAAGTTTAAATTTCTTAAAGAACAGTCAATTGAAGAATTTTCAAAGAACTTGTATTCAGCCCCCCTTCTACAAGTTCTAGGTCGTCTTATTGGGAAAACAATTGGTATCAGAGCCACTAATTGAAAATACTCAATTAACAAGATTCTGAGATGGCCAACAACGACGAAGCAAGCAACTCTAACATCATGGCGTATGCAGGAAGTAGAGATGGTGGTACCAGAATTCCTATTCTTAAAAGAGAAGAATATCCAATGTGGAAACAAAAGATGTATATGCACTTGAGAGCAACATATCCATATTACATAGATAGGATTGAGAAGGGTCCTTATCTACCCAGGAAATTTGTTCCTGCAAAAACTGTTGAAGGATCTATTGTTGCAGAACACTTTGTACTTGCTCCAGAAAGTGATTACACAAACGAAGACAAGTTACAAGTGTTAAAGGATGCTAAAGTGATGAACATACTTTATAATGGGATTGATAAAAATATGTTCACAAGCATCATAAACTGCACTACATCTAAACAAATCTGGGACACCATCAAAGTCCTGTGTGAGGGGACTGACCAAGTCCGAAAGAACAAGAGATCATTGTTGACACAACAATATGAGTTCTTTCAAGCAAAGCCTGGTGAACCTATAACATCAGTATATGACAGGTTCAACACTTTGCTCGATAACTTGAAAATACTTGGGAAGTCTTATGATAATGAGGATATAAACACCAAGTTCATGAGATCTCTCCCACCAAGTTGGGATCCAAAGACAACAACAATAAGAGAGGCTCATGACTTGGATCTTCTCACACTGGATAGGCTCTACGAAAATTTAAAGACCTATGAACTTGAAGTAGAGCAAAGACAGCGCATGCATGGCAGGGACAAAGGAGCTGCGTTGATGGTTGAGACAAACAAGTCTCAAGAGAAGCTTGATGAGGAATTTTCTGACGCTAGCTCAACTGATAATGAAGATAAACTGGATACTGATGATGACATGGAGGAATTCATGGCATTCATGGTCAAACAGTTTAAGAAATTTAGGGCTAGTAGAAGGAAGAAAATCATCGAGAAAACCTAACCCTAAACGAGAAGGTCAAAAAGTCACCTTTGACTTAAAGAAAATAAGATGCTACAAATTGTGATGGGTTAGGGCACTTTGCCAATGAGTGCAAGAAGCCTAGATCTAATGATAGATCTAAGGATGAAAAATCAAGGAAGGACTTTGCTGACAAGAAAGCCAAATCAAAAAGCAAAGCCTTGATTACTGAGGGAAAAGTTTGGATTGACAACGATTCTGATGAAGAAGTTGTCAACTTTGCCCTAATGGCTCGTAGTGACGAGTCAAGTGATTCTACAAAGGTATGTGATGCAAATCAGAATTTTAACGTGCTTAATTTACCTGATACATCTAGCATTGAAAGCATGCAAAAAGACATATCTGATTTGCATGTCAGTTTTAGGTCTTTAACTATAGAGCATACCAATGTAAAAGAATCACGTGACATTCTCATAAAAAGAAACAATTTTCTTGAAGAGAGATTGGCACAGTTTGATACTATCAAGTCTGATTTAAACAAAGCACATCATATGATTGATGCTATGAAAAAGAGGGAATATTACTTAGTAGAGCAACTTGAAATTGCTCAAGCTAAGATCAAACTGTGGAATACTTCCTCTAAAAAGCTAAAAGACTTGGTAGATAGTCAAACAATGGGTCACCAATCTGGATTAGGCTATGATGCATGGATTAATAAAAATTCAGAATTAGATGACCTAATTAAAGTTGTTGAGCCCACAACTGAAAAGCTAAAAGTTGCTAGAAAAATTAACTTTGTATCTCCTGTCCATGAACCCAGATTTATTAACATTCAAGATCAACAAAACACTGAAAAAACAAGTTTCAATCAAAAGACAGTGAGTATTGTTGAGAAGAATTAAAACAAACATTTAAACATTGGGTTTATGACAAAGAAACAGTTAATAAAGAAATTGGAAACTGTTCCAATACAAAAGGCTGAAAAAGTTGTGGAATTAAACAGAAGCAAGAAAAATAGGAATGGCAAGTTAGGCATTAACAAATACACCAACTATGTTTCAATGCCCGATGCTCCTAGAAAAACATGTCATGTATGTGGTAATCCAAACCACATAGCTATGCACTGTAGGAGCAAAAATAAAATTCCTATGCTTGAGACTAGTAACTCAAAGACAACAAAAGATAAATCACTTGTAAAAAGGTCAAGTAGTCTTTGCATTGAAAATAATAAATCAAAGTCAAGTAGTCTCACAAACAATGGAAACAAGACTGTAAATTGCCCAATTAAAATCAAACATGGAAAGAGGCAATCGACTTATTCTGAGTCAAGTCTTGAAAGTGCAGCTAGTGAGAAAGGACTCAAGAAGATTTGGGTCCCAAAAATCTCAAACTAGTTCTCTCTACTATGCAGGGCAAAAAGAAGAAATCATGGTACTTGGACAGTGGTTGTTCAAGGCACATGACTGGAGATAAGTCTCTGCTAAAACAGTATGAAGAGAGAAGTGGCCCAAGAGTCACTTTTGGAGATGACAGCAAAGGCCATACAAGAGGATATGGATCTGTTGAACATGGAGATGTCATCTTCACTGACGTATCACTAGTTGATGGCTTAAAGCACAATTTACTTAGTGTGAGTCAACTGTGTGATAAGGGATTCAATGTCACTTTTAAAGAAGATCAATGTTTAGTAAGTGACAAAGAATCAGGGACTGTGATTTTGACAGGAAAAAGAAAAGAGAATTTGTACATTGCAAATCTCATTTCTTCAACTGATCAAATCACATGTCTTTATAGCAAAGCTTCAACTGATGAGAGTTGGCTTTGGCATAAGAAGCATTCCCACTTGAATTTCAAGAATATCAATAGTCTTGTGAGGAAAGGATTGGTAGCTAGCATTCCACAATTGGAATTTACACAAGATGGATTGTGTGATGCATGCCAGAAAGGAAAGCAAAGAAGTGTATCATTCAAAAACAAACCAGCAACATCAATCACTGACCCTTTACAACTTCTCCATATGGATTTGTTTAGTCAAGTGAATGTGATGTCTATCTTAAGGAATAGATATGCACTGGTAATTGTTGATGATCACACAAGGTATACTTGGGTAAAATACCTCTTTGCAAAGAATGAAGCTGCTCAGTTAATTATTGATCATGTCAAGAAAATAGAAACTGAGTCAAGTAAAACAGTGAGGGTAATAAGAAGTGACAGAGGAACAGAATTCAAAAATTCCCAAGTAATTGAATTCTGCACTGAGAAAGGAATTACTCATCAATTCTCTGCACCTAGAACTCCTCAACAAAATGGAGTTGTTGAGAGGAAAAATAGAACCCTCATTGAAGCAGCAAGGACCATGTTGCAAGAGGCTAAGCTTCCCACCTACTTTTGGGAGGAAGCTATAAGCACTGCATGTTTTACACAAAACAGGTCTTTGATAAACAAAGCCTACAACAAAACATCATATGAGTTAATGACTGGGAGAAAACCAACTCTCAAGTTTTTACATGTGTTTGGTTATAAGTGCTTTGTACTGAGAGATTCATCAGAGACAAGAGGAAAATTTGACAATAAGTCTGATGAAGCAATCTTCTTAGGTTATTCTCTGTCAAGCAAAGCATACAGAGTTTATAACTTAAGAACCAAGGTCATTGTGGAATCCATTCAAGTTGCATTTGATGATAGAAAGATTCCAGGAATGCTTGGTCAAGGATTGCATGAACCTCTCAGTTTTGAGAATGAATTGGATGCATGGGAATATCCAACAGAGAATGCTGAAAATCCCCAAAATAACAATGATTCCTCTTTAATTGAGGGGGAATTAACTGTTGTGCATGAAGTACCAAGAACTGATGTATTATCAGATACTAGAGTACTGGAACAAAATGAAACACAGGTCACTGATGACATTAATTCTCCATCGGAGACTAATGATACATCAGAGACTAGTATCCCTGATGCACACACAGAGACTATTAAAATATCTAACTCAGGGGGAGTTAATGAAGAAGAGATCAATAGTTTAGGGGGAGCAAACTCTGCTCATGAAGCTGGATTGAATTTTATCAATCTAGAAAATGAAGCCTCTAGTTCAAGATCAAATCTGCCAAAAGCTAGACCATGGTTGAGAGACCACACAACAGATTTGATCATTGGAAATATTGAGGATGGAGTTAGGACTAGAAGTGCAACACAAAATGAATGTTTGTACCTCAGTTTTCTATCAAAGATTGAACCAAAGAAAATTGAGGAAGCACTTCAAGATCCTGATTGGATTATTGCCATGCAAGAAGAATTAAACCAATTTGTTAGAAACAAAGTCTGGAGACTGGTACCCAAACCAAGGAACAGATTTATAATAGGTGCCAAGTGGGTCTTCAGAAACAAATTGGATGAAACTGGTACAATTACAAGGAATAAGGCAAGACTGGTTGCAAAGGGATACTCTCAAGAGGAAGGAATTGACTATGATGAGACCTTTGCACCAGTGGCTAGACTTGAAGCTATCAGAATTTTTCTTGCTTTTGCATCCTACAAGAACTTCAAAGTGTACCAGATGGATGTCAAGAGTGCTTTCCTTAATGGAAAATTGGAAGAAGAAGTCTATGTTCAACAACCCCCAGGTTTTGTAGACTCCAAATTCCCTAATCATGTTTACAGGTTAGACAAAGCACTCTATGGCTTGAAACAAGCACCTAGAGCCTGGTATGATACTCTTTCTCAGTTTTTAATTGAAACTAATTTGTAAGAGGTATCATAGATAAAACATTGTTTTATAGAATTCAAGGCTCTGATGTTATACTTGTGCAAATATATGTTGATGACATTATTTTTGGGTCTACTAATGAAAAACTTAAAGACTTACTGAGAAAATATGATTTGGTTGATTGTACTTCTGCAAAAACACCTATGCCCACAGCCACTAAGCTAGAAAAGGATTTAAAAGGAAAGAAAGTAGACATTACTAGCTATAGAGGCATGATAGGCTCACTTTTGTATCTAACTGCAAGTAGACCTGATATAATGTTTTCTACATGTCTATGTGCTAGATTTCAAGCTGACCCTAGAGAGTCACATTTGATTGTTGTAAAAAGAATACTCAGATATCTAAAGGGTACCCCAAATCTTGGATTATGGTATCCCAAAGAATCTGATTTTAAACTAATTGGCTATTCAGATGCTGATTATGCAGGTTGTAAGCTTGACAGGAAAAGCACAAGTGGAAGCTGCCAACTTCTTGGAGGCAGACTTGTTTCTTGGTTTAGCAAGAAACAAAATTCAGTTTCTACTTTAACAGCAGAAGCTGAATACATTGCAGCTGGGAGTTGCTGTGCACAGATCTTGTGGATCAAAAATCAACTCCTAGACTATGGTATGACACTATCCAAAATCCCAATTTATTGTGATAACACTAGTGCCATAGCCATAACTGAAAATCCAGTGCAACATTCAAGAACTAAACATATAGATATAAGATATCACTTCATTAGGGAACATGTTAGTGAAGGGAATATTGAATTGCACTGGGTTGCAACTGATAAACAACTTGCAGATATTTTTACAAAACCTTTGGATGAATCTACATTTAACAGACTAGTTTCTGAACTAGGAATGTTAAATTATGGTTCTAAAAATTAAGTTTTAAACTTTCAAGTTGTTTAACAGTTGCATGAAGCTAGGAAAATTAATTCTGGAAAAAGAAGCTGTTTTAAATTTAATAAAACAGAAAAATGTAGCTAATAATCATCAATATGGTTGTTGGAAAATGGTTATTTGATCTCTGATGAGTAAAATGGTTAGTCTCTGACTAATCAAAATTACAACATCGGAGATTGACCCTAATCCCCGATGAGTACATTTACTTCATCGGAGATTACATCAATCCCCGATGAGTTATTTCATCGGAGATTACACTAATCCCCGATGAATACATTTACATCATCGGAGATTACATTAATCCCCGATGAGTTATTTCATCAGAGATTACACTAATCCCAGATGAATACATTTACATCATCGGAGATTACATTAGTCCCCGATGAGTTACATCATCGGAGATTACCTTAGTCCCCGATGAGCAATTACTTCATCGGAGACTAATCGGGTCAATCTCTTATCACATGGGTAAATCAGAGATTAGGGCAATCTCTGAAAAAGGGTAAATTGGTAGTTACTCATGATCTTTGAATAAGAAACGTCTCTTATACTTTAATAAAAGTAATTTCAAACGTTTGTAATCACAAGTATCAAACTCTGCAATTTGATTTCTCTCTCAAATACTCTGCAATTTAACCTCGCATTGAGCTTTCTTCACAAGTTTACAGATCTCTTCAATGGAGGCAAAAACAGTGTGCTTCAAGTTTGGTGAGTTTGATTTTATCAAAACTAACCATGCAGGGGTGGCTGATAAATATGATTTTGAAGCAAAATACTACCCCTTTGTGGATTTCCTCAAGAACTCTCCACTACAATACGCCATTTATGAAGCTCCCATCCAAGCTGCAGAAGTAATATCAACCATGTGGAGCACTGCAACAATCACTAATGAAAGTGATGACTCTCCACAGGTAAGTTTCAGGTATGAAAACACGGACTATACTATTACTCATACCATAGTTAATAATGCACTTCACTTACCCATAAGGGAAAACTATGACTCCCTTGCCTCTGATGAAGAACTTATAGGTATGTTTAAAGACTTAAACTATAATACTGATATAAGTTCTGTTGGGACCATCACACGTCCCCATCTTAGGCCAGAGTGGTCATTGTTCTTTGACATTATTACAAAAGCTTTCACTTCAAAATGCAGTGGATATGATGCCATCACCACTATTTCACAACAGATTGCATATAGTGTGTTGTATGATAGGCATATTAATTTAAGGCTTTTGATTTTGCACAATTTGATTGAAAAACTTAAAACTGGCAACAAAACTAAAATTTATTATGCTAGGTTTTTAATGATGATTGCAAATCACTTAATACCTAACCTTAATATTGCTAGTATGCAAGTTGTGCCTACAGTTTTGCAGACTAAAAGAGTAGTTAGTGATTTGAAGAAGTATGAGGCAAAGGTAAACGTACCTCTATTCTATCCTACTGTCATGAGAAACTTTCTCAGTGACACTCTTCCAACCACATATTCTTTGCAATTCTTTGGGGATACCACGCAAACACCAACTAATCCCCCAACAACTTCTCAATCACAATCCAAAGCCCCCTCCACAGTCTCCCAAAAGACACTGGTTGCATATACCAGAAACGCCAAAAAGCTCCCAATAAAGATAAAAACAACAGAGGGTGCTAGTGAGGCTGAGGGAGAACAAGGAGCTGAGGTGGCACCTTAGAGAAAGAAGAGACTTGTCACCCTTAGACAAAGACAATCCATGGCCTCCCAAAAGGCCATGGAGGTTATAAGGAAAGACAGTAAACTGTCAATGTCCTCCCAAAAGAACATTGACATTGAAGAAAGTCCTCAACCAGGGACACCTGTTACAGAGTCTGCACAAGAAACGACTGAGAGAAATCAAATACAAGAAAAGAGTGACACAAGGAGTGCACACACAGAGTCTCCAATTGATGTTCCTCAATCTTTTGCCCTTGAGGAACAGCCAACACTCCCTATTGTCCATTATTCTCCTGTTTCCCTTCCAATTGATTCTTCTGAGAATATATTCTCTGATCCTCTTGAACTTTCTCAAGAGGAGCCAACACTCTTAATGGCTTGGACAGAAACTAGTCAATCTCAAGAGACTAGAACAATACTTCAAACTGTCCAAGTTCATTCTTCAGGAACTAGCACACAAGAACCACTTGTTCAAAGTACAAGTGCAGCTAGCTCTCCTACACTTTCCATGGAGGATTCCCAATCTATTTCTACCATAAGGGACACCCTCCTCCATGAAGACACTACTTCTCAAACCCCTCCTTCTGTAGGACAGAGTGCACAAATCCATATGAGTGAGGAAGTGAGAATAATTAGTGAGAGTTAGGCTCCTGACCTGGAAAAAGGAGAGGAAATACAAACAGAGAGTCAAGCCTTAGAGAGCTTGGAAAAAGGAGAGACTGAGAATCTGGGTGCCCAACCCCAGGAAAAAGGAGAGGGTGTGAGCAAGGATGAGATCCTTGGAGAAAAAAACATAGAGAAATTTTCTACAGGTGAGTTCTTCAAACCTGTGGCTCCCTCCACTCAAATCCAAACAGAAGCTTCAATTTCCTCTCCATCAACAAGAGAAGTTGGAGGTAGCTCCAGTGCAGTGGCTGCAAATCTGCAAGTCATTTCAGAGATGTCAAATGCAGCCTATGAAGAACTTCTAAATGTTCAACAAAGAGAAGATCATATTTCTGCTTTGAAGACTAGACTTGTATTTGAATCTACTGCTGCTGAGGAGATTCCAGAGCCACAGAATGTAGATGCATGGCTGGATTCAGAATTTACCAACACCCTGGAGGATGCAGTTGCCCTACACAGGCAGGAATACTTGACCAATGTGGGGTCCCTTGCAGCTGCAAAATCCTTTCAAGATGTTGCAGATGAAGTGACTAAGGCAGTGAAGCTTAATGCAAAATTCACTCACTACTTGGCCACTGGCGTGAAGACAGCAATGGAGGACATGAGAAAGCAACTGGAGTTGGAGACCGACAACATCAGGAGGCACTATGAAGGTCACTTCTCAAGGCAAACTGTCATGCAGATTCAAACCTTGATCAAGGATAAGGCTAAATCTGACAGTAAAATGTGCCTTCTTGAAGTCAAAATGGATCAAATGCATAAACTCCTGAAAGACATTGCTGCCAAACTACCCATCTCTGCCCCCTCTAAGGATGCTGATGTCAAAAAGGGGGAAAGTGGTCCATTACCTACACCAACACCTACACCACCTTCATTTTCATTACCACAACCAACATATGCTAACAATGATGAAGAAATCCAGGCAAAACTATCAAGGCTTGAATCCAAAGTCCAAAAACTGCCAATATCATCCAAGCCATCAAGCTAGAGCCTTTCTCAAATTCTTGAAATTCAAACAACTCCAGAACAAATCTCTTCCACCAAAACACAAAGCCAAACTCCAACAGAGCAAACTCCTTCCTCTACAAAACAGCCTGAAACAGCCCCAAGCACATCCAGAGATAAAGGCAAAGGTATTATGATTGAAGAACCATCACAGCCTGAACAGCCTAGACTAATGGGGGATGCAATAAGAGCTGGGAGGATCTTCAAGCCTGTTGAATTGGAAGTTGAAGGGGGAGTCATTCTAATTGCTCCTCAAGATCCAAGGATTGAAGAATCTGATTTCTTGGTTGCCCAACAACTTCAAGAACAGATTGACAAAGAGGAAAAGGAGGCATTAGCTAAAGAGGAGAAAGAGGATGAAGCAAAGAAAAGAGCTGAAGTAAAGAAACCAACTGTCAAGTTGACTCCTGCAAAGAAGGCAGCATTGACAAGGAAGAGAAATAAGGAGATGGAAAAGGAGGAAAAATACTCGAGAAGGAAGCCCTTAGTCCAGAAACCTGCAAAGAAACCTGAGGCTAAGGAAACTGCCATAATTCTTGTACTTGAAATTCTTAAACCATAACCCATTTCTTCAAGGAAACCTCCTGCAAAGGACAATATGGTCAGTTCTTCAAGTCAAAAGTCTACAGTGAGAGAGCCACCATTAAGTTTCAAGGGAAAACTCTACATGGTGGAATCTGAACCACTTGGAATATGGTATGAAAATATTCATGACCATAAGATCTTCTTTCAATATGACAAAGATCTAGACCGAATAACAGAGAAGAATGTTGAAGACTTTATAAGATTGTTAAGAAATGCAGAAGGACCAAGTGAGGTGGAATTGAAGAGGCTATTTGAGGAAAGGTTGAAGTATTTCAAAAAATTGAAAAGGAGGAAGTGAAGAAATAAAAGTTATTGTGTGAATGTTGAAGTAAATTTTTTTTAGAAGCCAGACATAGTCTTGGGTAGCCAGAGTTAATCTTGGAGCAGCTGAATGTATTATTCAGTGTAGCCAGGTTTGTCTAAACCTTGGAGAAGCTGGGTAAATTATCCAGGGGGAGAGAAGCTAAATGATAGATCAAAGATCTAAAATTCAGGTACATTTGTAATCTTTATCATTCTTTATTCTTTTTCTAAGTAAATTTTGATAGTTGAGTTTTGACATCATCATCAACCTTGAAATTATGCTTATCATTCTGATATTCATAATTAGGGGGAGATTGTTAGGTTTTATAAACATTTGATGATGCTTGTTCTTAGAATACTTAGGAATACAAATGTACAGAAAAGTGTTGGTTTGTAACACTTTAGTATTGTAGCTAGCAGTAGTATCTCTTGTTTGTAAATTAGTCATTATAATAAAAAGATAGATTCATTTCATTTCATTTGTATAGTAAAGTAGTATCTCTTTGTTCTCAAGGGTGAGATCAAAGCTAGTTTGAAAATAATTTCCGAGAGAAAAGCTTGGAAATTTATGGAGATGGTATGTTTAAACGAAACTCTGAAGAGAGAAATTTTGGTAAAGGAATTAAAATTTCATCTTGAATGAGGTATTTATAGAGTTCAAGAGCAGTAAACTAAGGTTATGCATTGGAATAAAATGATTGGTTAATTTGGACGGTATAACGGCTGTTCATCATGACTTCTTGATAGCAACCAGCTGCTGTCCTACATGCATGAAAACTTAGCCACCTAAATAGTTTCTAATCAAACACGTAATCACAGATACTACGTAACCCTCTCCTCTTCCTCCATGTTGTTCAATATGATCTTATATGGGATTTGCTAATTCCCTTTTTGATACCTTTTTAAGGAACTTACCCTCATAATCATGGGTATCACATCATCATAAAAATTGTCATTGTAGATATGAATTTATCATTCATATTTAAAAAGGAAATCTTCCATGCAAAAATATAATAGCACAAAATAAAATTATTATTATTATTATTTATCATAAAATACATTTTAAAATTTTCGGGTTCTCACAACAACGATGTGACATATATGCGGCAATGTTGAAAAGAGCAACACGTCTATGCACGTGGTTTCAACCACTGATCTTCTATATATGCAAAAAAGTTTTTATTACAAAAATATCAATCCAACAGATCAAACAAACACTGAAGCATACAAATCACTAGAGCAGCTTTGTAATATATCTAGAGAGAAATATTTCAAAGAAAGTGAGAAGCTAGTGAGTGTGATTTAGAAGCTGTAATTTATTACAGAAATTGTAGCTGATTAATCACAGTTGTGATTAATCAGATTTCTAGAAAAACCTCAAGTTATAATAGATCTATTTTAACTTGAATACATGTGTTCATTTGATTATCTGTTATTGTTTTTCTTAGTATTGTAGCTATTTCCTGTTGTACAAAAAGGTTGAAAAAGAAGAAAAAGTTTTGAGTGATTGAATCCCCCCCCCACCCCCATTACAAACACTTGAGCCTATTTTATTCTAACAATTGGTATTAGAGCCAACTAACAGATTACACTTGTTAGACGGTCATTATCAATGGCCAACAAAGCAGGAAATAGTAAAGTCCCCATGTTGGAAAGGGGAAAATACTTCTTCTGGAAACAAAGAATGATAGTTCATCTAAGAGCAATCTATGATGAATATTTGCAAATTCTGGAGGAAGGCCCTCACGTTCCAAAGAAGCTCATTCCTCAAGAAGTGGTCAATGGAGTCAGTGTTCCAGAAAAATTAGTTCCAAAGATGACTGATGAAATGACACTAGAGGAAAGAGAAAAAGTAAAGAAGGATCTAAAAATCACAGGCATTCTATATAATGGTTTAGACGATGATATGCTTAATAGTATTATGAATCTTACAACGTCTAAATCTATATGGGATACCATACAAATCCTTTGTGATGGAACTGAGGAAGTGAGGGAGAACAAACTGCAGCTGTTAACACAACAGTATGAGTGGTTCACGATGAAAAATGGTGAAACACTCACTGAAATGTTTGACAGATTCAACAGGTTGGTAAATAACCTGAGAATATATGGGAAGGCCTATGCTAATAAAGATGTGAATAGAAAGTTCATGAGAGCCCTTCCCATATCATGGGATCCTAAGACGACAGCCATCAGGGAATCCAAGGACATGAATCTCCTAGGTTTGGATAGGCTTTATGGCACCCTAAAGACATATGAACTTGAAGTTCAGTAAAGATCTGAAATGTCAGGGGATGTTAGGAAGCTTAAATTTATAGCCCTGATGGCTGCCAAGAAGGACAAAGAAGAAGCAAGACCAAGTGTCTTGATAAAGTAGCAGTCGGGGGATGCTGAAATTGAATGGGACAACGAAGCTGACTCAAAGGAAGATGAATATACTCCTGAAGAGTTAGAGGAACTAGATGAAACCATGACTTTTCTTGCAAAAAGGTTTTCCAAACTGAAATTTCAAAAGCCAGCAAGATCCAAAAGATTTTCAGCAAGGAAGCCTAGTAGCACTAAAAACTTCATTGACAAATCAAGAATAAAGTGCTACAAATGCAATGACATGGACCATTTTACAAATGAGTGTCACAAGACCTCAAGGGAAGGTGAATCCAGGGTCAAAGAAGCTGAGGTGGACTACCAGAAGAAATACTTTGACCTTCTTAATGCCAACAAGAAGGGAAAAGCATATATTGCAGAGGGAAAGGACTGGGCTGACTCAGATGAAGAAGATGCTGAAGAATATGTCAACCTAGCCCTGATGGCCTTATCCACTGACAGTAGCAGCTCACAAGTGTTAGGTTTTATGAACATTTGATGATGATTGTCTTTAGAATACTTAGGAATACAAATGTACAGAAAAGTGTTGGTTTGTAACACTTTAGTATTGTAGCTAGCAGTAGTATCTCTTGTTTGTAAATTAGTCATTATAATAAAGAGATAGGTTTATTTCATTTGTATGTACTGCTGGAATACTCGTTGAGTTTGTTCAACAAGTTGTTTTAAATTTATTAGTCCTTCAGAGATTGAATTTGGCTTGTCGGAGATTAAGGGAAAAGTTCACCAGAGGCTAAGTTTTTGTTCATCAGAGATTGGACTTTGCCCATCGGAGATTAAAGTTTTGTCCATCGGAGATTGAAGAATCCTTCATCGAAGATTAAAGTTTTGTTCATCAGAGATTGAAGGATTGTTCATCGGAGATTAAAGCTTACGTCATCGGGGATTGGAACTAAAGAGTCAGAGATTAATGCTGACGTCATCAGTGACTAACACAATACCTCGGAGATTAAAAACTGACGTCATTAGCGACTAAAGCTAAAGCATCAGAGATTACTCGAAGTAAAGCATCGGAGATTACTCGAAGTAAAGCATCGGAGATTACTCGAAGTGATCAGGGACTAATGAAAGAAGCCATCGGAGATTAGTCGAGGACTTAATCACTGATGGAGTTAGAGTTCAAATCAAAGAAGGAAAGTCTTCCATGCACACGTAGACTTTATTGAAGACGTAACTGACAAGGAAACTTGTTAGAAATCTTTCAATTGGAAAGATTGTATTTGATTTGAATTAGGAAGCTATGTTTTTGGTAACTTAGTTTGTAGAAGCTGTAATTGTTTTTTACAGAGGATTGTAATTTGAAGTTGTATAGGTTTTCATTGTTTTGTATCTTTACTATACAGTTAAGAATTAGGAGAAGCTGACGATCAAATTGATTGTTAGAATTTGTAATCAGTTGTTTAATCAATAAAAGCAATTGTTTATAAATTTATTTGGTCTTGTTCTTTTTATTCCGCAAGAAAAATTTAGTTTGTTTAAGAACAAGTAATCGAAGAATTTTCAAAGAACTTGTATTCAACCCCCCCCG